>OU426983.1:91427338-91754838 GCA_911387785.2 Aelia acuminata | reverse complement strand
GCTGTAAAATCACTAAAATGTTTAAAGTCCATAAAAGAAAATTAAAAAATCTGGTGCGTGCGCGCAACACACAACTTTCACTTACCAACTTACTTAGATTAGAAATTGACGTGTTTTGCTAATTATCATTTCCCAAAGTCACACATTTTTCTACATTCATATCTTATTTTTGTTAATCGTTAAAGCCGTTTTTGAGTAAATAAAAAAACCCGTGAAAATGATACAAAATTTAATAAGTAAAGTCCCCCCTCCCGTAGATCAATTTTGATGAAATTTTTACAGTCATATCTCGGGCATATAAATACATCAAATACCAAGTTTGATCAAAATCTTTAAAACCGTTTTTGAGTAAATAAAAAAAAAACAAATGAACAGAACGGCTTCAATTATGAACAATGGTCTGTCATTAAAGGCGTACTCCGCATGCCTGGGCTCAACGAGTTTTATGAGTTGACTGAATATTTTTATTTTTTTCTCCTCTTTATGTTTTCTTTATTTTTATCATATTTCATATTTAGCCATTTCTTATTTTTAGGCGTAACGACTTTATAGGAAAACAAAAAAGGCCCCTTCCCCATTTAAGCCCCCTCAGAACATTTTAATAATAATAAAGCTTACCTGATAATAAATAACACCTAATGAAAATGAACATGATGAATGAATGAATGAACATGACGAATTTAATCAAAATCATTAACGCCGTTTTTGAGATAATCGAAAAAAAGGTAAAACTTGGAAAAAAAGTTATGAAATAAAGTGCCCCCTCCGTTTGACCAATTTTGATGAAATGTTGGCTATCACATCTTTGGCATATGCATACATCAAATAACCAGTGTGATCAAAATCGTTAAAGCCTTTTTTGAGTAAATAAAAAAAAACACGTGAAAATGATACAAAATTTATTAAGTAAAGTCCCCCCTCCGGTTGATCAATTTTGATGAAATTTTTACAGCCATATCTCGGGCATGTAAATAGATCAAATACTTAGTTTAATCAAAATCGTTAGAGCCATTTTTGAGTAAATAAAAAAAACACGTGAAAATGATACAAAATTTATTAAGTAAAGTCCCCCCTCCAGTTAATCAATTTTGATGAAATTTTTACAGTCATATCTCGGGCATATAAATAGATTAAATACTCAGTTTAATCAAAATCGTTAGAGCCGTTTTTGAGAAAATCGAAAAAAACGTAAAAAGTTATTAAATAAAGTACCCCCTCCCTTTGAGCAATTTTGATGAAATTTTTGCTGTCACATCGCGGGCATATACCTACACTAAATACCTAATTTCAGGTTCCCACGGTTTATAGTTTTTGAGCTAGTCTGTTCACACACACACACACACACAGACACACACACACAGACCATTTCGCGGGACTTGGTCATTTGGACTCAGGGGACCCCAAAACGTGTATTTCCGTTGAAAACCGGAAGTCGAAATTTTTCACGATCGCAATACTTCCACTTACTATATATTTCATATATAGGTAAGTGAAAGTAAAAATATAACAAAGAAGAATGTCTGAGTGATTAACCAATATATTAGAGGCCACATAAAAATTCTTTTTCATAGGTGTATTTTTGATGTTTAGGCATATACTAACAAAGTTTTAGGCATGCTATGGATGGCTATTATGTTGAAATGACCAAGCTATTTTTGTAAATAACTTGCATTCATATTGTTTTTTTTTTTAGTACCACTGCGCTTGACTATAGAAAATCGATACTTCAAATTTTTTAAGTTGTACATATTTTTCTTTTTATTAACTTTTTTTTTCTATTAACTGATTTAGTCATAACTAATATATTTATGTTAAATTACGCTGTAATGCCATTCTGGATAAAAACCTATCATCAAGTAGCTGGTAATTTTTTAAAAATAAATAATAAATGAACTGTTCGAAAAGTTACGACCGATATTTTGTAATAAACAAAGCATGTTACAGACCTTTACCAATGATAACTAGGGGCCTTTTGGCCTTTGTGATCTTGAGCGCAGCAGTATCAACTAATTTCGGGTCTGGGTACAGCACTGGTGGATCCGGGCATGGTGGGACCGTCATCACCTTATCCCGCCTGGCAGAACCCGTTAAAAGGTTACTAGTTACATCTAAGTAACTCACCCCTACAAAAAAAAAAGCATTATTTTAGTCTTCAGTTTGATCAATCATAGAGAAGGTATAAGAGTTGGCCAAAAAATATTATTTTTTAACAAAATCCTTTACCATCTCCTTCTTCATTAAAATAATATATAATATCATACATGTTAATAATAATTATATAAAAAAGAAGAACATGGTAACTTATCATTACACTTTCACATTACATATAATAAATATTCATTCTTTTAATTTGTAAGATTTATTGAGCTAAAGCGACTACAATGAAAACAGCAATAATTAGTCCAGATCATTATTAACAAGCAAATATCTATGATATTAAAATCATTGTACACTTATAACTGCAGTTTTATTATTATCATTAACCAATGTTAATAATAATAATAATAGCCCAGGTAACTCCAGACCTGTGGTATAGTGGCTAGCATAGCAGTTTACAATACTAAAAATCGCAGGTTCACATCCTGCTAGGTGGCCCTAAGATTTTTTAATAGAGTAAAAATTCCATAGCACGCCCGTCCTTCGGTTGGGACATAGAATAGACTCGTTAAAGATCCATATCCTAGTTATACCTGGATAGACAAAATCTATAATGTGTTTATCTCACTGTAGCATCGTCCAATTAGCCTTAGTAGCATAAAGGGATGTTAAATAAATAAACAAACAAACAAATGTTCCACCAGCCAAAAAAAATGTAAAGTTGATATGCCCGTCTCATGGAATTTGGAACGGAATGGAACAGACCAATAACTATCCAAATTCATTCACTGATATATAAAACATAAAACGCTAGAGAAAATTTAAAATTTTAAAGACATAAAAATATATATCCTCCCACATTAATACAAAGCTTCCATAAATGATTCAAAAGTGAGGAAGCAAAAAAAAATTTAGAAAGATGTGAGTGCAGATAGGTTCGATTCCCCTACCATTAAGTTTAATTTCAATTATCTTATAGTTTTATAAAAAGTTGGCAATCCAAACTTATAAGTGATTTACCTGGTCTGCCATATCTTGAAAGCCTAACAGCTTTCTCCACGTGTTGAGGAATCAGCACCTGAGTCGCAGGCCTTGCTGCATATTTACAATATGGGCGCATTAATTCCACCTGTGGACATTCTTGGAAACCTCCAAGACCTTCATGGTCAACACTGCAGGAGCCTCCGATCACAATTAATGGCCTGAACATGTCAAAATTTAATAACAGCATTCTTATGAAAATAAAAACAGTACATGGTCATTAATTCCAAAAACATGATTACCAGCAATTAACTTGTGCATTTGCCATTCCTCCAGTAACATTCAGAACCCCAGGGCCAGAAACCACCATACAGGCTGCTGGTTTCTGAGTCAAATAGCCGATCGCTTGAGCAGCATAGACAGCAGCTTGTTCATTTCGCATGCCAATAAACTGAATACCCTCTCTTTGAAAGGCCATACTCAATTCGATGACAGGTATACCCAAGATACCGAATACATATTCAACTCCCTATATTAATGATTACATAATATTTATTATTATTATTGTACTATTTTTTGTAATTACTCAACTTACTATAACTAATCTAATCAATATTCAAAAGCTATGTTTTTTATTTTGCCTTTTTTTTTTAATCACAAATTTAATTCAAATAGACAAAGCCTCTAGATTTGCTCATGCTTTATAATTCGTTTGGGACTAGATATCCAAGGATAAAAATTAGGAACATTGTTTCTATAAAGAAACGACAAGCAGCAAATAATTTATAAAGGCAATGGGCATAGAAAAGCATAATAGATATAGTTACCTGAAGTATCAAGAAGAAAGCATCCCCCCACCAAAAATAAAATTAATAATACCTCATAATAAGTGACTCAAAAATACTGATACATGTTAAATGAACAAATAAAAACCAAAATTTTAGTGAGATGTTATTAAAATCACATCTAACCAATATTTTCCTTGTCAGATGCATGTAAAATAATTTTATTTTTGTCAGATGGTATAGTGACTATTTTATTTTCATAATAAAACTTAAGTATTACTTGTTCTCTAAGGCATTCGGCCATAATTTGGTTGCCATCGATCTCTTGATCACCTGCTTCTGCCATTGTCCCTAGTTTTGTTGAAGTAAAATATTCACCGGAAGCTGAAAATTAAAATCATAAATATTTGATTTTTTTGTAACCCACAATGAACAAATTAAGAGTGCAAGTGAACTCCTCATACTCGTAACTGCAATCCTCTATCTCTAAATGACAATAATCAATAATGGATAAAAGAATTCAAATGAGATTAAAATTACATAAAATAAACAACCTATACATAAAAATAATGATTAATCTTAAGCAGTTCTTATCTAATGTGAAGGACAGAACCAAGTGGAAATCTGAAGTATTTAAAATTAAAAAATGTAGATATAAAAATTAATACGAAGAGATTTAGATTTAATCTCAATATATTAGATCAAAAATGTATCTGATGCCTATAAAGCTCTTATCGATGTTGACATAAGCATTTCAAGTTTTGTGATTGTAAATAGTTGCCATGTCATTCTTGGTTTTTTTTTTTTAATTACTAAAAATGATGTATCATTTACATCATGATAGCCTCTATTATATAACAGGCTCATGTGCAATGTACTTGGTTAAATACTATAAAATATAGATACATTTCTGTAATGTTTATAGTAGACAAATAAATAGATTATCTCAAACCTAGTCAGTCATCCAGGAGCGGTAATTCCATCAAATACTGGAGGTTACTTCGTGGTTGAAGGTTACAAAAATTAATGATTATTCATTTTATTACTTACTATGTCTGAGAAATGTACTTCGTTGAATGCTGTTGGAAATATGCTTCCTTAAGGGCTTGGTTAAAAATTCCCTTTCTCTAATCGAAAAAATACGATGTTTACCAACTGAGAGCAAATTATTTTGAGCTTTAAATTGATGAAAACTTCGAACGAATTGAAGAAACCTGTTGCTATTAGATGAAAGCATTATGGGATTCTAGCTTGTTGAGTTAGTTTTAACAATAATCTTTCTAACCGGCTTATATTTATTAATACTCATTAAAATGATATATTATACACTTTTTTAAATGGAAATATTACTAATTTTGTAAGCTAGTTAAGCTCTGAGAACAGTTTGTACAAATGGATGCGAAAAATGCGTTCTAAGATTAACTTCATAACTGGCGCGCCGTGTCAACATCCAAGTATATTGATAAGAATGTATTTGGCAAGCAATACTACCAACACCGTTTATGTATCAATCGCGAAACCTATTTATCTAAAACCGGTTGTGCATTTGAATTTTTAACAAGAAACGGAAAAAGATAGTCGTAATAAATGCCAGCTTCTAATTCCACTGAATATTCAATATTGAAACGATGTGACTATTTAAAAAAAAATGGCGCAAGGACTATTGCCAGATAAGCTCCAATGGTCTTATCAATATTAAAAAGGAAAATTGAACTTCTCAGGTAATTAATTTTGAATGTAGCATATTATTTCAATTTTCGCACTGGAGTCACCTGTGGTGTAGTGGTTATCATAGAAACCTACAATACTAACAAAAACGCTAGTTCACGTCCCGAGGTGGCCCTAGGATTTTTTAGGACAAGGAAAAAATCCTTGTCTATGCCGTCCTTCGGATAGGACGTAAAATGGAGGTCCCCAAGCTTGTATGATGTCAGGCACTCCTTAAAGAGCCCCATCCTAATTATAACTGGATACGCAAAATTGAGGACTCCCACTGTAGCATCCTCTGATTAGCCTTAGTGGCCTAAAGTGACGTTAAAACAAACAATTTTCGCACTTAATTATATGTAAGATGTTTTGAGGAAGTTTGTAAGAATTAAATATCTCTCATGGTCTTAAATTAAAAATAACTCTGTCCAATTTGCTCATTGGCAAAACAACTCGGAAATCAGGAATTGTGGTAGGTCTCTAAATTATCACATATTTATAATTTGCAGCCAAATGATTAGTACTTTAGTGTTTAAGGTAAACATAAAAAAAAAAAAAAAAAAAAAAAAAAAAAAAAACGTCAGGTTTTTTCCCCTCAAACTTGTGGCAGCAGCCAAAACATAAGAAGACAAAGTAACAAAACAAAAAAAATCCTATTGTAAGAAGCTAAAAATATTGATACATAAGAAATAATTGTTTATTATAGAATTTTTCAGAGAATAGAACATCTTTTCAGCTGCCTTACTTCTGAGTACATTGGTACTAATGGCTCATGCCCGATGTCGACCACTTTCATTAGCCAATGTACTTACAGTGGAAGGCTGAGCGACAGATGTGGATAAAAAAAACATTTTGATTGGGAGTTAAAGCATTCCATGATTTAGTCCTACGTGTTCAAGCTTGGCAATATAACAATCTTTAATACCATCCCAGGATTATCATATTGTTGTTAAAACAGGCATGTGGGTCATCATATATGTTAGAATACAAGTTTAATAAACAACATCTATGTATTGTTATTATATAGTATTTAGGGAACAGAACCTAAACACCCTTTTTTTATTTTAATTCAATTTGGAAAAGGGGAAAATCAAGTTAATCCATATCATAAATTCCAAAATTTAGAGTCTAGCTTGATAGGCTTCATTATTAAGAGTTAATGAAAATAAGCTGTTCTGTAACATTTTTTATATTAAAAAAATACAGAATGTTTCATGATAATACTACTATGGAATACAGCCATCCTAACCAAGGTAAGATTTAGTTCTCATGGTTACCAAAAAATAGAAATTGATAGAAGTGGGAATCAAACCACCAATAAGGAATCCTTTGATTTTGATGTTATTACAGAGGAGAGAAAGGAAAATGAAAAACAATTCAGGTCCCTAAAGCTAAATGATAAAAGGGGAACAAATAATAATAAGTGCAGAGCCAACACTAAGGTTTGTTGGCGACACCACTGTTCGCTTCTTAAAATGAAAACAAAGGTAAAAAAAATAAATTTTTACGTCTTATAATGCTTTTTATTTGCATTCACAATGCTACCTTAATACTTTTATTATAATTTAATCCTATGAAAAACAGTAATCTTACCAAAATACTTAAATAGCAGTCAATCACGGATCATTGTAAAATTAATAATGAAAGTGTCCATTGTTACGTTAAAAAAAAAAAAAAAAAAAAAATCAGAAAAATTATTTCAAATAATACTACATTTTTCTTTTTACAAAAACAATAAAGTTATTAAAAACTTAAGACTAATAACTTCAAACAATATTTCTTAAAGATTCTAAAAATACTCTTGAAGTGTCTCCATAAGACTAAATACACAATTATGTTAATAAATAAATAAACAAATATGAATATATCTGCAGGTAACTAGAATTTGGAATTATACAAAATAATTCAATATAAGAAGTAGAAAATTCATAATTTAATGACAATGATAAATAGTCACAGCAGGTTACCAAAATTAGCAATATTTTAATTAATATAAATACAAACCAAGAAATCACATTAACATTTTTTTTTTATAATTCACGAGTATCAAGTAGTCTTAGACGATAGGCACTAAATAAACACTACATTAATAGTACCACTTGCATTAATTATAGACATCCCAAAGTAAAAAATTTCTTTTACGATAGAAAATTTCAATTTTACCAGTATTGTTTGAAAGTAGTAAACACTTTTTTCAATAAGTCCCCAGTGAAACCGATAATTCGATGTTTGAGTCGAGGTTACCGATAAAGAAGCATCCTTTCAGCACATTCCCTCCCGACTAATTCACCATATTTTCTTACTTCTTCATCATCACTTTCAGTTACTCCAATCACCCTCAGTTTGTAAGTTCCGTAGGACATGGCAACACTGTTATGTAAAATTAACACCTAAACATAACATAGAAATTAATTATAATAAATGAAAACTGACTTAAAAAAAATAAATTGAAGTTTTACAACAGAAAAAATTTAAATGAACAAAATAAGGATTATTTTAATATATACGTGAAAACAAGAATTGGATTTGGGAAATGTAAGCATGATCATGCTCATTATATTATATCCACATATGCCAATCGAGTTTATTAGAAAAAAGAAACATAGCAATCTCTGATTCATTATGATTCAACAATAAAACAAAACAAAATCATCAGACAACTTTTTTTTTATAAATTTTGAAAAAAATCATGGAAAATAATATTTTATTTTAATTATTTTATATTTCTTCAAGAGCTATGTCTACAGGATATTTTTTTTAAATATAATATCTTAGAAACTCATGCGACTTTAAAACATTAAACTTTAAAACCTGCCAGTAAATTTCAATATCAGCCGATTCTATTTCCAAAATGCTATATTGCTTTTTACTTTCACTTACCTATATATGAAATATATAGTAAGGGAAAGTATTGCGATTGTGAAAAATTTTGACTTCCGGTTTTCAACGGAAATACACGTTTTGGGGTCTCCTGAGTCTAAATAAATTATAGCAAAAATTTCTTCAATATTGGTCAAATGGAGGGGGCACTTTATTGAAGGCATTTTAAAATTTTTTTTTGATTTTCTCAAAAACGGCTCTAACGATTTTGATCAAACTCATCATGTTTAATGAGAATCAAGTATTGATGTTTCAGCATAAATTTCATCTACATAATAAAACGAAGAGAGCACTTTATTTAATAAAATTTTGCCTAATTTTTTTAATCAATAGTTTAACATAAAAACATTAGTTTAGCTATGAAAAAAGATTCAGGAATACAAGGTTGTATTAAAAAAATAAAGAGGAGGGAGTAGGAAAGATTTAAAGATTAAATGAATGAAGCAATGCCTTTCGCAGAAAATGAAATCAAAAAGGTTGAGATCATGCATTCTAAGAGTGAATAAATGAAGGTGGAGCAAAAGATGTAAATTATTTAAACTGTTAGTTAATAATAAATATGTTCCTCACATCAAAAGTAGAGAAAAATGAAAGAATACAAATTCTTTGTCCCTTTTTACAATTAGAGTTAACACTTAGGATAATTACAGATCACTAATTCTGTATTCAAAAGAAAAAGCATATTATATGTATATATATATTTTTTATAATTATAGGAAGCATACCTCATTAAGGAATATAATAGAATTATCACAAATAGCATCTTGGTCTTCATTAAATCTGGCATATTTAGAATTATCAAGCTTTCTCTGGCATTCAGCTATAGGGTGCCAAGTGTAAACTTCGGGACAGAGAAGGCTAGAGGGATAGTAACGACTCTTGTACCTCATTTTAGGACAAGAATGAATATAATAACCCATGTAATAATAGCAGAGTTCTGGGGACTGCTTGTTGAGGGACCTCACTAGCTCCATCTCCCTGCAATATTTGTTACCATTTTAATATTACAAAATGAAAGTATAACTTATCAACATTTAACAATCCGATTGAAGTCTTTGATAGGAGAATTCATTTTAACCAGAGTTTAATGAGTTAAAACCTGCTTAAAATAATCAAACTCATAAACCCAGAGACATTGCTCTAACCAAATGTCTTTTAACTATAAGATTATAAATAATTTTATTAACTTTTCTTCTAAAATAACAGACTCAAGAATAACTAATAAAGTCTGTTGTAAATGAAACATATCAAAAATTGTGCAATAAGTTTTCTTTAATAAATAAACATTTATTCTATTCTAAATAAATAAATAAAAATATCGGTTAACACCTCAACTGCTCAATGGAAATAATCAAATAAAAAAAAATTTATTGCAAGGTGAAAGGTGCATTCAGCAGGAAGTTTAATAATATTTCTATAGAAAAGTGTTTTTCAAACTGAAAAATAAAGTGAAACCTCTCAATAACAGACACCTGTGGAGTTGATAATTTTGCCTGTGATAGAGAGTTGTCCATCCAGACGGGGAAAAATATATGCTACGATTTTCAAATGAGGTGGTATAAATCATATGTCAGGATACATAATCTATTACTTATCTTCTATTCTATTAAAAGTAAAACGAGCTGTCAAGGAATAAAATTTCTAGCTCTGTCCAGAGTGGGGAGGTTCTGTTATAAAATGGTTGAAAAGTATTACTTTTGTACCTCATCATTGGTCAGGACTTTCACAAAATTATATGTCAAGAGAGGGTATCCACTGTTGAGAGGTGTCCGATAACAGAAGTTTTACTGAACACCCATAATAAAGAAACATTTTTGGGGTCACCTGTGGTGTTGTGGTTGGCATGGCAACCTACAATACTAAAGATCGCGGGTTCAATTCCAGCGGTGGCCCTAGGATTTTTTAATGGGAGTAAAAAATCCTTAGCTATGCCGTCCCTCGGATAGGACATAAAATGGAGGTCCCGAGCTTGTATGATGTCAGGTACTCGTTAAAGATCCCTATCCTAATTATACCTGGATAGGCAAAATTTAGGACTCCCACTGTAGCATCGTCCGATTAGCCTAATAAACAGCATAAAAATGGACGTCAAACAAACAAACAAGAAACATTTTTTAGCACTCCACCAAACTTTGAAAATAATGAGGCTCATGTGAGAATTCTTTTAATTAGATAGTTATTCAATCTATAGCTATCCTCCATGCCTAATGCTAATGAATTTGATAAAATAGATTGGTATATATATCAGCAATCAGACTGGTTATCTTTAATTCAAGGATGGTTCTTGATTAATGATTTTACCATGAACAATAAAAAATATTACCACAGGTTTCATTAAATAATAAAATCAAGTTTGTAAACTTTTTTTTTTTTACTTTTCTTCCACCTTTCCTTGCTTTTTCGGGGAATGACGAGTTGCGAAAAGAACCCCAAGTGCCAGGACTTAATTTTAGTAACAGAACTTTTTATCTGTAGTTGTCATGGGCAAGTGTGCTCGGCAACTCCGCCCATGCAATTTTGTAACTAAACCATATTCCTCAGATAATTTCTTTAAAATGATTATTAAATGGCATTCATGTCCACAGCTATTAGTATCTAGGCTATGAGTTTAAAAACTTATTTAACTTTATACCACTTATTTAACTATCTGAGATCATATGATATTAGTATTAAATATATAATAATAATATATTTCATATATAATAAGTGACAGTAAAAAATCGGTATCCTCGTTAATAAATGCCTTATGAAAATATTTTCATCAACGACTTTGTTCATGTTTGGCTTGGTTAACTTTTTCATTGAATACATTTTAGAGACCACTGGTGGTATGAATGCCATAGTTTTAGAACCTACAATTCGAACAATTTTCATAGAGTATATTTGGTAAATATCTCACCTCAAAGATCCATACGTTCCTAAAGAGAGGAAGCTGTAATCTGGATCATAAAAGAAATACACAGATGAAACGCACTTCGGTAAAATATCGATCACCCCAACAGCTATAAGTTTACCATTGAGACGGTATTGTTGGTGGAAAGAGCCATAACCATTAGTGAGTTGAGACGGGTTTCCTCTAATTTTTTGTTGAGGCTGAAACACAATAGGAATTACAACCAACTACCTCCTAATGCAGGCATACTTAAATTTATCTATACACATAAATAAATTTGATAATGTACATTAAAATTCAGAGCAATATTGTAATTAATTTTCTTCATAAACAAATGCTTATGTTACTTAAGTAGTGTCACTATTTAGACTTTTGGTCTGATTTTCTGTTTCTTAGCTAAAAAAATTAACAAAACGAATTAACCTTATGAGAAACTTTGATCAAATAAAAATTTATAAACCTGTCAATCAAAACCAAAATTAACATTGTTATGAACTTTGTTTTGTCCAATGCTATTAAAAATGAATATGCCAAAAACAATGGTTGGTTTCAGAGGAATCACTGATTTGTCTTGTGTTTTTAACAACTTTTTAGTTAGTTGATGCTTAATTATATATATATTTTTACTTTTTTTTTTCTGGGCGGTAAAATAACTAAATGGGTGTCTACTGAGAATTTTCATAAAAGTAAACCTAAATTTGTTTAATATAGCTTGAGAAACTGAATACAATGAAATTCCTTTACTTAGACTACCTAATATAAAATAATCTTTTCATAAACTCTAATGAAAAATTATAATTATCGGAATGCTCAACACATGCAGTGGAAAACTTGTGAATTCAATTTAACAACATAGTCCAATATTTTATTCAGTAAAAAGAATTTGACTGCCTAAAAAACATATACACATGAAAACTACAATCTTTGTTAATCAAAGGATTAATTTAATCCTACTACTTTGACCATTGTCATTATTGATTCCAAGTGAATTGTCATGAATTATCTTTTAATAATAGTAGTGTGATTATTTACCAATAGAGAAATGTGTAATATTGAGTGAATTTAAATTTTAAAGAAGAATTTTTTTTATTTTTTATAATTTGTTTATTCCTAGGAATTAATAGGTTAATAATAATTTTAAAAAGAATAAATAATGTAGGTTTTATGTTCAAAAGTGTTAGTGATAAAAAAAAAATGGGGGCCATTATTTTTTGAGAGGAGGCTTAGTTTCATTCTGACGCTAATGACTACCAGTTTTTGTTAATTAAATTTTCCAAAACTCGTTTCTATATTTATCTAATTTTTTTTTTTCCCCAGGTTGAAAAGAAGGCACTGTTGTTTCATCTTGTCCAACCCCTAGTTTATTTGTACATACTTGTTTTTCATAGGAACCTTTTTGCAACAAAAGAAAAAGCTGCAGGAGATTCTTGAAAAGCTTATTCAATGAAATCCAGTAATCATAAAAATCAGTGATTATAACCAGATCAGCACTAGCATAATTCAACATTACTAACTTTTTACACACCCATTTGTATATTGGCATCAAAATATACAAGGCGGGTTTATTATTCAAAGAAATTCACGAAATAAAAATGGTATAAGTAATAATCCAAATATTGGAACAAAAAAAATATGATTTTATAAAAAAGAATGATTAATTACGATTCTCAGAATATACCAATAATAGAAATGTTTAGAGAATCAAAAAAGTTTCTGTCTTTAATAATCAAAGAAAGAAACTTTTCATTATAATGACAAAAATATTGTAAACTGTTCTCATCAATTGATCAACCAATAATAAGAATCAAAATTTAATTTTTAAATAAAAGTAGTAGAGCTCCAATTATCCAAATAGTTTAAGGTTAGATCAATCACATTAAAATTTGGCACAGGAATTAACCTTCCCAAACTCCCCTAGGAATTTATGATAATATCACTTCTTTCTGTTCAGCGCTTTAATAACTTCTTTATTGTTCTTATCCTCTTTTCCTTTAATTTTAATTATTTTTTAAACATTGCTTATTAGCACACTGTACAAAGGAAAAATGAAAATAAAAATTATAATTAATCAAATCAAAAATCATGATTTTTGAAGCTACCTCCATTGTTGAATTCATTCATTCATTCCTCATGGTTGAAATTCAGATAATAGGAGCTATACCGTACAAGCTAATGAATAATTATATCATGCAAAAAAAAAAAAACATACACAAAAATAAAATCTAAAAAAAAAGACAAAAAGCCAAACACTGACTGACCTTTAAAGGAGTTTCCACAAGAAATGAATGATACGTATTATAGTTACATTCATCTTCTGTTTCATTATGAATAATCATTTGGTATTTACGAAACAATTGCCAACTTTCTTTTATCAATTCTTCCTTACTGTATGATGGCAAGAGTTGCATCTACTTAATGAAACAGAATAATTAAATAACTTGAAATTATTTCTGCTGAAAGAAATAAAAAATGACTAAGGCCAAATGAAGAAGTGTTTAAGATAAGACCAAGAGTCCATAAGCAAACAAGCGAATTGACTTAATAAAAGAATAACAAATCAAGAAGATTCAGTCATTTTTAAAAAAACAACTGGTTACTTAGTTCTAGTTACAAGTATTTTAAAATGAAAAGCCAATTTCGAAGAAATATTTCCCAAACAAGTAATGAGAAAAAAATTTGAAAATATAAAAATGAATTAGCTAGAGAAAAATATGTAATTAGTTACAAGCTACATTAATGTAATCTTACTTTTTAAATCCTTAATCAATAAAAAATAATATTATTTTTATATCACTATAATTACTAAATATTTCATTAGATTAGCAAAGCCTATAATCATTTTACTGTTATGGATTAAAGATTAGTAAGGTTTTTAGGAGATATTTTAAAATAAATCAGTGACTATCTACATCCCTCTTATTATGAAAGGGCCAAAGGAAGGGTGACAAAAAATAAACAATATTCAAAGAACATAGTTCAGTCGCCCAGAATTATGGAGGGTTCTACCAGAACAAAATGGTACTTAACAGTTCTAATACTAAACTAAGAAATTTAAATTTAAAAACAATTGCTTAAAAACTGAAAATTAATAAGCTCAGAAATGAAGAAAACTTTGATGTAATATTAAAATAATGATCATAGATTAAGTCAACCATGCCGACGTGAAAGATTTTCAAGGCATAACAGAATAAAAAATCCTAAGTAATAAACTACAAAGGATATTCATTTAATTATCTTTATGGTTGTTTCAAGAATCCAAAATATAACTTCAATTTTTTCTCCAACAAACTTTCAATAAATTACAGGACGGAAAACTAAATGAACAATATTTATTATTATCATATGCCAATTAGTTTCTAAAACCAAGTTGAAAAGTTTCTAGAACAAAGTGATTCATTTTGAATGAAGAAAATTTTGATGCTGAATATATTTTTGTACAATACATGTCATTAACACTAACTTGAGGAAATAAATTTAAAAAATAAATTAAGAAAAACTTCAATCATTCCTGGAAAAAGGGGGAAACTTTAAATATTTGAGGGTAAACTCATCTTTTAGTATTATAAAGAATCATTTAGTTATGAGGGTAAACTCATCTCTTAGGATTATAAAGAAACAACAAGAGCTGAGAGAAAAAAATTTTCTTAAAGGAATACCTAATATATATAATTTAATCAACAATTACAAAAAAAAAAATGAAAATATTAAGCCAAACAACTTCCCTAATTTTAAACCTTGAACAAAAGATAATTGGCAAATATGTAGCTTTTCTATATGATGAGGATATTTAAATTAGAAAACATTACAAACTTTAAATACCACTTTAAAAATCAGTCAGTGCCAAAGAAGCTTTCATCTGAGCTTTACCTTAAGGGGACTTGTGACTAGGAAACGTGTGAACTGTTGTTCAGAAACTTTTGAGATCGGATCACAGTGCACTGTCATTTGGTACTTTTGGTAGAGCGAGAGTTCTTCAGCAAAACTCTCATCAAATTCTCTGCTTCGAGGAAATGAGCGAACTAACTTCAACTACCACAGATATTATGTGAAATTATTTTGGTTTGTTTTAAATAACATATAAAAAACAAATTATATCAGTTTTAAAAACCCATTATTACATGAACAATATACAAAAATAAATGATGTACTCTATGATTGACACAATTTAATATTGTTATGTTTGATATTGAAATTATGTAAATAATTTATAAGGCATACATACATGACATTAGTCAGGAGTCAGTGCTGATTATTCTGTTTTCCAAAAAAACATCATACTTGTATAGCAAGTTGGAAAGAAGAGGAGTAAAAAAAAAATTCAATTTTGAGTTTTGCTTTCCTTTGGAATCAGAAAGACAAAACCTACTATTATAGAATATAATCAAAATTGTATTTATGGTTCTATTCGCAGGTTACCTCATTTTTTTATAGTAGATAAGAAAGTGACAAAGGTTGTCGGGCACAACCTTGGCAAGTTGAATTTTTATTGACTAATGTAGAAATATTGAGGCTTGATATTTTAGCAAATAGTCAAACTGGGAGAGTCAATGTAAATGTCACCATGAATCTTCAAATTTGAAGAAGTTGAAAAGATAGCAAGTTGAAACCTAAAATGCGATTTCCACAAAAAACATTTTTTTTTGAGTTGTACTTTGTTGAATTGTTCTTGCCTAAGTGCGATATTGTCTAGAATAAAATATATACATAAAAACTTGATGTTACCAAAATAATTCATTACACTTCAAGAAAGTATAATATCACATTCCATAACATAAATCAGCAATTGGTGATTGCTAAAAAATATGGGTTATTATCAAATTAAGACAAAAAGTAAACATTGTCCTTCGGAAAATGTTATACAAATATAATTTAGAAATAATTCTTTTTTTTTTCAAACATGAAAGAAAAACACTACACACCAAAACCAAAAAAATAGATGGATATTAATGAATTTACAATGAAATTAAGAAACCAAATTATATACATCCAAAAAAAAAAAAAAAAAATACGTAAAGTATACTTAATATAAATAAATATCATTTTAAAAATCAATACAACAAAGAGCAATAGATCCTAATCACTCCCCCAAGATGGCAGCTTATTTTCAGATTATGTTGATCGCATTGTGGGATCACTATCAAAGACAAGAATAAATATCAGTTAGAAAGATGGATCCTGCTCATTTACTTAAATGAAACGAAACTATACGTTAGATGGGGAAGAAAAAAATCAGCCACAATTTTGGGGTAGAAATTCAGAACTGGTAGTTATATCTAGGAAAACAAACTTACCTCCAATTTCTCAACTCTTACTAATTATTACTCATAACTAATTCTTACCTCCAATTTATTAACTGCACTTTCGACAGAATATTCTTTAATGAAGTCTTCCAAAGTTTTCTCAGCTGGCTGTTCCTTATTTGATATCGGTGGAATCGGTAACCCTTTTTCTAAAAGTTTCTTTTGTTTCTTTTCTAAGCGCAGTAACTTGGCCTTTTTACACTGAGGTTTTGACATATCCCTTCCAACACCTTATTATGAACAATGTATAAATTATGACATTATAAATGTGATACAGTAAACTATTAATTAAAAGGAAAATTTGTGGATCAAATACATATGCACTTAAATGTTTATATTAGAAAATGCAAAAAGTTGGACCATTGGTACGAAGGTATTGTACTGAATAGAAAATTCTAAAAAATTATTTGTCATCAAATAGAAGTGGTGGCTTATAAACTGAAGATTATGAGTTTGAGCCCCAGTGCCGGCGACTATAACCCAGTATTGATCCCTTATCCTTTCACCTCGTCAAGGAAACCCATTTGAGTCGAAAATGTGAAATAGGTGAAAAATGAAGAAGAATTTTGTGCCCATTACTTAAAATTATATTACCTTTGGGGGAGGGGGGACAAATTATAACGAATAAATGATTCCACATAAAAATGAGCATTAATTACTTTGAATAAAATAAAAACAATGACATACTTTACCAGGTTTTGGTGTGCCGGGACTTTGCTTTTCTGAACATCCAGCAGAAGGCGAGGGCGAACATGGCACTTGAAAGATGAATAGCCATTTTACAACAGTTTATTATAAAATATTTTTAAATAGATAAATAATATATCAATCAGAAAAAACAAACAAAGCTCCTTAAGAAGTTCATCAAAGATTAAATACTTTACAGTTAAATATAAATATATCACATGTCGGCAAGAAGGTGGTTACAACTCGAAAAACTGATTTTTTGGATAATCACATGTGAAATTGCAACTGCATTCTCAATTTTATTATCTACCTACAAACAGCGACAAGATAAAAAGTCTTTGATCAAAAATAGTCTAGTTAGTACCACTGGTAACTGTAACTCAAAATTAGTCCTCTATCTGTGTTAACACAATAATTTCCTTCATAAAAGAATATGATAAATTGCGCCATATGCGAATGAACTATTAATTCTACTTGAGCTATACTAAATTCTGGCATTGTAGGTTTTGTCATTTTGATTCCAACGGTATGCATAATTCAAAATTGATAATGATATTTTGAGTTGTAACCATCTTCTAGCTGATGTGCGATATGAAATACATACTTATTGAAAAAGTTCTATATGTATAAATAAAATAAATTTGATGGATGCATTGGCTGCTAAACTAAAATGTTCTGAGATTCAATTTCTATTTCCTTTTCTATTTTAAACAAGAGCATGGGGGTAGCTAAATAAATTAGATAATAGACTACTAATACTACATACTATGCTAAGTTCAAGTCCAACTCTGACAGACAGCTGCTTTTTCTCTGTTACCTTGTCCATGGGTAAACCACTTAATACCCAAAAAAACTTTAAAAAGGCTATTTCCTCTTTAGGGAAAATCTGGTGGTTGAGCATGGTACACATTGTATATTTGTACAACTGTTCCCTTAGAAAAAGTACTTCATTACAAAAGACTAAAACCAACATGTATAATTGTGAGGGTTTTTTAAATAAGATAATTAAAACCCTGAAATATTTCTATTTTTTTTTTTTTTAATTTTAACTCTTATTTATATATTTTATGAGAGAATAATTTCCATGTCCCTGCATTAATTTTATCAATGATAATTTTATTTTATATTGTTAATACTTTGAAAATGGTGCGGCAAGGCTTGCATATCATGATCAAGTTAGAGACTAATTTTTTGCCCCAGTAAGCAGTTCTTCATATCATTTAGCAATGATATGAATGTAACCATGTAACAAATTCTGTACAGAATTTTAATTGCGAATTTCTTACTTGAACATATTGGAAACAATATATTTAAAAAACGAAAGGAGCACATAAACTTTTGATGAACGTAAGTAATAATCATTCAGAATAAGCTAGATTCAGATTTATTTACCTTTTTCTTCTGCTTTATCTGTTTTAACTTCGGATGTTTCTGCACAAGCTGGCACTTCTCCTGGTTTACTTGCACTATCTATAAAAATAAAACCAAGTTATAACCTTTACTGGTGATTCAAGTAGTTATAAACACTTATTAATAAAAATAGCACCTCCACTGGCTGATATATCAACTTCCATTAATCCTCCTATTTTCTGATTAGCTTTTTGATCCATAACATTGCTAATATGCTTCTCAAATATTTCACATCCTGGAATGAAAAAAAAAGTAAGAAAAAATATATAAGTTAGGGGGGTCCAATTATCGCCCACTTAACATAGATTATGTATCAAAAGTGCACAGCATCTGCAAGAACTCTAAAATAACCAAACTTCCTAATATCGATTACATTAATATATTTGGAAAAATAATAGAAACAATTCACAAACCAACGTTATTTAATTTGTCCGTAAATTGTCAAACAATTAAATTGTTAAAATGAAATTAAAAGTAACTAGTAGCAACCTAGACAAATATAAGATTAACTAATTGGAACGAAGAATGGCAAAAATCTACTAAAGGACGACCTTTACACAAATCTATCCCGAAAATCACACAATAAAATCATGAAAAACCAAAAAGCACACATTACAAACTAACACAATTATTGACAGAACATGGACAAACAAAACATTATTTGAACTCGTTCCACCTTTGTAACACACTTGTGTCTCTGACAAACTCCACAAACATTTAAACATATCTTATACTACTGTCACTTGCAAGAACATAACAGAGGGCTTTTAATAAAAACAATAATAAAAAAAAAAATAAATAAAAACAATTCTGATGAAGGGGGACGCTCCTGGAAACAAAGAATTTGAAAAATATAAATTGGAACTATTAAAATTTTCAAAATTAATTAATCTTCAAAATTGACCCCATAGAAGACAGAAGACCCAGCTGCAACAACTAGACCTCAACTCCCACCACACCTAGTGGTGTTTTGGACTTTCATATTTGTTTATTTATTTATTGTCTTTTATTTGTTTTTGTGTTCATTTAGAAAAGTTTAACATACAGATTGTATGCTATTACTGTGGAAAAAAAAAATTGTTAACATCTATGCAGGTAGTAAGCCTTAGGGCATGGAATCTGTAAAATTTAGAAATACACGACCCTCCCATAGGGTTACTATGGAAGGAGGAAAAAAAAAAGAAAAAAAATATTTTTCAATAAGATTATTTTCTCTGCTTTCATTTTTTATTTATTCCTCGTTTTTGCCTAGTAGACGATAATGGGAACATTCTGGTAGGAAATATTAGGAACAACCTATGAAGCAAACATGGCGGACATTATTATTATCTATTCATTGAAAATCCCGCTATAATGGGACTTAAAAAATATCATATTAACATTAGTTTTACATTATTGTAGTATTGAAAGGTTATACAACTTAGGATACTAACTATAATAATAAGAAAAGAAGTGGTTATATAATTCACCTTAAAAGAATATTTTTACAGAAAAAATCAAAACGCTCTTAACTGTTTAAAGCTTAGCAGTGGAATACTGTTGCAGACAAATTATAGTTCTAATAATCACAGCAGAAACAGCAATGCTAGTTACCAGGAAATTACAGTGTACGACATCAGAAATGTGCATTCTCTAATCACTGAGAAATAAAAGCCCATTAAATAAATAAAACAGAAATTTAGATACCCTACGTAAAATTTTCTTGTATATTCAATAAGCTAAAGCTAACAAGAATAAAACAATACAAACCAATTGTGATTTATGCACTCACTTTAAATATAAATAAACATGTTTAGGTTTTTTCATGGAATTAAATATAATAGAATAGAACTACAACAAAGCAACAAAACAAAATATATGAAAAAACCATTCACTGTTTTGCTATGAAGCATTATTAATCTAAAACTAAGACAGCTGAAAAAAAAATTACTAAAAAAATAAATCAACTATAGGTTCTTAAATTTGAGAAAGCTTAATTAAACGATTTAAAAAAATATATTTAAGTTTATACACCTTATGTACAATAATTATATTATTTTATGAAATTTAAGGACTAAAAACATGATGAACAAAAATAATGTTTTAATTTATGTGCTTCAATTTTTAACATTTATTTGAAGTCTATTCAGCAAATGATTCAAAAGAAATTTAAAAGAAATTAAGTAATCAAAAACATCGTGATAGACATGTAAAACATATTGGCAACCACATCTTACAAGTAAATTTAATTATGTGAATAATAATATTCTGCTGAGCTAATGGATGACAAATTTTAAGAGAAGAGTAATAATACTAATTTCTTTCATATTCAAATTGTTTCCTTAAAACTTAACAATGAGATGCCACCATTAAATATAAATAGATCCAAACCTTTAAACAAAATATTCATTGTGAATAAAAATAAAAAACAAGTTAACATACTAGGTTCACATTCATTGGCAGAATCACTATCAGACTCCACTTCTTGTTTTTTTGTAGAATGTCCTTCGACAAGAAATTTTCCTACCCTTTTCAAAATTTTCTTTTGGGATTTCGACAACTTCAAATTTAATGCTTCACATCTAAAACACGTCAGCAATAATATAATTTACTCATATTTATCATATAACATTAATTAATAAATTGATAATTCCCAACCTGATTGTATAAAGTGGGCAACAAGTTAATGTCTGGATAGGTTTGTAGCAATATTGACCACTTCTTCTCCATCCTCTGTCAATCAAATCTTGATAATCTTCAACCGTCATCGTGTACGCCCACATTCCTGAAAAGTTTTTATAATTTAAAATTGATGCCAAACAATTAAAATTTACACGAAGAAATCATTTATTTTCAAAAGAAAGTATGACATGAAATTTTTCATGAATAACAAACATGTATTGGATTTTTATCTCTTAAAATCATGGGGAATCTAAGCAGATTGGTACACAACCAATATAGGAAGAAAAGAATATTGTATAATTAATGTGTAGAAATACTATGCTTAAAAATCAGTCCAATCTCTAAAATCTCTTTAGTATAGATAATATACATTAAGTAATTAAATCATTAGGCTTTAAAACTTCAGCCCCTTAAACTGGGTGCACACTAGAGTGTTCGCACCAAATAAACAGAGGTGATGGTGGGAGCGGAAGATCATATATTGCATAAGTAATGAGCTACTTGTGTAACTGGTGGAACATTCAGTCTGTCATGTGTACGTACCAGTAGAGCATTTATTATTCTGCTGACCTGGTGCCAAGAATTTTGAATCTCCCTGCAATGCTGAAAAAAATTGAATCGACACTAGTCACTAACATATATAAATATTTTTCCAATTGTTAAAAAAAAAAAGAGGGTGGTTGTACTTCAGGCAAAGTAAGTTGTTAAAGATAGATTTTTTTTTTTTGTTGGAAAAAAGGATATTGGACATGAAACTTATGACACCCTGAACATGCAACTTCGCTAGAAGATATTTTGGAAAAATCTTGTAAAAAATATATATATACTTAACATTACATCTCTCTATACTTCATAAATAGAATTATTTGTAAAAAAAGTCGATCTGAGTCAATATTTTCTGCAAAAAAAATCTTTTAAAATTCATAATATGATGAATAAAAAAAAAGTTTACCTCATTTTAAGTTACCTCTCAAAATAAAAATAAAATAATAATCTATTTAAATATACCTGTGCTGTGGCTAGAGTTTGAAGTTTTGCAGTAGCCACAAGATGACTTATTATCTTGAAGAAATTCTACAACAGAGTACTTTGAATCCATAATGTTTATATTTCTGATATAGTCAATTTAAATGAGCAGCTTCACTTGACATCATGCAGGTTAATCATATTATGATAACAACAAGGAGGTTATAAGGAAAGTTAAAAGTGACTGCTAAAGTATCAAGAAGTTCCTTGAAAAGAACGTCTCAAATGAACAGAATTCTCTGTACTTATTTAGATATTATCGTATTTTTATAGTTTGATATATTTAGCAAACATCGTGGGTGTGACCAAGTAAAATGGTGAAAAAGTGACCAAGTAAAAAAAAAAAATTTTTTCGTAACCAAATCAAATGTCTCTCCCCTTAATTCCATATATCTCAAAACCTAAAATTGAAGTACAGTAAACTCTCGATTATCCGCTGGCGGATCATCCACTTTGCGGATTATCCGCGGTATTTCTAGATTTTTTTTTTTATTCTAGCGGTAGATGAGTTAAATGTTATGACGAAAAACACGAACGAAAAAAAAAGTTTATTAAACAAGCAATTTCTGTTAATTTACATTTCTGCAATCGCGTATACAGTTTCCCGCGAGGTGAAACATGAACAAGCCTCTAACTGAGACAAATAAAAATTCAGTTTCCCCCACAAAAACAGAAATTGCTTGTTTAATAATTAAATATTTAACTAAGAGGGGTTACCTCACTATAATTAGAAAAAAAGTTCGTTTATTCGTGTGTACCTGCCGTATAATACCCGAAAAGTGCCTGAGTCACCACCACTCTCCGAACAGTTTGTTTACTAAATTGTCCCAGCCAATAAGTGTAATACCCGAAGACTGAAAGAGTCACAAATCTCACAACTCCCTTCCCATCCCACTTTTTCCTTTCATCATTTCATTTTCTCGTTCACGTCAGTTTTGTCAACTTGGCCTTAGCAGTTACACAGCTTGTTTTGTGATTCGTGATTTTATTTTACAATGAGTGATAAAACTTTGTAAATGACATAATTATTTATATGTATGTATGTATGTATGCAATATCTATAAATAAACATTTTTCTTTGATATGAATTGTTTTGTTGACCTTTTGAAAATTTTGCGGATTATCCGTGGAATTGATTTATCCGCGGTTGCCGTGCCACCCAATACCACGGATAATCGTGAGTCTGCTGTACTTAGTAGTTGAAAGTTCAGTGTCAACCAGCCCAGTCTTCCTTTCTTTATAATGTTAACAATCTATAACCATCATTATCTCGTATGAGGCCATTTTTCCAATCATATTTCTCAGAACCCTTCTTCCCCATCTTTTCAACAAGTTCTCACTAGCAGATTTGGGCATATTTCTATTTATAAATACGAATACGAATTTAATTTTATCTTAATTTTAATGTGAATATGAATAGAAATTTATTTATATCGCAATATTTGTGATTAAGAATACAAATAAATTCGCATTTACAAGTGTGAATACGAATTTATTCAAATAAAGAAATTTTTATGTAAATAAAAATAAATTCACAGCGAAAAGTCTGTGAATTCGGCAGTATTTACAAATAAAGACGTGTATATGGAAAAATTCACAAATTGAGATGTGAATTTCTACTAAATTCATTATTTCCGAATAAATTTGTAAATTTTTTTTCGGATTTCTCCATATTGGTATACATTATTGGGTTAACTCTTTTTATGGAAATCAGGTCAGCACTTAATAAATTAACTGATATCGATTAAATCGATCATTAGGTTATTTGGGATTAGACGTGCGCGCCGCCGCGCCGCGCCGCCGCCGCCGGATGATTTTAACTGCGCCGAGCCGCCGCCGATGAAGGTGGCGCGCCGCATGTACAGCACTTTCAGAGCAGGGTGTTTTTGTGCTTGGCGTTGATATTATTGGCAACAGAGTTTTTCTTTAAGGCCTATTTGCAGACCTTCATAAAGCTACTAGAAAAATTGATCAGCGGATATGAAACGTTGTTTGGACATATCAAGTCATTCCTCAACCGCCGCATCGTACCGGCAAGAATTGGTTGCAACAAGTTGTTTCTATTTTTCTGCGGTATAATTACCCTAATCTAATTATTACCAGTCCTTGTTATTGTTTAAAGGACTGATAAAGAATTCCATTATTTCTTTTATCTTCATTCATTTTCCCCCTCAAAATATAGTAAAACTTTGATTTTATTTATTACTAGCTAAGGTAATAAATAATGGCCCGGTAATAATTATTTATAAATAAAAAAAGCTAAGGTAATAATTATTTATAAATGGCCCGGCTTCGCTCCGGTGTGGTAGTTTTAATAACAGAAAAACTTTAAAATTAATGGAAATATTGAACAAAATTAGCAATTCCTCGAAACTTCGGTTTTAACTTGGTATCAATATTAAAATTCAAGATCTACAGAGTCCACCCAAATAAGGAACCCTATATATATACTTTAGAGAGAGATTGAAAATAGTGAATGAACAATCAATTTTGCTGCAACTTAGTCGAGTTATGCATCGTTTTTTATGGTTTCTGTGATTCTGAATCCTATAAGCCCATTCCAAGCAGTCAGCAGATAATAAGTTATTAGATAATAGTTGAAAAATTATATTTCCAGTACAACCTAAGCGCCGATTACAGTGATGGTCCTATTATATCCAGAAGTATAGAAACTATCGAAGATTCATAGAAACTTTTTTTTAAATACCTTTCTTCCATTTAAACCTCCCTTAAGTTATCCCCCCGTAATTTGGGCGGACTCTGCAGATGTCGAATCTTACTGCTATCACAAAGTGAAAATCAAAATTTCATGAAGTCACAATTTTTTCACCATATTTCTTTTTATCCTGAACTATGAGGGGTGATAAAATCTTATTGAAAAAAATGGTGTAATTGGAGTTAGTCATTTTGTCAACTGGAATCCTCATCATACAGTAATATAATAAACTTTTTTTTCATAATTACATACAATAAGAACACTTAAAACTTTTTATTTTCGATTTATATTTAGTCAATTCATCTCTTTTTTAATGTTTTTATTCGCTCACTGTACAACTAAAACATGTTCACTCATACTGCATTAAATTTACTTAAGTATGTTATATATTGATTAAATGTAATGCGTTAATCAATTAACCTTCTTATGAGAAAATTAATTTTGTAAGGTATCCAGGCGGTTTTCCAATGATTGCAGAGATGTAAAATCATTTTTTTATTTTGAACGCAAAAGTTGAAATTAATTATTTTCACTTGGTGTTTTAGTAATTTAAAAAGAACAGCTGTAAAATATATAACCTTTACAATTTGAACGGAATGAATGAACAATAAACATTGAGTGAAACGCACCCTAGCGCTTCCTGGTAGTCTGCAGCTCGAACTAAATTTTTCATTCATAAACTCGTACGTCATTCTCAGGTAGGCTAATTACACGGTGCGAGAGGCTTAAAATTCCAGTCCTTTTCTCTTCAATTTTACACCCTTAAGAGAAAAACAGAAACCTTCTTCTCCGTTAGGGGTTGTATAGCAACACGCTGACATAACTTTATTAAACACAGGTTGAGTGGTTTTTGAGCCTTATCGGCACGCACATTGTACACTTTGCTTTATAATATATATTGATTAATTTTTTAACGACTGTTACCACTTATTATGCTTTCTACTTAAACAATCTTTCTATTTCATCAGTGCTGTTGTATTCCATCTCAGTGATCCAGTATGTTTCAGATGAATCCTATAATACTCCACCATTTAACCACTTCCCTTCTTTCCCCCACTTCCCTTTCCCCGCACATTGAATACCTGTTTGCTGAAATATCCACCTCCCCACATCCGTACTCTTTGGTTTCATCGACCTGCCTCCGAAAGTTACCTTTGATGAAACATTCGAAGCCATCCATTACAACACGATCCCTTCATATTTTAACATTGTTCTCTCCGGAGACCTCAACAACAATCTCAAGATACCTTCTCCTAACCATCCCTATCTTTCAGATATCCTCTATTCCCTTAATTTATTTATAGTCCCTTACGACCCGATTCTTAACACCCAGCATTCCATCACTTGGCTTGTCTTTTATGATCTCGATTCCCTAAAAAACTCCTCGCCTTAGCACAGCATCCGGTTCCTTTACAGTCTTCCCACGACCTCATACAATTATATAACCTTCCCATCCTGCTGTATTCCCCCACAACTAAATCCTTTCGAAACCTTGATTCCCTATCACCTGCAATCCTAGCGCCTGATCTTGAGATGATCCAATGGGACCCCATATACACCTCAAACGCCATTGACTCTATGGTGGAAACCCTTACCACTTAACTTTATACCATCCTAGACCGTCACGCTCTTCTCAAGTTCAAGACAGTTAAGCATCCTCGAGCACCCTGGCTAACACCTACGCTAAAGAATTTTATGAAACTAAAAGAGGCAGCTAGAAGAAGATTTTAGGGCACCTGACTTTCTGAAGATCACCATCAAGTTCCTCCGAAATAGCACTCAATCCTTAATATTTATATATCCTTAATACCCGCCAAATCCAACTACTTCCAGCAATCCTTATCCAGTACCCCTGACTCCAAAGCAAAATAGGTAATTCTCAGCAAACTGTCCATAGGTAAACCCACTCAAAACCAATCAATTCCATTTTCAGCCGATGCACTCAATTTGTCTCTAACATCTCCAATCTAAAGGTGTTCCTCTGTGTCCCCCATGCTTTTTTCTATCTGTATCAATGATGGTAATCTTCATCCTCCACCCATCGCTGTCAATACCATCTGTATGCCGATGACGCCCAGCTTTATCTCTCCTTTGCCCCGCTGATTCCTCCGACGATATCCTAAAATTATACGTTAAAATATATAAAGTAAAAATATAAATTATACGACAGAATATGTGCTTTACTCTGAACGCGATGCAGACGAAAGCCACCTTGATTGGATCTCCCTTTCTCCTCAAATCAACTCCTGTCGCTCCAAATCTAGTCCTGAACAACTCATCTATCTCATTCCACAATTCTGTCAAAAACCTTGGCGTTACCTTCGATCAATCCCCCTCTTGGAAACCACATATCTCACAAATTTCCCGTCGCACTATCTCTACCCGGAAACAGATCAACCGTCCTCTCTCATCTCTCCCAACTTTGACTACGGCTGTATGGTGTACAGCGGACTGTCTGAGGCACTCGAAGCCAAACTTAAACGCCTAATGAAATATTCAATACGTTTTGTCTTTAGGATCCCAAGAGATACGCATAAAACCCAGTACTATGCCGAGATGAAGTGGCTCTGCCAGTCCTACCGCTGTCGGTATCTACTGGCTTTCTTCTTATACTAGACCATCAGAACTCAACGACCCTCCTATATCTTACAGAGCCTACACTTTAAGGGCCTATTCACACTATCCGCTCCACTCTCGCTCCGCTCCCGGTCCGCTCCCGGTCCACTCTCGCTCTACCCCATTCACACTAGCGCTCCGCTCCCGCTCCACTCCCGGTCCGCTCTCCTAATGTCTTACCATATTCACACTATATAATTTTACACCGTTCAATTTTGAAAGGTTTAAGCTATTAAAGCCATTAATAATCGAAGTTGTCTGTATTCGGATTTTAATTAATGATTAACTTTCAGTTATTTAAGTATTAATTTATTCTTCAATTTTACGGCCAAAAAAAAAATCAATTTTTCGTTTGTAGAAATAGCTGGTAAGTGTACTTTTCTTGATGAAGAAGATAATATTATCAAAAAATATAATAAGAAGAATATATTGCAACACAATGATAATTAATAATAATAATTATAAATTAATTTAATTAATGGTGAAGAAATAATTTAAATTTTTTTCGGAATGTATTCGAATACGCTTGAAAATTTCAAGTTGAAATCGGCAAATGCTACAAATTTACCGATTGTGTTCTCTTCTTTTCCTGATTAATATTTTAATTATTTTTTGCTTTAATATATTTTTTTGTTAATGATCTGACATTTTTCATAATATACTGCATTTTTATTCGTTTCAAATTAAACGTTATTTTATAATAGCTATGAGTAAGTAGTCAATAAATAAATCGGTGACCATTTTTTACGAGTACATTAATTCATAGCAAAATATATCTCAAACATAACATGAATTCTTCACGTCGAAAAACCGCGCGTATTGTTGGTGATTTTTTTTTTTTTATTTATCATTTCAAGCGTATTCTAATACATTCGGAAAAAAAAAAATTATTTCTTCACCATTAATTAAATTAATTTATAATTATATATATATATATATTTTTTTTTTAAATTTGAACTTTTTTGGCCGTAAAATTGATGAATAAATAAATACTTTAATAACTGAAAGTTAATTATTAATTAAAATCCAAATACAGTCGGCTTCGATTATTAATGGCTTCAATCGTGAACGGTGTAAAATTATATAATGTGAATATGAAAAGACTTTAGGAGAGTGGAGCGGGAGTGGAGCGAGAGTGGAGCGGGAGCGGAGCGAGGCCGGACCTGTGCCAATATTGTGATTAACCTCTCTCTATTCCTCTGTAGAATATTTTGCCAGTGAGACCGGACCTGGAGCGGAGCGGAAGCGGAGCGCTAGTGTGAATGGGGTAGAGCGAGAGCGGACCGGGAGTGGAGCGAGACCGGAGCGGTGCCGATAGTGGAATTCTCTGTCTATTTCTCTTTAGAATATTTGAGCGGACCGGGAGTGGAGCGGGAGCGGAGCGATAGTGTGAATCCGCCCTAAATCCTCCATCCAATCCCGCCAAACCAGATCCCGTACGTCCGATATATATCCTCCACCCCATCGAACTTATACATGAACAAATCCTTCATAATGCAAGCAACATCCCTCTGGAACTCTATTCTCTCCGTTATCCGACACGCTCCATTAACTTCCACTTTCAAATCACTCCTCTTCGAGATCCTATTCAACTTTTAATTCAACTGATCACTGAAGGAACACGATGGATCTTTAGAAGTACGAGGGGGGTAAAGAAAGTTCTAAGCCTGATATACATATATATAAAAATATATTTTCAACTTACATATTTTTATTTTTCAATATAGTCCCCCACAACAGCAACGCACTTATTCCACCGCTTCCCTAACATCTGTAACCCGGCCAAAAATTTTTTTTTTCGAAACCTTCCAAAACTACTTTGAGAGCTGAGATCACCTCATCGTCTGACGAAAACACTCTCCCACACAAATGTTTTTTCATATTAGGGAAGAGGTAGAAGTCTGAGGGGGCCAAGTCTGGCGAGTAGGGTGGGTGCGGGAGCAGCTTGGCCGTCTCCGCGGTAACTCTTGATTTGTGGAGGGGAGTGTTGTCCTGCAGTAGCAGCACACCTTTGGTGATCTTTCCTCGGCGTTTCTCTTTGATGGCCTCTCGCAGTTTCACGAGAAGGTCTGCATAGTATTGCCCTGTTATTGTCATGCCATGCTGCAGAAAATCGACCAGCAAAACTCCTTCCGAGACTAACGTCACCCAGATCGGTCATCATCTTCGAGGTTTCCTCGGCCAGCTTTGAAGAGTGCGGTCCACCTTTTGATAGTGGCATACGATGGGGCAGAGCCCCACAAAGTTGCAAATATGTCGGCCCCATCCCATTTTTTACAAAATATTTTATCACTGCACGGTGATCAAAATTAGACATTTTTAAATCGACCAATAACTCACAACAGTCGGAAAGAAACTGACCTGAATTGAAAGGTGGAATTAGAGAGATAAGAACTTTAAAGTAAACAATGACCTTTAACCCCATTCAGCTTATCTGTTTTCATTTCAAAAACTAGTTATCTATGTCACAAGACTGTAAAGTATGTTTTTTACAAGTGAAACTCCTTTAATGTACGGCCTTAACATAAACAATCCAATTCAACAAATAAAATAATCAACGAGTACTCCCAGGTGCGTCCGCAGGATTACCTCTGGGGGGAGGGCAGGCTGATAAAATTTTCGAAAGGGTCGAGGTATTCTGACCTTGTAAGGCTCAATTAATTGTCAAAATAAAACTTACTGATATTTAAATGTTATTAAAAGTGTTTATGTAATGCTTTATAAACATATTAAATGAATATGAATTTATTTATTGGTTGTTTTTGTTTCTCAGAATTTGTAGAGGGGGCAGCTGCCTTCGCCTGCGTACGCCCATGATACAAAAATCTCGCGAGCATCGGCGCGCCGGTATGCGCCGCCGCCGCCGGTTAAAAATCATCGGCGGCCCGCCGCCGAAGATTTTTCTGTGGCGCGCATGTCTATTTGGGATGCTGATTATGAAAATTATATCGATTTTAAGGTTACTCGCTCAGGAATCGATTTATTAAAACTTACGCGATATAATCGACTTTAGGGTTATCCAACGTGCGGATTATGAAAATAATATCCATTTTACGATTCCGCAGTCAGGTATCGATTTATTAAAACATACGCCATCTTGGGGTCGACTTTAGGGTTATCTTAGGTGCTGATTATGAAAATGATATGGATTTTGCGTTTCCGCCGTCAGGTATAGATTTATTGCTACTTACGCGATATAATCGATCTTGGGGTCGACATTAGGGTTATCGGAGGTGGTGATTATGAAAATGATATCATTTTTGAGATTCCACCGTCAGATAACGATTTCTATGAACGTACTTGATACATTCGATATAAGGGTAGTCTATCAGTTAATCGAAAGTGCGAAATACGAAAATGGCATCAATTGTCAGATGACGTAGTCAGTAATCGCTTTGTGTCAACTTACCTGATAAAAACTTTTCTGGGGTCGGCTTTTATGTTTTAACGCCCTGATTATGAAAATAATATCGATTGAAAGTATGCACTTAGGAATTGAATTATTTCATTTTTGTTAGCGCTACCAATAAGAAAAAGGCTAACAACCCCTAATAGCGTTAATATTAGATAAGCTGTGATAAAACCAGATATAGTGAGAGATACCAGAGAAAGTTATCTCAAAATCGATACCATTTCCATAATCAGCATATTCGATAACCTTTAGTCGAAACCAAGATCGGATATATCACGTACGTTTTAATAAATGGATAACTTTTTTTTTATATCATTTTCATAATCAGCACCTCAGATAACCCTAAAGTCGACCCCAATATCGATCGCGTAAGTTTTAATAAATCGATACCTGACGGCGGAATCGCAAAATCGATATCATTTTTATAATCAGCACCTCAGATAACCCTAAAGTCGACCCCGAGATCGATTATATCCCGTAAGTTGTAATAAATCGATATCTGACCGCGGATTCGCAAAATCGATATAATTTTCATAATCAGCACCTCAGATAACCCTATAGTCGACCACAAGATCGATTATATCGCGTAAGCAGTAATAAATCGTTACCTGACGGTGGAAACGCAAAATCGATATCATTTTCATAATCAGCACCTCAGATAACCCTAAAGTCGATCCAAACAACCAGAAGTGTTATGGTTCAGTAGCTCTTTAAATGCACTATTTTTTGTTTTTATATAAAAAAGTTTACTTACTAAGATATTTGAGAAAAGGTCATGACCCCTCAAAAACTTCGATGCCGTAATTTGAGCCATGCCACCTCCACCCCCCCCCCTTTAGTTCTGAAAACCTTACACTTAGATTATTTTTTTTTTAATCAAAGATATTAGTTAAACAAAAATAGATTAAAATTTCAAGTTGGAACCTTGGGTTATTTCTTCTTCATTAATTTACTTTTACTTGTGCTTTTTTTTTCATTTTGCAATATTATAAAATTCATTTTTAATTGTAGTTTTAAATTGATTCCTTATTCGTTCCAATTAGACTATCGGGTAGTGTTTATAAGGTAAAGTGAGCCTCCTCCAGTATTGTTAATGTAACACCTTACTACAAACAAATAATTTATATACAAGTGGCAGGAGGCGATTGAATTCCCTGGACCTGGTCCAGATTGTTATTTACACGGCAAACTTGATCATTCTGTCAGCTTCAGGGTTGAAAAATAGCTTTCTATCCGGACCCCACGCATCAGAGCTAATCACCGCTTTGGTTATTCCTGTTTGTCTCAAACTCGATCAATCTAATCATCCAAGATTAATTGACACAGTAGAGTCTGCTGAGCCTCTCTATATTTAAAAGTAGTTTAAAATATTCCCCTGGGATCAAACATTGAATGAACCTTGTACATCCAGTTAAACATTTCCCTTCTAAACTATATAAATAAAATATCATTATCACAGTATAGGGCTTCAAAGGAAGCCTTTAGCCCACAAAAAGAAAAAAAAATATCATTATCGTATATGTTTTACCTCAAAACTCGGAAAGTATTGAATGGATTGACTAATACAACGTTGCGTTTTTGTGGAAGTGTTAGTATCTACTTTTTATTTTAATATCCACAATGTGGAAAATCGTAACATAGAAATAAAGGAAAAATATTTTTGTCAATTATTTTTGTACAAAATGATAGCATCTTCATTTGCTCCCGAATGAAAAATAAATCATGGAAATATAGCTCCTCAATTACTAACAGAGTACCTTTTTTTTTTTTTTTTTTTTCTTTTTATCAAGTAACGGATGGATTAATATGCAATTTTATACGCAATTTTTCATTCTGATAGAAAAGTATTACTACTTTGATATTTAAAAATTAAAAGTCGAGTCAGTGAGCGATTTTTAATTCTTTCCTATTCCACAGCAATGTAAAGTAGACTGATGTTTTCTCAGTAAATATTATGCTGGCTCGATTTAGATAGGTAAGTGATATAAAGAACATAATTTTATTATTAGCATACAACATTAATATTTGAGGCGTTTGCTATAAAAACCAGCTCATTCCATTTTTGGAAATTTTACAGGAGAGACAAAAAACTTCTCACGTCCACAGTACTAAAGCTAACTTTTTTTTAAAATTTTCTAATTGTAAGTATAACCGCCTAGAATATGATTAGTTTTTCTTTTTCATTCCAGGTGCATTACCTTAGGCGTAATTATACTAATTAGGTTGGAATGAGCTGGTTTTGATGCAAAAACACGATTTTTCATGTTTTTTTTTTTCCATTATTTGTTCAATTAAGTTGTGTAAAAATTTTTGTTTCCAGTTTACAAGTTAATATTTGTGTCTTTACGAGTTTTTAATAAATGACATCCACTTAACTTTTTCGAATTATCTGAAATTTAACAGTTGAGATGTAAACAGTGGTAAAATGTGAAAAAGTCATAAATTACAACGTCAAACGGAACAGAATGGTTTTTTTTTTTTTTTATGCATCAAAGAAAAATAATATTGTAAATAAAATGCAGAAAGCTACAAGATAAAGGAAAAAGGAGGCTCGTTATTTAAATGAAATTGTTGTCGTCATAATACATCGGCTCACATTCTTGGTTTTCTTCTGCTGGCCATCCTTCCTGAAATGAGCTGGATTTGAGCTATACCATGGGGTATAGGGGGGGCGGGGGGGGGGGGGGGGCAGCTGCTGGGAGCAATAATTTTTTAGGCTTTTAAGACTGGAAGCAATAATAGAATACATTTTTTTCAAGCAAATAATTGTAATAACTTAGTTGATAAAGCACTGCTATAACTAAGCACTGCTATAACCAAAATTATGTATAAAAATTATACATAATTTTGGTTTCATTCACCTTTTCCGCGGTAAGGTGTTACAACCTGAACGACCATAGCTTGCCCCCCCCCCCCTAGTTTTGATCCTCGGTACGCCCCTGAGCTATACCCTTTCGTCAGGTTATAAAGGACCCTCTAAACTTTCAAAATATGCAAAAAAGTGGATTTCAGAAAAATATAGAATGAGCTGGTTTTTTATAGCAAACGCCTCATTTCTTGACTTAAAATATTTTATATAACTCCTTTTCAAAACGATTTAGATTTAATTTTTTTGCATTGTTTGGTTGCCTGAATGGTAATGCAGAGGTGACGCAAACGCTCCCTGGTCTTGTGATTGGGAAAAGAAAATAGTGGTGGTAGAATGTTTTTAATAATATAGCAGTGGTAATTTTTTTAAGAATATGGTGTCTGAAAGATGTTTTAATATTTTTTGGGGCTGAAAATAAAAAGTTTAAAATGTGTCGTAGCTTACCAGTGGCGCACCTAAACCATTTGGGGCCGGAGCGGTAGTGTTTTTGAGGCCCTAAGCAGAGAATAACCACTATTGTGGACCCAATAACATTATCATCAGTGAAAATCGACCTCCCCCCTCCTTCCCTACGCCTCCTATGTATATATATACAAATCATCATATGTATAAATATACAAATCATACTTTCCTTGCAACTATTGAGAAACAAGGTACCCCTACCTCCCTGTACCGAGTAACAAACGATCTCTTCATAGAGTTAAATTATTTAGTTTGAACGTATGCCAAGATGGATGGAAACTGGCTTCTTCACTTCGGCATATGTAAATATTTAAACTACTCGATCTGTGCGCTTTCTGGTAATCTTAAACAAACCAGTACATGCATGTTTTAATTATAAACTAGTAACTTTTTTTAAACTTTGGCGTCATTATTATTATCATATTGTGTTTCAGTTTTGCTTCCTCCATTAAATCTATGGATCTCTTTTAGGTATCTTAAGGTGCCTTTACACTCTACGAACCTCACCTTCGAACAGGTTCTCCCCCCGAAACTTGCCCTACTGGCGTTCCACGAACAGCCATTTATAGTTAACGTGACGTTAAGCGAACAAATATGGCTGAAGCACCCAACGCTACCTTATGATGATGAAAAAATCTCCATAATCAATATAGTTTATATTATCTGAAAAATAATATAAACTAACAAACATCTCCTGTCACTTGGGAAAAACCCAAATCAAAAGTGACACTAGCGCTACCCCCGAATACAGGCGAACAGGTGAAGTACATAGAATACCTGAACAGTCGACGTGAAGGCTCTTCGAGGGTAAAGTTCGTAGAGTGTAAAGGTGCCTTGAGACACGTTTACACCTTAGTTGCATGAATTCAATTTGTTTTTTTATTAATTTTTCTCTTATATTTCATTGCAGGGGAATTTTTCATCAATAAAATAAAGATACAGTGTAATTAACAATAGCGCCCAGCGTTTCACTCGAATAAAGAGAGTTAGATACCCAACATCCATTAAATCAGGCATTATTGGATGTTGTTCCGGTAGTTTTTCAACGTCGGTTCTAAGGTAGAGTCGTGCGAATGTTAGCAATAGAAAGTAACAGACTGTTTTTAAATAGCCAAGGTCTAGGGAAGATGAAAGAAACAAACCTCAATTCCAGTTATTTAAGGATCGCTAAGCTACAGATTTACGGCTGCAAGATTTGCTTTGAAGGTACCCCTCCCCTTATTTCACCTTCGCCTGAAGGTGAAATTGGGCTTCTTATTTTATTTATACAAAAACAAAAAACAAAAAACAATCTGTTAATTGAAACGTTAGGATTATTAATAGAAATAGATGTTTGTTTCTATCATTAAATCTTATTTAAATGGTTCTCTAAACATCAATCCTAATATATTTACGCAAGTGTTTATTTACTCGAGCCCATTGCTTCCGGAACAAACAGTCCGATTCAAAATATTCTTTCTTCATATACCGTTTATTGTAAAAGGATCTAGGCTCTTTAACGTATTAAAAAATCATATATGAAATAATCATAAAAGTTGATACATTTGGATAAACTTTTGAACATAACCTACTCTGGCTCAGCACCCAGAGATATTTAGAAGTATTTAGAGGTTAGCAGTTAGCACCTGCTCTGCAAAGGATGCTTAGATACTTGCATCTAGGGTTCTAAATTAAGGCTAGGCGCACATTGAGACGCAGAGCAAAACAGTTTTTGTGAAACGTGTATCAGGCTAGGCAAGAAGCTGGCGACGCAGAGCAGTTTTTGTGCAAGATAAAAGAAGATTCGATCCGGGTACTCTGCATCTCCGTTGCAGGGCTCTTACCACTGAGCTAACCGTGTTCGAATCTTTCTCTCCTGAGATCCCACTGGATTCAACTCACGGCCGTGGTCAAATCTTTTATCTTCTAATAAAATTGTTTAAAAATTATATATTAAATATCTAAAATTAATAAATGATTAAATTTCAACATAAAGAAAAAAAATTTCACAAGGCTCTAGCCTTGTTACTATGGTCATATTTTTATACTTTTTTTTTCCATTTTGTAACGAATACAAAACCCATTCATTTTCGCACTGCACAATGCGATAGTATTTGAGTTATGTGCAAATAAAGTTTTCTTTCCTTCACACATATCCCAGGGTTTTCTCCGACAGGGATCCGAGTATCTTACGGTTCTGGCGGAGTAGGAAACCTTTAAAAATTATGCATTAATGATCGAATTTGATGAACTATTAAGAAATAGATGATAGTATTATTCTTTTTACTTTCATTTACCTATAATTTTTTTTTCTTATTGGTCCTCCCCTTCCTCGCCTTGTAGGCTATAGGGGTTTCCCGGGCCAGGGGAGGGGGTGGGGGATTGATGCCGAGTATTATTAAATTTTCCCCTGGCTCCGGGTTTTGAACTTGCTATGTTTCGGTTCTCAATCATACGTTGCCCTGGGCAACGCGTTTGCCCACTCGGCCATCCCGCCACACTTACCTATATATGAAATATATAGTAAGGGAAAGCATTGCGATCGTGAAACATTTCGACTTCTGGTTTTCAACGGAAATACACGTTGTGGTCCCCTGAGTACAAATAACCAAGTCCCGCGAAATGATCTATGTATGTGTGTGCGTGGTGCGTGTGTGCGTGAGTGGTGCTTGTGTGGTGCGTGTGTGCGTGCGTGGTGCGTGTGTGCGCGCGTGCGTGCGTGTGGGTGCGTGTGTGGTGCGTGTGTGCGTGCGTGGTGCGTGTGTGCGCGCGTGCGTGCGTGTGGGTGTGTGTGTGTGTGTGTGTGTGTGTGTGTGTGTGTGTGTGTGTGTGTGTGTGTGTGTGTGTGTGTGTGTGTGTGTGTGTGTGTGTGTGTGTGTGTGTGTGTGTGTGTGTGAACAGACTAGCTCAAAAACTATAAACCGTGTGAATCTGAAATTGGATATTTAGTGTATGTATATGCCCGCGATGTGACAGCAAAAATTTCATCAATATTGGTCAAACAGAGGGGGCACTTTATTTAATAACTTTTTACGTTTTTTTTTTCGATATTCTCAAAAATGGCTCCAACGATTTTGATTAAACTTAGTATTTGAAGTAGTAATATGCCCTAGATATGACATCAAAAATTTCATCAAAATTGATCAACCGGAGGGGGCACTTCAGTTAATAAATTTCCTTTCTCTTCTTCTTCTTTCTTCTTTTTCTTTTTCTAATTTCTTTGGATGTTCTATTTTTACTATTATGTGTATTTTTATATTATTTCAGGAAAATTTATACATCCAACATCTATCTATTCAAATTCTCCTCTTTATTTTTCTTTATATAAGTACAACGTTTCGGACTTATTGTTTGTCCATTTTCAAGTACATATCTTATTTTTTATAATATTAACGTTTCTTTGAAAATGTTTCGTCATTATTAATTAAACAATTTTTTCAACACTCACTGGCTCATTGCTTTGTTGTGGACTGTGGAAATGGACAAACAATAAGTCCGAAACGTTGTACATCTATAAAGAAAAATAAAGAGGACAATTTGTAAATAAAATAAAAAATACACATAAATTTTGTATCAGTTTCACGTGTTTTTTTTTATTTACTCGAAAACGGCATTAACGATTTTGATCAAACTGGGTATTTGGTGTATATATATGCCCGCGATGTGACAGCCAAAATTTCATTAAAATTGGTCAAACGGAGGGAGTACTTTATTTGATGAATTATGTCTAATTTTTACGTTTTTTTCCATTTTCTCCAGAACGGATAAAGCGATTTTGATTAAACTCGGTATTTGATGTATTTATATGCCCGTGGTGTGGCATTCAAAATTTCATCAAAATTGATCAATTACAGGTGGCACTTTACTTAATAAATTCTGTCTCATTTTCACGTGTGTTTTTTATTTACTCATAAATGGCTTTCAAGATTTTGATCAAACTGGGTATTTGAGGTATGTATATGCCAAAGATGTGACAGCCAACATTTCATTGAAATTGGTCAAACGGTAAAATTCAATTTTTACCTTCTTTTTTTTTTATTATCTGATAAACGGGGGTCACATGTGGAGTTGTGGTTAGCATGGCAACCTACAATACTAAAGATCGCGGGTTCAATTCCAGCGGTGGCCCTAGGATTTTTTAATGGGAGTAAAAAATCCTTAGCTATGCCGTTCCTCGGATAGGACGTAAAATGGAGGTTCTGAGCCTGTACGATTTCAGGTAATCGTTAAAGATCCCTACCCTAATTATACCTGGATAGGCAAAATTTAGGACTCCCACTGTAGCATCGTCCGATTAGCCTTTGTAGCATAAAAATAGACGTTAAACAAACAAACAAACGGCTTCAACGATTTTGATCAAATTCGTCATGTTTAATGAAAATTAGGTGTTCTTTAATATCAGGTAAGCTTTATCATTATTAAAATCTTCTGAGGGGGCTTGAACGGGGAAGGAGCCTTTTTTGTTTTCATATAAAGTACCTTTGTTTATGTTTATATTGAGAATTTAACCGTCTTTCGTTACGACTAAAAATAAGAAATGGCTAAATATGAAATATAAAAAAAATCAAGTGAACATACAGAGGAGAAAAAAGAAAAATATTCCGTCAATTCATAAAACACGTTGAGCCCACGCATGCGGCGTACGCCTTTAATGACAGAACATTGTTCATAATTAAAGCCGTTCTGTTGATTTAATGGAAATTATTTGTTTTATTGTAACTAAATGAAGTTTTCAACAACTACATAGAGAATTATAAAATAGACGACTTGGAGTATTAAGCTTGCAATGACGAAGAATTACAACTAAAAACTTTTATTTATTAATAAAAAAAAATTAGTGTGTTTTATATAGCAAATGAAAACAAAAATATGAAATGAATGTGGAAAAAATGTGTGACTTTGAGAAGTGGCAAGTAACAAAACACATCAATTTCTAATCTAAGTAAGTTGTTAAGTGAAAGTTGTGTGTTGCGCGCACGCACCAGATTTTTTATTATAATAACGATTTATCATATGTAAGACCCACTGAAGACGGCACTGGTGGTGGAAATATCTGGACGAATTATAAAAATAAATAAAATGCAAAAACGCAGTAGAAACTAAGTTCTAAATTTTTATTTCGCCGTAATATTTTTGTAATGTCTAGAAAATTCTTTTCATCATTATAAATAAAGATGAAATTCTGTTTTTTTGTTTGTTTGTTTATTTGCTCTATATAGAAATCCATACCGTTTGTCCTAAATTCTCCAAATTTCGCTCAGTGGTTCTTTGATACCAGGTGTGAACACCTGTACATATTAAAGTTGCATAACTTCAGCCGATCTTCAGCTGATATTCTTTATTCTCCAAATTTCGGTCAGTAGTTCTTTCAGACCAGGTGCGAACACCTGTCCATATTAAAGTTGCATAACTTCAGCCGATCTTCAGCTGATATTCTTTACTATTATAAAAATCATAATGATCTCGCTTTACAATGTTTTTTTTTACGAAATCGACCGTATCATTAGAAAAATGAAATTCCCCGAGTGAAACCGGGTATACGGCTACAATCTATGAATATAAGGATGAAATTCTGTTTGTTCTTTATAGAAATCCATACTGTTTGTCCTAAATTCTCCAAATTTCGCTCAGTGGTTCTTTCAGACCAGGTGCGAACACCTGTCGATATTAAAATTGCATAACTTCAGCCAATCTCTGGGTGTATTCTTTATTGTTATAAAAATCGTTTTGATCTCGCTTTACATTGGTTTTTACGAGATCGCCTGTTTGAGTCGATAAAATTCTTAGTTTATAGATTTTATAGATTTAAAAAATGAAATTCTCCGGGTGAAACCGGTATACACAGCTAGTATTAAAATAAAACGTAGTATCTAAAAAATCATGTATACTATATGTATACATAGTATATACCTTGTGACATTCATAAGGACTTACAATGTCACTATCCCACCTCCCCCCTCCCCACGTCGAGTAGTAATAGTACCATATTACTCCCTAGGTACAATGGGAAACAGATAAACCATAGGAAAAGATTTCATTTTAGGTTTTTTTTTTTGCTTGATGCCAACCACTTTGTGGGTTGTAAAAAAATAAAAACTTTTCAGAAATTTTAATATGTAAGATTATCTCCGCTCGCCAAGCATGGGCAGATACAGGGCTCTAGGAGCTGCACTATCTTTGGGCAATTTTTTGTTAATTAAAGACAAAATTAAACTTTACTAGAAGTAAGGATGTAGCTTAATGAACAAATAATTTACAGAGTAATTAGGATGCCAGTTGTGGAAACCCGGGCTCCCCGCCCGGATCTAGGGGAGGGGCGCCCCCCCCCCCCTCGAGAAGTGTGGACATCAATCAACTATTACTAAGTTTTACAAAAAGAGCTATCTTTAATCTACTTAATTAGAAGATAAAAGATTCGACCACGGCCGGGAATCGAACCCAGGTCCTCCTCATCTCCATTCGGTTCCCGGCCGTGGTCGAATCTTTTATCTTCTAATTAAATAGTTTAAAAATTATAACTTAATTATTTAACCAACGACCATGAATAAATAACATCATTAAATGGCTATCTTTAATCATTTTTTTATCTCTCTAAATGAAAAATGGATTGTGTTTAAACATTTAATATAAATCTATGGCGAAACTATTCAATAATATTTTAAATGAGGTCCATCATGGCAATAAAAATTTAAAAAATAAAAAATGCGCCCCCCTCAGAAAACTTCTGGATCCGCTACTGCGCCACGCTGAGGGGTATTGTATATTACCCAGACCCTCAGAATGCAATATAGCCTCCCTTTACATCATCCGTCTGGATCCGCCCATGTCTAGAAGTCTCCCTCCTCTAAAATATTGCAAATTTTCAGTTTGGTTTACGAAGGTAAATAGGGTCCTGAATGGATTTCAACCGTCATTCATTTTATTTACGACTCTATAGCTCAGCGAATAAGGCTGTAATACTAAGCTCAAGGTACCAAGTTCGAGTCCGGCCACATCTAGTACATATTTTTCTCTTCTGGTGAACATCCGTGGAAATACTGGGTCACACCTAGCCTCTCACTCGCTTACCATCAACCAATACATCCATTTCCTCTCATTTATCTCTTTAAATAATAAGATGGACCTTACAGAATCACTTTAAAATTAGCCACCATCTCAAACATACTGTTTATCACGGCCCGGGTGGTGTTTACAACCGTTCTTCCCTCCCTTGAGTGCTCCTAGGCATTTGCTAACTATTAATAAAAACCAGGGCGTTAGAAGAGAGAGAGCATATGGCCTTTATTCCAGCGAGCTCTATCAGTGAGTAGATAACTCTTCTAAATATACCTCCATCAAGTGGGCAGGTTTATTGTTTACCTTCCTTCACCTTCCAGATAGTGGTGGAGGGGGATACGGGCTCCAAGCTCAGTCAACTTGCCGGCCTCACTTCATCCGAAAGGTAAGGGTGTTTCAATCCTAAAATTTCGCCCCCCCCCCCAACTACCCCTATCGGGAGCAAAGCACTTTAAATAACTAATTGGGAGAAATATAATTTAAAAAAATTAAGTTATTTCTTTTATAATACCTTTGTAAATATCAAAGCCAGAAATATAATTAACATGATTTAATAAAAAGTTTCCGCCTCTTAATAAATTCTACTAGTATTAGTATAAATTCTTTGCAACTGAAATAGTAAGTCTTCAAAATCTTTTTCATCTTATTCTAGTTTCAGACGAGGGTGCAATGCACTCTTTCCATGATGGACATAAGAGGTACGTACCCTACAAATGTCGTATTTATTTAGAGCTATTAAATATTCCACAAGCCAGATTTCCGTAAGAAAGTGAGAAAAAGAAGAAAAAAACTTATTTTTCCTCTGCCTGATTCTTATTTTATGGATGTTTTCGATTATTTTTATACTAATAAATGAAAATAATCGAAACTCACTTTCAAGTTTCTTGATACTGATTTATGCCTCTTTTTCCTGGCTTTTGTGATATGAAATAGTGCACCCAGTCCCTCTAGCTTCTATTTCAAAGTAATTGTTAGTCAAAATCGTAATTGCTCCATATAATGAGTATTTTTCACTGTTTCCTACGAGGTTGGCTTAGGACTGCAACATATTTTATGTCCTTTTTGATTGCTTAATTTCCTAAAAAACATTAAATCTTGTTACGAGTCTTATTTTAATGAGAAGGAGGTACTTTATTGGAAAGTAATGCTGCCATAAATCATAGGATTGCTAGTTACACAGCTTAATAAATCAATCCAAGGACATAAAATTGATTATTTTTTTATTTTCTTGATTCAAATTTTTCTTCTTTTCTTATTTCTTATCCTTTATCTTCCACTAAACACTACCTGAGCATTACTCTCAATAGGTTTTGGGTTGAAGATATGTGTGTCTCATAACAATAAGAGCTGTCATAAATAAACAAATGATAATATAAATTCAGTTATAAAACTCAATCAACATATAGGCCAAGAATGATAATAATAATAATAATAATAAAATATCAGTTAAACTACAAATATTTTTGAAAACAATTCTAATTTCATGATTTTTAACATTATTATTTCATTTTTACTTATGATAACAATTTCAATAAATTAAATTACAGCTCGTAAAGAAAATATATTTAATAAAATAAATCAATTCATCAAAAATCTGATTTAACCACAGTTTAGGAACTTTTAGTACAAGAATTAATCTTCATCAAACAGTAGTCACGTCTATCTCTCTTTAAAACTAAAGATTTGTAAATTTAATGACGACATCGGTTGAATGTCCGGGGTTGCACTGTCGAAAAATTAGTCCATAAACAAATTAAGGGTTCGGCCGCGGATAGTGCTAACTCACAAAAGTATATTTAATATCAAAATATATATTAGTACATTATCATATTCAATGTGGATTGGATGGTAATCAATCAATGTATAAAGGTCTAAACATGAAATCTTTATTAAATTCGGTAATATACTTAAATGTACGTAACTCCTAGAAATTATTCTATTCTAAGCCCTTTAAACTCTTTTTTTGTTTAAGCTCTATAAAAGATTTTCAATAAAAAACCAAATACTCATTGAAAAATTAAAATAAAAAAAATGGTATTGTTAGAAAACAGTGGGAAATTTCATAACATGCATCATGCGAATTTTTGGAAATAAATGCCATTTAAAATTTCAGGGTATTTTTTTTTCACCTGTACTTATCCGAAATACCCTATAAAATACTTTGAATCAGTTTTGCTATTATTGGATTAGATAAACATTCCTGAAGATGTACTTAATTGAACAATCTATGTTTTAGATATTATAAATTTCTTTAAAGTTTAAAGTGTTCATTGAACTGGCGAAAGTGTCCCATTTAACTTATAAAAATATGTAAGGCAATTTGGGAACATAAACCACGTCGAACTCCATACAGTACTCAAAAGAATAAAACAATTTATTGAAAGCCTAAGTTTCGACCCCAATTGTAAATATTATTTAGGAGTTTACAGCTCGACAGGCTAATGAATAGTTTTTTTTTTTTTTTTTTTACTGTTTTAAGATGATTTTTAACACTGAATTGGAACCATCTTTTCTTTAACCTCTTATAAAGACAAATATTAGCCAAAGTAAACATATAATTTCATTCTGCTGAAATACTGTTTCAGAAAGCAATTATGTGATCTTCCAATATCTGAATAAAAAGTGAAAGTTTACAAGGATAAGCAGCATTATCAAAAGTGTGAAGAAAGAAAAAAAGCTACTAACGCACGTAAGTAAATAGAATCTACACTATTTGTATTTTTATATTTATATAAATATTTGATAATTCTTAACATCATACTACGCATAATATTTCAAAACTTTAACACTTGCTGATCTTCGTGTACCCTATAACTCCTTACAACTTCTCCTTGAGTTACCCTGTGCAAGCTATCTTTGTTATCCACTTAGGTTTTTGCTTATCTGTATTTATTGCTCTTGATTGATTTATTTATTGTGCATGATTTTATTGTTTCTACTAAGAAAATGATGGCAATTTAGGAAATGCCTACTTCCAAACAGATTTGCAGTGAAATCTTATAAAACATAATCCTGTTTGGATAAAGAAACCTCCAATGGTCCTTTTAGTGGAGATCAAGGCTACAAAAATTGTATTATGAACAAATAAGTAAGCTTGTCACTAACTTTACCATTCGTATTCTAGAATGGCACCAGTGAATATGACGATTGGAGGGAACTTCACTGACATCATATCTAACATCACTACGAACATTGAGGACTGCGGAGATAACTGCTACCAACCTTCCATTGCTATGAATGAATTCAAGATTATCAAAGCTGTATTTTTGGGAGTAGTAACGCTCATTATTTTAATATCAGTCTGTAAAATGGTATTTCAGTTATTTGTCCAATATTCTGTTAAGCATGATAGGTAAATTAAAAATACATAAAAGATGTGTAAAATCTAAAACTTTCATGTATACTATTTTATATTTGTTGAAATTATTATTTAGCAGTTACATTCCATTTTTTGCCCATTTGATATCGTCAACAATATACATAATTGTATTTATTTCATTCTTTCTACTTAAATAAATATTAATTTCTAAAAATAATTAGAAGAAGGTGAAGGGTATTTAATAATATCCGTAAACTGCAAGACAAAAAAAAAACGTGGGAACCAATGATATGAACACGTAGGTGATTTTCACCTCTATGTGCATAAATTCAAGGACCTGACTTTACAAAGTCAAATTCAGAAGAAACGATCTCGGATCATGTTAACTGTCCGATAAGCATTAATAATATTTACGAAAGAATATCCTGTTCAGAAGGATGAATTAACTGCATTATTTGAACGGTAAATAGAATTGAGGTAACAGTCAGAGGCGGGCATAAGGGGAGATTAGGGATAGTTCCCTCCTCTTCTCGAAATAAAAAACATTGGAATAAATTTAAGCATCTAATTTTTTACTAATTTTCTAGTAGTAGTATTTATGAATGTGAATTTAATATTGTTATTGTAGATACATAAGTGTGCTGTTTTTATGCATTATAAACGTATTTTTATTCTTAATTTTTTTTTTATTACCGACCACATCCCCATCCACAAAAATCTGAGACTACCCTTTGGTTATAGTATAGTGGGTAGTGCAATTTTATCAGAAAGTTATTGAACTGGGTAAAGATCGGTTGATTTTGATTATACTATTCTTAATAATGGTTACTGCTTCTGGTCATAATATGTAATCTACATTTTGCCAGCTCAAAAATATCCCACACAATTACTCTCCTTTATTGATTTTTTTGTTCTACTTCCACAAGTTTAGTCAGTGATTTACAAAACCATAAATCACAATAATATGAAAGTGATAAAATAAGAAATATGAAAGTGTAACACTGTTATTTGTGAATTGTAATTTGTAAAGTGAATTCCGTCTTGGCAACACGCACAGTTCTGGATCACTGCGGGTTTATCTCTCAGAATGAAGGCGTTCCGGTTCTATCGGTTCACCATACGACATAAAATAAATCTGTCTAAGATTCTGTACTACGGGATTTACTAAGTCTGTAATAAATATTTTCTAATTCTTTTCTTTTGATTTCTATGAAGTAATTGTTAATCTATAAATTCACGTCAAAAATTATGTACTTCTTACCTACCTTTTTTAGATTTAAGTTATTTACCAATAAGTAAATAAGATTTTGATAAAATCTTAAAGCCAATAAAAAAGAAGTTATTTACCTATATTAGTTATTCTATTTAGCCCTCTTTATTCTCTAAGAATAGATAAGCAATTGTGTATATTATATTTAATCTTTGGTGATAACCATTAAACATAATAAAACTTTTAAAAAATCCAAATTTTTGAAGTTTACAGTTTAGATATTTTACTTAATAAATTCATTTATTTTTTTTTACTGAATAATGGTCCACCTTTAACACTAAACCTATCTATTTAATGTTAGGGAACTGAAGGGCCTAACATGATACTCATAAAATAAACTTTTATTGGAAAATATAATATTTATTGTTACATAACATCTTTAGGAATTTAATCAAATTAGAAAATATTAAATCTTAATGTATAGGGTTTAAAATATTCTCCATGAAAACTTTGGTACTAAATTAAGCATTTAGAGTATTACCCTAACAATAGATACCAGTATGTAAAAAAATAAACAAAGAACTTTAACAAAAATATTTTTTCTTTTATAAAATAAACCTTATTAAATAAAAATAAACTCATGGTGTTAAAAACTTTTATTTTTGAAATTCTCTGCAATTATTTTTTTCTTTATATTCCGAAAAACCAGACAGGATACTGAAGAACAGGCTACATATTTAAGGTTCATGTTCAGAATAGTAGTTTCACCAGTCTTTTTCATTAATAGAATGATTTTAATAACAAATTTCATATAGCCTTCTGAATATCATAATGAATTATAGCAAAATAAGGAAATGACTACCTGCAAGGGTACTAAAATTTTTACTGGAAATATTTCCACACAAAATTATACCTTTTTCAATGCTACCAAAATAGCTGCTGAGCGAAGCTGATATCTGTACTTACTATTATACTACTTCAGTGCAAACACTCAAAATTGAAATAGGATAATCGAAAAACCATAGTTTATGATAATTTTTAGTTTATATCTTTCACAGGTATAAACTTGTAAAAGTGAACATGGTGTTATCAATCGATTCCATTACAAACTATGGATCATAAATCAACATAGTTTGTACCTAAACAGTAAAATTAAAAACAGATTGAAAATATTTTAAAATCCAATCCAATCACTTAAATATACCATTTAGGAGTTGGGACATGCCGAGTACTACGTTTTAAATTTTATTGGTACTGGTGGAGTTTTTAAAAAACACTACCAATGTAGGTGGAGAGCTTAAAGGACTTTATTTTCCTATAATATAATGAAAGATTTACAAAAACATAATAAAAGGCCTACTCTAGTGACTGATGACATCAAGTTGCCCAACTTTTGAAGGATCGCCCATATATCATTAAAACTGACTTAAAATAATGTGAATAGTAGACATAAAATTACTTTACCTGAAGTTCACACAAAAACCTTAAGGGAACTAATCTACTGCTATACCATACTCAACAAGTATTCTTTTGTCTGGAAAGCAATATTAATAATTTGTTTGAACATCATGTTTAATTTCTATAAAACACTGATCCGCCTGTCTTAATGTATGGCTCAGAGACTTGGATCATCTGGGGGCCAGACGAGCAGAGGCTCCTTGTTTTTGAGAGGAAAAATCTACATTGAATAATCCTCCGCACCGAGGGGCAGGACACATTGCCTGATTGCCAGAACAGAGCATCCCAAAAAGAATGATGATCAAGCAATTTTACAGCCTCCTGATGAGCAGAATCAGATTGTAGTTAGACTATAGAGGCAATATATAGTCATATTTAGGTGGCATTTCCAACATAGACATATAGTCCTACGTAATATACAGCAGACTGCAGCTACAGTTTATTTTTGTTAAAAATATTGCTTGGCACTATTTTGCCCCGACCCCTTCAATTATGTTCAGTATTAAATATTATTATTACTTTCACTTACCTATATATGAAATATATAGTAAGTGGAAGTATTGCGATCGTGAAAAATTTCGACTTCCGGTTTTCAACGGAAATACACGTTTTGGGGTCCCCTGAGTCCAAATGACCAAGTCCCGCGAAATGGTCTGTGTGTGTGTGTGTGTGTCTGTGTGTGTGTGTGTGTGTGTGAACAGACTAGCTCAAAAACTATAAACCGTGCGAACCTGAAATTTGGTATTTAGTTTAGGTATATGCCCGCGATGTGACAGCAAAAATTTCATCAAAATTCCTCAAAGGGAGGGGGGTACTTTATTTAATAACTTTTTAGGTTTTTTTCGATTATCTCAAAAACGGCTCTAACGATTTTGATTAAACTGAGTATTTGATCTTTTTATATGCCAGAGATATGACTGTAAAAATTTCATCAAAATTGATTAACCGGAGGGGAGACTTTACTTAATAAATTTCGTATCATTTTCACGTGTTTTTTTTATTTACTCAAAAACCGCTTTAACGATTTTGATCAAACTGGGTATTTGATGTATTTATATGCCCGAGATATGACTGTAAAAATTTCATCAAAATTGATTAACCGGAGGGGGAACTTTACTTATTAAATTTTGTATCATTTGCACGTGTTTTTTTAATTACTCAAAAACGGCTTAAACGATTTTGATCAAACTGCGTATTTGACGTATTTATATGTTAAAGATGTTATAGCCCGCATTTCATCAAAATTGCTCAAACGGAGGGGGCACTTTATTTTTTAACTATTTTTGCAATTTTTACCTTTTTTTCGATTTTCTCAGAAACGGCTTTAATGATTTTCATCAAATTCGTCATGTTTAATGAAAATTAGGTGTTCTTTATTATCAGGTAAGCTTTATCATTATTAAAATGTTCTGGGGGGGGGGCTTAAATGGGGTAGGGGCCTTTTTTGTTTGTTCGTTTTTGTTTCCTATCAAGTATCTTTGTTTTTGTTTATATGGAGAAATAAACTGTCTCTCATTACTCCTAAAAATAAAAAATGGCTAAATATGAGATATGATAAAAACCAAGTAAACATATAGAGGAGGAAAAAAGAAAAATATTCAGTCAACTCATAAAACACGTTGAGCCCACGCAGGACGCTTTTAATGACAGACCATTGTTCATAATTAATGCCCTTCTCTTCATTTAATGGAAATGATTTGTTTCATGGGAAATAAATGAAATATTCAACAAGTACATAGAGAATTATAAAATCAGTCGACTTGGAGTATTATGCTTGCATTGCCGAATTATCTCAAGTAAAAACTTTTATTTAATAATAAAAGAAATTAGTGTTTGTTATAGAGCAAATGAAAACAAAAATAAGAAATGTGTAACTGAGTGAGAAGTGGCATTAACACAACGCATTAATTTCTAATCTAAGTTGGTAAGTGAAAGTTGTGTGTTGCGCGCACGCACCAGATTTTTTTTTTACTGTTTTTCACCAAAAAAGTGTTAAATAAATATATGAAAAAAGTGCTATTTCAGTTTTTTTTTTTTTCTTCTTTTTCAAAAACAACCTCCAATCTATCAAAAATGATGCTAGATAGAATTTGTTTGAAAAATTCTTATTCAAATTCTGATATTTTTCACACATGAAATATAAAAATCAGGAATAATGTCTCAAGTGGGCGAGAAAAAATTTTTTTTGTCTGTTAAGTTATTAAAAGCAAAAATTGTTCATTGCTTAGAATGTATGTCAATACTACAGTGAGCTATCAGCAGCAATGAAAAACATTCCCTTCATCTATCACCACTTCAGATTATTTTCTGATATTTTAAGAGGCCGAAACAGAATAAAATACTGCTATATTCAATGAAAAGGTTTTTTTTTATAACTAAGCCCAGTGGTTCCTAACAGATGTGCCAGATTCCCAGTTCCATTCTAAATTTAATTACCAAGCAGAATTTGTGAAATGGGGCAATAGACTAGGGCTTCCGAAGCATGAGAGCACTGAGTCAATTAGAGAAAATTTCTTCGAAGAATGGACCAACTCCAAATGGCAGCACCAGCTCCTTTTGGGGCCAGAATGGTCAAATGCCTTAAAAACTCAACATTAACTGCGCCTCTCTGCTTGGAGTACGAGGAAATCGAGAGGTTGGGTCCTTCTTTGTTGAATGTAGCAGAGTAAGAAACACTAGCCCTATGCTGAGAAAATGCCCCAACAACTCCCTCCCTCCTCATAACTTGCGGACACCAAAGGGTTAGGATAAACTTCTGGAAGAGAAGAACTTAGCCTTCTTTGACAAGGCCTACTACATAAATACAGACATTTTTACATTTTCCAAGACCAGGAAGAAAGCATTGGACTTGATCCAACAGCGAGCTTTGAAAATTATGGACCCAAACCAGGGAGGAAAGGGAAAAGAGAGATAAATGAAAGTCATCCCTTTCCTAAAAGAGAAATTCCGTGAGACTTTCAGAGAGAGTGTTCTCCGTGCAGGGCCTCTGGTTTGGTAGCGGAACTATTCCAGACAGAACAAGGAGTTTTCTACAAGACCTAGAGTCGAATGAGATATACTGCGGTGCTGGCTGTAAATATAATTCTCGACTTCCTGGGATTCAATCATCTAACATCATTTATATGGATATGGTAATTGATTGTGAGGTGTTATATTTATTTATTAAATATGGACCAACATTTTTAGTTATCTATTCATTTTTTTACTTATTAGATTAAGTTTGTTTTAGAACAGTTCTGTAAGTTTGCCAATTTATAAGGATCATTTTAGTTTACAAGAAAGGATGGAAAATAATAAAACAATTACGCTACAGTGTAATGCTGGGAAAGGTAAATTTAAGAAAGAAAGGAACTTGGGGATTAAACATAAAAGGAAAAATATTAGCAATAATAATAATCTGGAAAAGCATATAAGAAAAAATGTAATTGTAGTAATTTATTTTTTCATAACATTTTAATTTTTTATTGACAAGTTTGCTGTGCTTTATAGAAACTCTATATTGTATTTGGACAGCACTAAAAAATATAGCATTTCTCTGGCCATGATATTATATAATTATCCCTCTAAAATAAAGTTAACAACCATAAGTTGTTTATCACAAAAATAAGGATAATATTTTAAAAAATTTCAATTTCAATTTTTTTTTCATAAGCATTGCAGTAAGATATGGTCTTAAGAACTGGACTATTGAGAGCTTAGATTCTTTTTTTTTTTTTAAATACAAAACATAATGGGTTATTTTTATATAAGCATCAAGTATACTTTATTTTTTTCAATTGATCAAAACATTTTGGTTATCATATTATTAAAGATAATTAACATAAACTTTAGCACGAATAGTAGAACTGTAATAAATAGGGATAGCGTAGGAAGAAAAAAAAAAAAAACAATCAAAGAACTAGTACAAAGAAAATAAACCAGTATTATTCATGAAAATACACTTAGCTACAGTTAAATAAAAGAATATTTAATAAGAAAAAATGAAAAAAAAATAATAATAATGCTATAATTCCATAGTATGTAAAGTGTGTAACAATCCTTTATGCTTCACATATGTATTCAGTAAACAATACACATTAAAGCTGCCATAGAAAGAAAATAAAAAAAAAATTATTATTATTATAATAAAAAGAAATAATTTAGAGTAGACATATTAATTTACATAAAGGACAAATACAATGAAGGACAAAGCAGATAAATTAAGGTTTTATAAATGATTAAACAGAAATTTGACTTGAAAGCAGATGGAGCTGTGAAGTGGTCCATTGTCAGAAAAATTTGCGTAACATTATCTGGTCCACTCCAGACAGTTTCAAGATTAACAGTTGCCATCCTAAACAGACAAGCAATAATATCACGTGGCTTCAGCCTAAAAATAAATTACAAATATTTTAAATGAAATTACTTTATTTTTTGTTGTGGTTTTAACACAACTCTGTAATTTAGGATAAAAGTATACATATATTTGGATTTCTTTAAAAACAATCTTGTGAATGGTATTTCCTTAGGATCTAAAATAGATATAAAATATTTTCTCAGACCAATTAAGTAAATAAATAAAATTAAATAAATAAACCAATTAAATAAATAAAGTTAGTTTTGTATGAAGTCGCTTAAAAGTGAATGAATCCCAAATATATACATTTTTTAATCATTATCATTGACATGAGAATCATTTATTTATATAAAGTTTTTTTTTATAACAATTCATCATTAAAGCTGCAAGAATTGATGATTAATATTACGAATGATCTAGAAATAACATTGGTTCAATGGAAATGGTAAATGCAAAACTATAAAAATCAAATCTATGATCTAAAATCAAAAATAAATAAAAGAAGAGAGGCCATTTGAGAGGAACGGTACATCGTAATTAAAGTTATGTTGATGATTAAAAACATCCTTTTCTCATCAAAAAGAACATATAAATGGAAAAAAGAAAAACATATTTTTTTTTTTTTAAATTAAATAGACTTGTATCTAATAAAAATGGATCTGATAGATTTGTTATTTTAAAACTATTCTAGATTTTGATGAAAAAAAAATTATTATTCTTTGTCAACGAGAATCACAAAATATGTTTTCCAATTCAGAGAATGTTAACAATCGGACAAAAATAAAAATTATCACTTGTATGTAGGTATATAAATGCATTATTCCTGCTTGTATGTATAAAATAAACCTATTATTCTTTGTAATTGAGATTCACAAAATATATTTTACAATTTAGAGAATATAACAATGGGACAACGAAAAAAATTATCCCTTGAATACAAATTTATCAACTTAAAAGGTGCCCTTACACGTTTGGTTTTTTCAACCTTCCGATGCATCGGTTTGCACGAGGAAAAATGGTGGGGGTTTAAACTGTCAGTTTGGAATGAAGCCTGAAACATCCTTACACGATTATAATTGCAGTTAATTTAATAATATATTTTTATCTTTATATTTATTAGTATAAGAATAGAATCAGATACAAAAATAATAGTTCACGAAATTTACATTAAACAAAAGAGAGAGAAAATGTTAAAAAAGTAATATGAAATATTAATAGTCGAGAGGTGTTAGATAATTTATTATTTAAGAATATGAATAAATTCAGTGCATGAAATAATAGTAGCATCAAAATAAAATTAATAATTATAATAAAATCAAACCGAAAAACAAAGCAAGAACTTTTAATTGTTATATAAATTTTGAGGGCATTGTGGATAATATGGACTATTTTGAGATTGGTAATATGTATTTGGTGACGGTTAATATATTCCAGAAAAATAACTTCTTCTGATGTTGGATGACAACTCAAAACATAATACAATCTTTTGGAAGGAAATGGGAACGATACCAATCCGGCGAGTTCCAAGAGATAAAAAAATAATTTAGAATCACTTTTATTTAATTTTATAATTTAAATTTTGAGCAGCATATTGTGCTTATATTGAGGAAAATCAACCTATAATAAGATATATTATAAAAAATATATAATTGCATTTTTTCTAGTTGACAAAGACGACGGATCCATATTTGAGGAGAACTTATGTAATAAAAAAAAATTTATTTGTAAATCTTGTATCTAAAATAAATATATAAATGTTTGCTGCGACAGTTTGCTTGGACTTCCATCCAAACCGAACATGTAATGGCACCTTAAGGATATCACTAAACCAATCTGAACAAGTAGTGTTGAACTCCTGGAAATAGCAACTAGTACCATTGTTGCACCAATTAAGATAGTTCTATTACTTATTCAATGATAAGAAAATCTAATTAATATCATGCATAAGACTTCATACAACTGACAGAAGTATTATATCAATCTCAGCTAAAAGACAAATTAATCCACTCTTCCAGAGAATCCATCTTCACGATCTCAAAATAAGGAGCAACAAGTTCAGCTTTGAAACTAAACCAAACCAATTCAAAACCATGCGTCTCATCAAAACAAATGTCACAGACATTTATCTAAGATTAAACCATGAAAATATATTCTCATACAACTTATAATTATTAAACACTGTAAAAATTAAATGACTTATAAGGTACACTTCTTTATTTTTCGTTCACATTGTAAAATAATTATTAAACAAAAGTTTAAAACCTCCAATTATATTTTTAATAATTGACAAATTTTAAAAAAGAAACAAAACTGCCATATAAAATAATTACACATTTAATAATTGACTGGAAGAGAGATTGGATGAGAACATCTAAATGGGCCAAATTATTCAATTCCGGTTTCAAGATCACTTTGAACACAATTTAAAAAGAATCCTGAAACAACCCAATAGTAGATGTAGACAACTACATCTGAACCTTAAAGTTGCGTTATATATTTCTTTTATATTAAATTAAAATTTAGGTACTAATTTCAAAGAATGGAGGAGTATTGATGTACTCATGAGTGTTATCTCCCTTCAATTGGATCACCTGATTTTAGAGTTTCCATATTGCATCATTTTCAGTTAAAATCAGGATCTTGATTAGATTGCAGTTTTCGACTTCCACTTGCTCAAAAGAGAGAAACGAGCCTCAAACGGGCTCTTTTAACTTGAGATTGAGGCCACACTGAACTATTCGGAACCCCTTGGAAATTTTGAGTAAAGAAAATTTAAAAGGTTGCCAGCTCTTCATAACCTTAACATTTAAAACCAACAACCGACTAATTAAAATCTTTGTCAGTGGTTTGTTGAAACTTTCACGAATCCCTAGGATATAATTAACAGCAGGAACATAATTTTTACAAAATACATCATTAATGTTTCAAATGCATTTATCCTGTCTACTAAATTATATATTACAATTTTTGGGTTCTAGTTCCGTAAGTTACTTTTGGGCATGTAGAAGAGGCGCTATTTAGTTCGCGCACTAATCTCAACTGAAAAGGTCCATTAAGTTCAATTATCCCTGAAGAACGAGTGACAGTCGAAAACTGGGATCAAGCTATTCGAGACCCTTTTTAACTGAAAAAAAGATCAAAGTTAGTTTATAAAACTTTACAACGGAAACATAACCTCCTTAAATAAGCCATGGCCAGAAATAGCATAGGAGAAATTTTAGCAAATCTTGGTTATTATCTATAATCAATTGAGTTTTGTGAATGATTCATTTACAGATCTCAATGCCATCCTGAGTCAATAATACAATAGCTAAGTTAGACTGATGAAGTTCTAAAATCATTTCAATTAAAATAAATACACAGAATCATAATTAATATAATCACTTAACAATTCCAAGTATATTTAATAACATTAGTACACTATCTAGGTTTTAAGATATTTTAAAGTAAAGCTACTCCTATGTTACTTCGGGGCATAGCCTATTTCAACAGTTTTTGTTACTTTAACATAAGCTTAACCATTGCATCTTTTTCAGTTAAAAAAGGTCTTAATTAGCCATATTAGATCCCAATACTCGACTCTCTCCCACTATTCTGAGATAAATAAACCCCCTGACAGGTTCTTTTCAGTTGAAATCAGGGCCACTCCAAGAAGTAAAATAGCAACAGCATTACCACGAAATATCTACAACCTCAGTATTGTACTAATATTTTCAGTTAGACTTTGGATTGTTAAGCGCTTAGATAAATTACGATTTCGCCTAATCACTTGTAAGTTCACTTGATGCGAGGAAGAGCTAATATAATCAGGGTTTTTTAAAAAAAAAAAAATCTTCCGTTTTTCTAAAATTAATTTATTTTATCCGTTACAGGCTTCTGGCCCATCTTTATGGAAGTATCTGTATTAGAATACTGCTTTAATTAGTTACATTTAAGATTATTTTTAACTTTATTTAAGATTATTTAACATAATTATCTGGTGCAACATTATTATAGCATTCCACAACCATCAGTTTTGTCAGAACTTTCTATGTATTAAACCCATGTAATTGATTAAAATAAATAATATTTAACATTTTCTGGAGGTTGTGGAACTATTTTTTGCTTATTTATTTTAACTGAAATTATTTCAATACTCAATCTGTGCCACTACATTTAATATCTGTCTAACTTAGTTATTGAATTATTGATTTAAGATGCTACTGCGATCTATTAATGTATCTTTTAAGAATTATTACTGTTATCAAGTGGCTAGCTTTAATATTACTTTATACTCAGTTTAAAAGAATCCTAGGATATACCTAGATTAGCTGAGTAAGGACAAAGATGTTAATTTACAAATAACACACAAGTCCTAATGACGCATTTCTGCCTAAAATGCATGTAAATCCAACAATGCATTCCATTGAGAAACTAGATCGGTACCTATTTCATAATAACGTAATAGAAGCATTATCAGTAGGTTACATACCTTAAAGACTGTCATGCAGAGCGAGCCTGAAAATATCGTGCTGAATATAGAAACTTGAACCTACAGGTTTGAGCACAAAAGTTTGACTATAAGCATGTGGCGGATCTTCATCAGTCTGAATTGAAAAATAATAATGATGAACATCTCTGTTAAAGAACAATAAGCTCAATTTAGGTAAACTAAATTACCTGTAACCTTCCAAGTACACTAATTAATACACCTCCATCAAACATTGGTTGTGAATCTACAGATGTAATGATCCTGTTTATCTTTTGAAATGTTAAAGACTGCAAAGTAGGATATTGCTTAGAATAAAATAATATCAAATCAAGTTTAATTCAATTGTAGGAAATCAAACTGAATCATGACTCACTGTTAGTTTTTCCATAATTTTTAAAGCACCTTGCAACTGCATACCTTCAAAAGTCATAAACGATGTTTCTTGCTGTAAAATGTAGTAAGGTTATTTCATAAAATATTTAAAACAGAATTTAAAGGCTATAAATTGACAACATGATATTAAATACTCACATTGTATAAGTTTACTAATTTGCTTCTTTCATTTGGATCATCAAAAAACGCATAGTACTGAGAAACAAATCCTTTTCCTATAGCTTCATATGCCAGATTTAGAGCCATATTTAGGTATTAAAAATTTGTTAAGACCTAATTCTTATTAAAATACAAAAACTAGTTATTGCGATCGTTCTTAACTACTTAGCTATCAATTAATAGTAACGAATAATTCAATAAACCATGCACCCGGGCCAGTTAAGGCGAGGTAGGCAGAAGGCTACACTAGCCACAGCTTGACTTGATATCTCACAGGCCTAGAACCGGCGCTAAACATTAGACCCGAAATAAAAATTGAAATGTTTTTAAAATATTGCCAAATGGTATTTTAAAAAAACTTAACGGGTAAAAATTAAAATTTCCCGTCATCCTTAAGTTAAATTAATCATCTGTGGGTCAAGATTAAAATGGACTTTAAAAAAAGTATCTATTAATTATATTTAATACAACAATTGTAATGAAATCGTTTATTACAATTAAAACATCGCTTTTTCATGCCTTATCATTATTTTCCAGGCACATAACTCTTCATAATTAGTTGAAAACTAGTTGGTAAAATTCTACTTGAGATCATTTCAAACAAATTTTTTTTTTTTAAATCTTCAATACATAATCCTGTTTAGAAACAGCGAATTTTTAAGATGAGGCATTCATATCTATTAAATTTTGGATAGAGAAACTATTCAGAATCATTTGATATCTTTTAAAAATTATCAGATCAAAAATCATTTTTAATGTTGAGGATAGTGATCGATGATCTTTATTGTAGATTATTAACTTATCTTCTCTTATTGACTATCTTGTTTTATATTTAACCCAAATGAATAACTGAAACTCAGGTGGAAACTACATATGAACAATATCATAAAGTAAGATCTCATATATGTAAGTATTATTTGTTATAACCAACCCCAATTAATTCCACTACATCTTTGATCATCATTAATGCAGATTCTCAAACAATCAATTATTGTAAAATATTATTCTAAACAACTAATACTTATTTGTTTGAGGATGTTTTATACACGAAAATGAGTATTGGTTCCAGACGTTAATTTACAAATATAAAATATTAATTTGAGGTTCAAAACAAATATCTCTTCTTTGGTGTATAGGAAAGACTTCAAGTATTATTGAATAGGAAATTAAAAGGTACACCATTTAATGATCTTTTTAAAATATTTCAGAAAAGTAGCAACTTTCAGGTTTTCTCTTTTTTTTAAGAATTAAGTTCAACAAAATTCCTTTTTATGATTAATATTAAATAAAATTGGCCCTAATAACAAAAAAATAAATGATTTATCTTAGTTCATTGTTTTACAGTCTGCAAGGACCTTATGCAACTGAAATCTTCAATTTTTAGCAATAATTTTGTCCTTGATTTTTTTTCTTTATCAATTTAAGATATAAAACATGCTGTTCAGGCATGAAAAAGAGCATTTTTCATAATGTTCATAAATACATGCTAAACTTGTTTTTCCTGTTCTTAGTTCATTCACCTCCTCCCCACTTTTATTTTAATCTTCAGTTCTTATCCTTCTTTATATCATTCACATTCTCAGAACATAACTCTATTATGTCATTGGATCTATTATTTAACTAGTTATTTATAGTAATATTTACACAACCTTTATACTTACTAGATATTTACACAACATTTATTATTTAACTAGATATGATTGGTTCCTTGTGGGCATGGGCGTCATCAGCACCAAATTATGGGGGGGGGACGGCTCAATATTTTCCTATATAGGATAGGTAGAAATTCGAGGGGCTAAAAGTTGAAATAATAACCCCTAAAAACAACTGTTGAGGCATTTAAATTCATCCTCCAACGCTGTAATTTAAAGGTATTTATAGCCTCTTAAAACTTGTCAATTTATGCCTCATTTATACTTTAAAATAGCGAATTTTCAAGGCTTAATGTTGAAGGATGTGAGCCAAAATTTCTTGATTGAATTTTATCCAAGTTTTTCTTCTGATTCTGATCCCACTAATTTCATTGCTTTCCATTAACTTCTATAAGCTTCATCAAATCGATGGAAAGTAGGATCAAACTGCTTGTTTTAAAAAAGAAATGTAGAGCAATAAAACAAAACAGTTCGAGTGTGCTGAAATTAACTAATATTTTATTGGTTAAATGGAATAAATCACATTTTTATTTAATTTTTTACATTGGGTCCTCTCCTGCCAAAATATTGGGGGGGACAGTCCCCTCCTGTCAAAATATTGGGGGGACGCATCCCCCCTGTCTCCCCCGGCGGTGACGCCCGTGCTTGTGGGTAGATATGATTATTTGTGGGGACTCAACAAATAATTTTTAAGTCTTTTTTAGTTATAAATCACTTCATCATGAACTGTAATCACTATTATCTTTTATTGATCTAAAACAATTTTTTTTTTCAATTGCCACTTAATACTTGATTTATTTAGAAGGAAAATAATAATATATATTTTTGATTCAAGAGAAAACATTGAAGATGAAATATATTTAGTTTTACAGTTACAATTGAATGAAATATAGTCAATTTAATAATTAATGCCAAAATAATCCTATAGAAATTACAACACTGATTCCACTTGAACAGTTATTAGCCTTCAATATCAACTCAAAGTGGTCCCCATGGGGGAGAGGGAGCTGTCTCCCCCTCCCAATCAATAGAAAACATGAGAAACAAAAACTAATAACTACAATTAATCATTCATAATTAATAAACTTTGTCAATTTTTCTTTTTTATGTGGTATTAATTCTTAATCTTATGTTTCTTAAATAGAAAATATTTACTTTCTGTTTATAAAACATATTAATTATATTAAATATATTAAAATATTATTAAAGACAAAATTGGTTCAAATGAAATTCGAAACGTAGTAGCCAATTTTATATATCAAAAATATATTTAATCTTAAGGGAGAGTAAAAATGAACACATTAAACAAAAAGTTAGTGAAATCAAACTAAAATACCACGGATCAGCACCTAAATAAAAAGATTATTACATGTAAAAAATTACTAATATTAACCAAGGTTTCGTAAGTGAAATGAAGATCAAGGTTTTCTTTATTTTAATAAATTGTTTCAATATTTTAAATGGTCCCTTTTTAAAAAATAGATAGCAGATAGAAACAAGAGGGATTATACTAAACAATAAGTAGTGAATTTCAAACATTTTAATTCAATTTACAATGAGAAATTAATTACATACACATATCAATTTATTTCCAAAAAATTCACAAAATTGTCTCTTATTAAAAAAATTTACAATAAAAAAATTCATCCCATCATTTAACACACACACACACACACACACAAAAAAAACATAGCTTGATAATATGTACAAAACATTTAAAGTTCAACAGTATTTGTTAAACACCGATCTTTAAAAAACCTGTGCTTCTTTTTATCCCCAGGTGAAAAGAATGTTTTAACAGACTGCATGCCTTTAGAAGTTTCTTCTTCCTCCCTATAAAATAATAACAATTCAAATGATTATAGAGAACCAAATAGCATTAGTTTTGATTAGCTAGCTAGATACATTTTTTGTTATGTATAAGGTCCAAATGGTCTTATGCATTCGAGAAGTTTACTAGCAACAGTGCAATTAGATAAGTTCATTTTTGATAGCAAGTTCCTGATTTATATTGGGCAATCGGTAACATGATTCAGGAGTTGTGAGAATGGCTTTCAAGGGGATAATAATAAACTAATAAACTCTTTATTGATTGTCCCGGGAACTAGTCCCTTAGGAACAAATTATACAGATACATATAATAGGCTTCAGTGCCTTAGAGTACTATATAAAAGAACAAAACAAATGGACCAAATTAAAATGAAAAAAAAAAAAAAAACTGAGAAAAAATTATAAATAATGAGGAAATCTTCTGGTGATAAAAAAAAAAATAAAAAAAAATAAAACTAAGTAAATCCTTATTGACTTGAAATGAAAAATAACTTATTTACACATACACTAAATGGATCATATATTTTAAAGATAAATAAATAATAAAGGCCTATACCAATTCACAGTTAAACTGTTTACAATAGTTCGGGAAACTGCGTGGATAGGAGGTGATTGAACAGGCGGGATTTAAAGGTAGGGAGAGTGTTGGAATGACGAATGAAAGGGGGGATAGAGTTCCATAGGGATGAGGACCGGATAATGATAGATCTTTCAAAAGCTGACGTTCGGTGGGCCGGAGTGTACAGATCTGAAGACCTAGAACGGGTATTGCGGGAATGAACAGAGGACTTGAAATGGAGAAGTTCGATGATGTATGAAGGACGGCGGGATCGGATTACTTGGAAAAGGAAAGAGGCCAGGAAATATTTGCGGCGGTAGGATGGGTATAACCACTTTAACCTTTCGTATAAAGGTGAAACGGAGACGTCTCTTGGGACCCCAAAGATAAATCGTACGAAACAATTAAATAAACGTTTTAGTTTAGCTTCGAGATCCCCAGAGACACCCCCATACACCGCACAACAATAGTCAAAGTGGGGAAATACCAGGGAAGTGACCAGGAGCCTACGTGTTTCAAGTGGTAAAAGGCTTCGGAGGTGATTTAATTGCTTTAAGGTAGAGAAGGTACGGCGGGAAATATTGGAGATGTGGTTTTTCCAGGAAAGGGTTTGGTCAAAGGTCATTCCGAGGTTTTTGACAGTTGGATAAAATTTAATGGGATTATTATTTAGGAGCAGGGTAGGGATGTTAGGGACGGTTTTAAGGAGGTAGTTGGAGCCTATTAAAATTGCTTTCGTTTTTTCTGCGTTCAGCTTCAACTTGTTAGCCTCTGCCCAGAGACTGATTCGATTTAAATCATCCTGAAGTTTTTTTGTTGCAGAGGATAGCTCGGAGGGAGGAAAGGATAGGTACACCTGGAAATCGTCTGCATAGATATGATATTGGGAGTGACGGATCTGACGGGGAAGGTCGTTGATATAAATGGCGAACAGAGTGGGGGATAGAGAGGAACCCTGCGGAACACCACAGGAGAGGGGAAGTGTCTTGGATGGAGGTTGGCCTGGGACGACTACAAACTGTGACCGGTCTGAAGGAAAGGATTTGAACCAATGTAAGGCGCTGCTTGATAAATGGAGCTTTTGTAATTTGGTGAGAAGGATATTGTGGTCAACGGTATCAAATGCTTTGGAGAAGTCAAGAAGGATGAGAATAGTTAATTTTCGGTGTTCGATGGACGTTTGGAGGTCATGGGTAATTTTCAGGAGAGCAGATTGAGTTGAGTAGCCAGTTCGGAAGCCCGATTGGAGAGGGTTAATGAGGGAACGTTCTTCTAGGAAGTTTGATAGCTGATTTTGAACGAGGCGTTCTAACGGTTTTGAGAGGTTTGAAAGGAGAGAGATTGGACGGAAATCTTTCATTGAGGAAGGGTTTGCGATTTTGTTTAACGGTCGGACTAGGGCGGTTTTCCAGGAAGAAGGGAATATGGAGTTTTGTAAGGAAAAGTTGTAGATGTGATAAAGAACAGGAATAAGTGCTGGGAGACAGGATCTTATTAGCTTTACTGGGATATCATCGGGACCATAATCGTTGGTGTGGGATTTTAGGATAGCAGTAAGTAGGTCTTCGTAGGTTATGTGAGCAAAAAAGAAATTTTCCGGATTAAAATGATGCTGATTAATATCAGCAGGTTGGGATGAATTAGAAGCGAAGGATGAAAAATGGTTATTGAGATCATCTGGAGAGAGCTGAAGGGAGCTAGGGTTATTGGAACCTGGTAGGGATAATTGTCGGAGTATTTTCCATTTGCTTTTAGGATCGTGGGCATTGGTAAGAGCATTGTGGAAGTGAAGGGATTTAGATCGTCGGATTTCGGATTGGGTCACATTTCTAAGTTTTTTGAAAGACGCATAATCAGTTGCCAAACGGGTTCGCCGAAATTTGCGCCTTGCAGCTTCCCTTCTTTTTATCATATCCTTTATTTCAGGAGTCAGCCACGGTGCAGCAGGACGACACAAGGTTCGGGTTTTCAGTGGAGCATGGATATCTAAAATGGATTTTAAATTTGAGGTGAGGATGGAAACCATAGGATCGATTGAGTCATAGGAATATATGGTGTGCCATTGAACGGATTCAAGGTCGGATTGAAGGGATTCATAGGAGAGGAGATCTAAATTGCGGAAAGATATCACCTTGGGAGTAAAACGTTTGACGGGGAGGTCGTATGAGATCTGAATGAGGTCGTGTGATGAGAGAAACGGAACGGGGCATTGCGAAGAAGAGACGATTTTGGTGGGGGAATCGGAAATAAAAAGGTCCAGCCATGTGTCGGAATATTGTGTATGATGTGTTGGGGAGTAAGGAACTAGGTAAAGGTTGAGGGAATACAGGAGGTCGGTTAGATAGGACTTCTCGGGGGAGTTTGAGAGGATATTTACGTTGAAATCTCCGGTGATGATGACGTTAGGATACTTGGATACAAGATTGATGAGGGAAGATTCGAAGAGGTTGTCGAAAGGAACACGAGGGGGTCTATAGACTACAGCAAATAATAAGGAAGAGGACAGGGACGAGATTTCAACAAACATATACTCTACGTGAGGGAAGTCATGGGAAGGAGACTGAAGGAGGACTTTGGCCTTTAGGTCTTCATGGATGTATAATCCGACACCACCTCCCGTACGGTTAGACCTGTCATGACGTAAAAAGAGGTAGTTAGGGAGGGAAATCTGGGAGGAAGGGATGAACGGTTTTAGCCAGGTTTCGGTTATCGCAATTACGTGATGGATATTGTCAAGGAAGTATTTCTGGAATTCATCAAAATGTGCTGTTAGGGATTGTGCATTAACGTGACAGGAGGTTAGGATATTATTCATAACTGAGAGGATAAAGGAGGGGAGTTGCATAAGACAGGAGTGAAGATGAAGGAAAGTTTGAAACATTTTTTCGATTTGGAGTTACAGTAGGCCGCATAGAGTGAATATAATTCAAATATTGAATATAATATATTAGAATCTATCAAAATATCCGTTGTTTGAAATTGATGTTGGTACTTTAACTTATTGTGCATTATACGAAAAATAAAAAAAATGAAAATAATAGTAAAAAGAAAATTAAAATAAATCTAATTTGAAAATGAGAAAGTAAGTAAAAATATAATAAAATACCAATAGAAATACTAATAAGCTTCGAACTCGAACAGAGAAGATGACTGTGATAGGAATTAAAATTGAAATGCCAATGGCAAAAATAAAAAATATCTATAACGCGAATAAAAATTTCTATAACAAGAAAGGAAACATAATATAAATCAAAAATATCTATGGTGAAAATTAAAAAATCCATATTATAAATAAAGGTACTGATTTTAAAAATAAGTAAAGATAACTCCACTACTAATAATAATATATGCATCAAAATTAAAAATAACCATACTAAGATACAAATACCTGTGATAAAAACGGAAATATTGAGAATGAAAACAAAAATCTTTAAAGTGAGAATAGAGTTCTTTGTAATATAAATGTTGTCTCGATTAAAAATTAATATATTAACATAAAAAAAATGTATATTTTTCCTGAAACCTAAAGAGTTCGCAATCTTGATGCAACTTCGGTACTGCTTTCAGTTGAAGGCATCTAAGTCACTTGGCTTGGCGATGATCACCGCTGGACAACCATCTGACTGCCTGCAGCGCACCCGTCCTCCGCTGAACCAAACGTACTTTATTTTCGCGGTTGCTTTCTTCTGCCTGGCCAGCCAGTACAGGTGTCTGTTAGTGGGCGTCATAGCTTCGCTTAAATATATTCGGTGGGCTTCGTTTTCCCCCCAGCCCAGGTGCCTTGAAGAGAAATCCCTTTTTATTTTTCTTTGCTTCACTAATTCGTCTCTGACGGTTTGACGTACGAATCGGGCGATAATTGGCCCTGGTGTCCCGTCCTGCTTTGGCCTGAGTCTCACGGCGTGGTCTAAATCTTCCTGACTCAGTTTGACGCCTAGACCCGCACCGACGCTGAGAATAATGCCCGTCACCGTCTCTCCCGGTTTCTCCGGGACACCTCTTATTTCTACAGTATTTTTCAATTGCAGCTGCTCTGCATTGTTTAGGCGGCTTTCCAGCTCGGAGATTTGGTCCTTTAAATTTTTGTTTTCCTGAGAAAGTTTTTCCACGTTACTCTTCTGCTCTTCTAGAAGATTTTCAATTTTCACGAGTCTGTCCATATTTTCGAAGGACAGCTCGGATTGCTTTTGCAGTGTGTCTTTTATCTCTTTGAGTTCTTCTATACCTTTCAGTTTGGCCTTCATGTCCTTTACTTCCTCGGTCAGCGCCCTCAGTAGACCGATTATTGAACTAGGGTCCGAGGCAGGTACAGAGCGCGTAGCCGGTTCGCAGTCTTTGCAATTCCACCCTTTACTTATTTCCTTTAATACTTCTGGGTCGGAACAATTGATATTGCAGCATTTAGAGTGAAAAATGTTTTGACACGTGACACATGCCACTTTATTTTTATCCTCCCTGCTCACTGTCTTGTTGCATAGTTTGCAATTAACCATTTTTTTTTTCCTACAGTTGCTAATAGAAACAAGCAGTAAGACGAAAACAATAACACACCTGTTTGTTGTGCCGGGACGGTGGGATTAGGCTGATGCAGTATGAGCTCTCCCCACTTCTTCAACTCCGCTGTGTTGTCTTCGGGCACTTAATTTCTATTAATTTTAATAATGACGATAGAACTGCAGTGTTTCGCTACAACGTAATTAAATACTTACACGTAGTATAAGTAAACTGTTAGAGTAAAAATAAACTACTCCGTGAAAATAACCACTGAGAGAATAAATAAATAATAATTTACCGAGAGGCGCACAGATAAGGTCTTTACGGTTAGAGAGGTACTCTAAGACTGATAATACCAGGGATAATACAGGGATAATACCAGGTTCTTAATAGAATTTTTTTATAGACCATTTTTAATGATAATAAATACTTTACATGAACAGCATTCCCTTAGAAAGTTGATTGGAAATTATCACGGGCAATCAAATTGAACAGTGATAAGACAGCAAAGAATGTTTTAGAGCTATCAAAATAGTTTGGGGGAGGGGGGTGTTACTTACTTGCTATAACATTATCACTAAGTGTTAATGAAACATTGTTCAATTTTGCATAAGTTAGTTTTACACTTATTTAAAAAGGTACCTTTAATTTCGAATTACTTTCTTATAAATGTACAAGGCAGGGGAGGGGGTTACTATGGAAGGAAGAAAAAAAAAAAAAGAAAAAAGGCAGGGATCTAAATGTAATAAAGTAAATCATAACTGATTTAAGAGAATGATAGCCCATCATGGTTCAAATTTTTCAGAAATTCAAGTAAATAATCAAAGTAATATTTTTGTGGATTCTAACTTCACAAAATATTACATTACTTGGGCCTACTTATCACAATCTGAAAAGTAGGCCCAAACTGAACAATTATTCAAATAAGTGTGTCCTGCATGAAAGCATATAACCATAGAAACAAATACTTTGCAACAATAAATAGAAATAATTTAATTACCAATCTACTTGAACTGCATGCTCTTCAAGAATTTTCTCTGCTGTTGACCAACTAAACCTCACTAATTTAGGAAATCCAAAAACTGGATCCATGGTACTCATCAAAAAATTTTTTGTGACAGGATCTAAAAATAGAAAATTAAATAAAATTCTTAAATATTATAATTAAACTTCATTTAGATTTCACTAACCATTGGGATAACCACTACCCCAGCTTTCAGCAGTTTCAATTTCTGAGAAAGTCCATGTTTTGAGTGCTCGATCTCTAGTAACCTTAGCACAAATACTGGCTCCCCCAACAATAGGGTATGTTGAATCAGCTTTTTTAGCAACAGTAATAGATAATTCAGGAAATATGTTTTTTAATTTTGCCTAAAATTGTTATTCGGAAAATTATTAATGTAAACAGAGAGAAAAAAAACTATAATCATTAAATGAAAATCCAACACAAATATTAACTGACTTCATATTTTTCTGCTGGACCCACAGTATCTACAAAAACTTCAGTCACCAGAACTCCAGCATCCAAGGCTCTTTTTAAAAGCCCAATGGCTGAATTATGAGAAATTTCATTGAGAGAAACTTTTTGTCTGGAACGTTAATTGTTTCTTATCAAATAAAAGACAATACATTTTTAATAATATTTATAATATGGATAAAAACCAAGGCCTATCAATTTATTTTTATTAAGGGGATAGTATTCCAACAGTATTTATACTGGTATTGGTGGATAACTAGTTCAGAAAATAAGCATTTTCATAAAATAAGACAGGTGAATTCCACCACAACATATACAAAGTGGTTGGGTTAACATTCATTTTCTGTAGAGGAATATGGTTATAAACAATGGTTTGTTTGTTTTTCCAAGATCACCGGATTTTAAAAGGCAGCAATTTTGTTTAATGTGTAGATTTATTTAAATGGATAACCAGTATATTACTAATATATATATATAAAATCTGGTGCGTGCGCGCAACACACAACTTTCACTTACCAACTTACTTAGATTAGAAATTGACGTGTTTTGCTAATAATCATTTCCCAAAGTCACACATTTTTCTACATTCATATCTTATTTTTGTTAATCGTTAAAGCCGTTTTTGATTAAATAAAAAAACCTGTGAAAATGATACAAAATTTATTAAGTAAAGTCCCCCCTCCCATAGATAAATTTTGATGAAATTTTTACAGTTATATCTCGGGCATATAAATACATCAAATACCAAGTTTGATCAAAATCGTTAAAACCGTTTTTGAGTAAATAAAAAAAACATCTGAAAATGGTACAAAATTTATTAAGTAAAGTCCCCCTCCCGTAGATCAATTTTGATGAAATTTTTACAGTCACATCTCGGGCATATAAATACATCAAATACCAAGTTTGATCAAAATCGTTAAAACAGGTTTTGAGTAAATGAAAAAAACACGTGAAAATGATACAAAATTTATTAAGTAAAGTCCCCCCTCCGGTTAATCAATTTTGATGAAATTTTTACAGTCATATTTTGGGCATATAAATCGATCAAATACTCAGTTTAATCAAAATCGTTAGAGCCATTTTTTGAGAAAATCGAAAAAAACGTAAAAAGTTATTAAATAAAGTACCCCCTCCCTTTGAGCAATTTTGATGAAATTTTTGCTGTCACATCGCGGGCATATACCTACACTAAATACCCAATTTCAGGTTCCCACGGTTTATAGTTTTTGAGCTAGTCTGTTCACATACACACACACACACACAGACCATTTCGCGGGACTTGGTTATTTGGACTCAGGGGGTCCCAAAACGTGTATTTCCGTTGAAAACCGGAAGTCGAAAATTTTCACGATCGCAATACTTCCACTTACTATATATTTCATATATAGGTAAGTGAAAGTAATAAACATATTATAGATCTTTAGCCACCTGAACTAGTCTTCTCCACCTCATCCTACCTTAGGCCCCTTTCAAGTTTGTTACAAGCAGCTTTGAAGCATTTATCTTTAAATGTGTGGCGAAGTGAAGACCTGAGGACCTGCGGTCCTGCCCTTCTTAACCTCCTTGCCTTCAAATCATGAAATATGGACTGACCAGTTTCCAGATCTTTGGTTGTAATTGGTCTCCTCCATTCATTGGTACTCTAATCTCTTATCACTCAAGTTATCATTCGGAAGATTTCTCTCTCAATCTTCTAGCTCTTTTTCTAGAGAGTTGTCCATGTCCAGTCGTGTGTAGTGCTAGTCAATGTTACTTAAGACATTGTAACAACTAGTTATATCACTGGACTGTGTACTCTTAATTTAAGATTTCTAAATATTGAAGTATATAAGGTAACTTTAAAGATAAAGTCATATTTATATTGATAAAGATATAGATAAAGTAGGTAATAAGACAACATAATTAAGAACATTTTCAGGGTCATAATGTCACTTTAAAACCTTCTTGATCACTTAATAGAGAAAAAGGTAATAAAATAAGTACGGACCTACGATACATTGAAGTACTAATGACGGAAGGAGATATAACCTCAACTTCCCAACCAATATATTCTGGATGTTTGCATATATTCTCAAAAATACTTTCTCTTTTCTCTTCAGTTAGAGTTTTAGAATCTGCACAACCAGTTTCTTTGAGATCATCTTCTTTTGACTTGGGGCAATAACAAACTCCATATACCATTGGACCTACAATAAATGACAAAATTTTTTATAAATATGACATTCACAATTTACAGGGTCAATGATGATGATCTAAAAATATTCATTAGAGAGAAAGTTTAGAAGATCTGAATAATTTCTTTATTGTAGATTTTATTATCAGATAAGTTTATAATTTTTTTTTTCTAAGGGAGTGGTACAACCCAAAAATGACTTGACATGGTTAGCAAACATTCTTAGTAAGTATTTTAAAATATTTCTATACCTAGAACTGGTCCTCTTCCAGCTTCATCAATTCCAAATATACAATGTTGTTTTTTGCATACTTCAGGTATTGAAGATGTGATGTAAAAGTTATCATTTCGACCATTTAATGAACATTTAGTTCCTAAATCCTCAGCAGTCTTAGGAGATGAATCTTCAGCAGGCTTTGGGGATGAATCTTCATCACTCTTTGGAGATATTACATCGTCCATTCTAAAACAAAATCAATTAAACTTTGTTCTGCTAAATTGTGAAATTATTTGTAACCTTTTGTACTTACGCGGGAACGAGACAAAGAGGTAAGATTAAGAATTGGAAATATAAAAATTAAGGTCTGGGGTCACCTGTGGTGTACATAGGAACCTACAATACTAAAGGTCGTGGGCCTACTAAAGGTGGCCCTAAGATATTTTCATAGGAGTAGAAAATCCTTGGCCATGCCGTCCCTCAGATAGGACGTAAAATGGAGATCCAGAGCATGTACGATGTCAGGTACTCGATAAAGATCCCTATCCTAGTTACACCTGGATAGGCAAGATTTAGGACTCCCACTGTAGGATCGCCCGATTAGCCTTTGAGGAATAAAGTGGCTTGAAGCAAAGATTAAGATCCGAATACACTTTTTAAAATAATATTTTTTAATTCAAGAGAGGAGATAGCTATCTAAAGCAGCGTTTTTAATCCCAAGTGTAGTTGACATACTGTCGAGAGTGAAACCCGCAACTGCAAAGGGTCCTAAAAATCATCGACACAAACTGAGGGGGTTCATTTTTTTTTTTTTTTTTTTTTGTTTAACGAAAAATTCATTCTAATATTTTTCTTTTTCTGGAGGTCATACAAGCTATTATAAATAACTTTAGAACTGATAGAAACCACGCATGTGAACGGTCTGAAGGTTAGTTACTCTCGATATTAGTCATAGTCTGCGGGTTTCAGGAAGGGAACTCGGATAAATTTCACTTTCCTATGTAAAGGGCTCTGAGAGTAAATCTCCAGATTTCTCTTGCTATTTTCCTCCCATGTGTTCTTCTTAACTTATTTCTTGAGATTTTGTTTTTATTCGAAACCAATGAGTTGATTGGTTATGAACGCCCGGCTGCTCTCTGATAGAAGGTTCCAAAATTATTGTTGGGGTCATCTGTGGTGTAGTGGTTAGCATAAAAACTTACAATACTAAAGGTCGCGGGTTAGCGTCCCGAGGTGGCCCTAGGATTTTTTTATGGGAGTAAAAAATCCTTGTCTATGTCGTCTCTCGGATAGGACGTTAAATGGAGGTCCCGATCCTATACGATGTCATGTACTCCTTAAAGACCCCTATCATAGTAATACCTGGATAGGCAAAATTTAGGACTCCCACTGTAGCATAATCCGATTAGCCTTAGTGGCATTAAGTGACTTAAAACAAACAGACAAAATTATTGTTGAAACGAACCGAAATTCCTCATTACACTATCAATCATTTAGGTACAATGAGCAGAAGATTTGGATGGTCCTTATAATTCTTCCAATTTAATAACCTAGATGTGAGATACAAATAAGAATACGTACATACATCTTAATTTTTTTATTTTATTAACTTTTATATTTAATCTACTCCTATCTCAGAATGTTAAATTTAATCCACAGCCTGGGATAATTTGAACCTTTAAAACTGGTTACTCTATTAGATCTCTTAGCCTGCTTCTTTTTGGCCTTCTTCCCGGTTTTCTGGCATGTGTGTTGTGGCCATGTCTTGTTTAATCCTGTTGAGATTTTCATAAAGTTTGTTATACATTTTTTTTTTGTATGAAGTCTGAATGTGATCATGTACCAAATGGTATGCTTAAGTCAGTATTTGTAGCTAATATACCAGTGTGAGCAAGTGATGAGTCTTAATGTTTTTGATTGAAAGGTCTGTATTTTTTTAATCTAAGTATTTTTTGATCGCATATATTATATAAGCATATTTGTAAGTCCATATAGGTTTTAGTAAGCAAGTGTATTTAATCATCCTCTTATTTTTAGAGTCAATCTTTTATACATAGAAGAGAGTACAAAAGCCTTAGTCGATTGTTTAGGGTTTGATGTACTGATAAGGGTTTCAGCATATGTGTGGCCCCCAGGTCATCCTATTGTCGAACGTGATTCTTATGTAATGAACTGATTTAGTCTGTTGAATGGGAACATTGTTTAAGTAAACTGAAGTAGAGTTCTCATGTCGAAGTGTGAAAGTGATATGCTTTGATTTATCACTGTTTACTTTAATTTTCCATTTTCTAAACCAATCCTGTTATTTCTATAAATAATGTTGGAGGGTCAGTGATGCCTGAGTGATAAATAATTGCCATGTAATCAGCATAAGTTGCTACTAATGTGTTATGGTATGTTGGTATGTCATGTGTGTATAAGATGTACAACAGGATTGCGAGCATTGATCCCTGTGGTACTCCGGCCATTACCGGTTGTATAGAGGATGTTTCTGACCCCTGGTGGACAGAGAAGAACCTGTTAGAAAGGAAAGAATGTAGAATATGACAGTAAGTAGAAGGGAGGAATGAATTTGAGCTTGTAGAGCAGTCTATTGTGCCAAACATTGTCAAATGCTTGAGCTACATCCAGGAATATGCCACTAAGTAATATATAAATATATATATATATATATATATACACTAAATGTAATCCGTGACTCCGTGTATTTGGTGTATTGTTGAGTGTAGGGAACGGAATACGAAGTGATGTTCAGGTAGTAACAGTTGTCTGTCAGTATGTCAAGTATACGTCCATAGAGTAATTTTTCAAAAATGTTAGAATAAACCGGTACTAAACTTATGGGTCTATAGAAAGAATGGGACACTGCAGAAAAACTTTGGGAACCCCATGGATAACAGTGGCACATCCTGTGGTAACCTGACCTGGTGTATATTGATATTGTGTAATATAATCATTTAAAAAATAAATGAAGTTTATTTAATTTTTTTACTACACCAAAAATACAAATTTCTTTCCTGCATATCAAAGATCAAAACCTTTTACATGGTTATGGTACAAACTGGTCAATAACTAAAAACACAGAAGAGAAAACAAACACTGGGCAATGAACTTATTCAGTGACAGACAGGCATGCAAAGGGGAGGAGAGCCTGAGAGATGGAAAGCCATTTAAATTGTTATGCCTATTTAATATTAAACTAATTCAGGTAGCAGATTTTTTAAATAGGTTTAAAAAAAAAAGTTTAAAAGAAATCAGATTAAAGAATATCAGCCTTCATCTTTAAAATTAATGAGTAGATAAGGAAATGTAAGAGGATCAACAATTTTTGGACAAAAACTATAAAAAAATTGTGATGTGAAGTAGGAACAAAATAAAAAAAAGAATAAAAAACAAATTTAAATAATATTTTATATATATATATAAAATAAGGTTAACATTTCAACTATATATAATATATATATATTAAATATACATTATTTATACTATATATCAAGAAATAATCATGGATTTGTACCTTCCGACATGTTGCACTATAATTACAATTGATAAATATTTTTATATTTACAAAAAAAAAAAAATTACAATAGGATTTTTTGGTTTTATATACAAGAATTTTCCTGAGCTTTTTTATATATTAAATAATATTAAAACTAAAGAGAAGTTTTCAGACTTTTAACATTTAAGTTATTTAATGTAAAACCTATAATACACACATTTAAAAATTAATCAAAAATGCACTGAAATTAAAAAAAAGACCAAAAAATCATGAATAATTAAAAGTTAGCATCAAGGAATAAAATTTCAGATACCTTAAATAAAAAATTGAATTATAGGAGAAATGAAAATATAATGGAAAAGTCTCTTTGAAAATCTTAAAACCATTAATTCAGATACATGCAAACATATAATCAATGAGTGAATTACTTTCAGCAATGAATTTAACTTTCATGTTATGCTCTTAAACAAGAAATGCACAAAAAATCGATAATTAAATTGCTTCTGAAAAGGAAAACAATGAAGCTGTATACGTCTATATATATATATATATATATATATATATATATATATATATATATATATATATATATATATATATATATATATATATATATATAAAAACAAAAATAATAATAAATATATGAATTAGTTATCTAATATTTTTATGAAATAAACATTATCGTTAATTGTAAGAAAGAACAGTTTGTATTTTCTTTTTTTTGTAAAGGAATATGAGACATTGCCAAAGCTAAATTTCAGAAATGTTAAGTTATAAAAACTGATGGTATTTCAGCATTTATTCCCTAGTAAATTATTTTTTTAAGCAATTATTAAGTTCAGGATAGAAATAAATAAGAAATTTTAATTCATAAATAATATGTAGTGCGGGTTAAAACGATGAACTAAACATAAAGATGAACAGTAGATTAATTACTAGCATTCAACATAACATAAACTCACTCCATTTTTTTTTTAGACTAATTATTAGGGCTTTTTATATACCTTTTTTTATGACCACTTATGTGACAAATGATTGGAATAACTAAAAGACTGACAAAATAAAATAGTAGCAGAGTACAACAGTTTGCAAATTCATTGGTATTTATTTAGTATAAATTAAGATACTTTAGTCAATGTTAGTATATACAAAATTAAAAGTTTAAGGGCATAAAAGAACCAACGTATCAATTTAGCAATAATATCACAGATAACAAAAAAGTGAAAAATTTTTTATGAACAATGCTAAAACTATACAAAAATTTGTGTCTGTATACATACATAAATAAACATATAATTTGTTTCTATACTTGGTAATTATTAGTGAATATGTAGAAGTTTCATAACAATTCACCAATTAATGTTTTAATAGGTACTTTAAAGAGACGGCTCTTGTCAAAATTAAAGAACAGAAAAAAAAAATAAATAAAAAAACATAATAGACACCATGTAAAAACAATATTTTAAAAGAGAGCACAGTAGACTCTACCAAACCCAGATAGCCAAATATGTGTAAGAAAAAATGTGTTTTTTTGAAAAATTGAAATAGATCACTAGAAAACAAGTATTGAAACAGACATGTATTTGTCTGATTACTACTTGATCACTAAATGTAATCAATTTCATAATTTTCAAATATGACAAGTAGGCATCAAATAATATAGAAAATGTGGTAGAAATAAAGTAGTATTTATATTGTTTAACTATTTATGAAATTTGAAATATTTACACCTAATTCAATTTTCAGAGCTTAAGCATTTAGCCTTAAGTGCCTTTATCGAATATATTATAATGGTAATGAATGGATGATCATGTGCCTGGTGAAAGAATCTTGAAAGAAATATTTTGATATACAATTTTTAAGTTTATCTTAAATATATAAAATATAATGTATAATTACTCGGAAGCGAGCTCGGTGGCCCAGTGGTTAGCCTACCGTGCATGTCACATGGGAGACCGGGGTTCAACTCCAGGCTGAGCCAAATCTTTTCTCTTCAAAAATAAATTATTTAAATATAATTATTATATCGAATCAATACCCCACCCAAATCTTTTTGTACAAAGGAGGGTCAACTGTACTCAAATTTAAAAGTAAAAGGAAATTAAAACAAGAACACAAAAAATAAAATGTATATTCCATGTATGATACATCCGTACCTACCTATTAATAAGCAATACGCTTGATTAAATGTTTATATTGTACATAGAAATCGAATTTATATAAAAACTTTTTCAAGAGAAAAATAAACAGTAATACTTTCCTGTTAGTCTCATAAGATGCTAAAATATAAAAATTTAATCAAGTGTAATAATACTAATATGGTGGCGGTTGTTGCTGGTACATGTGAGCTTGTTGGTTAGGTTGTTGGCTTTGCATCTGCCTCTGCAACTGTTGTACGAGGGTGTTAGAGTTATGAGCCTGTCCTTGCTGCTGCTGCTGTTGTTGCATTGCCATCAGCTGATGCCTCATTCTCTGGTTCAATTGTTGCTAGTAAAATTTTACATAATGTATTTATCAATCGACAAATTTTAACATTTAATAAATATCTAAATGTTTAAGGAGTTCTCCACTTGACCTATCTTTTGGAGAATAAAAAAAAATTAACTTCTTTCCAAAAAATAAGTAAAAGTATCTATTTAGAAAAAAAAACAAACAAAAAAAAAACAAAAACAAAAACGTTATTGCACTTCACAGAACCAAGAAGAAAAGTATCTTAGAAAGTGCAGTTATTCCCATTTAAAATAAGATTTCATTTTTAATATAACTTCTGCAGTCTTTTCTTTTTATGATCACAAAAATAAGGATATTAAAGTTACAAAAACCATTAAAAAGACTTCAAAGTTTTTCTTTTACACTTCTCTCTTTAAAATTTTCCTCTTGATAAATTTTTTTTTTTAGCAGTTATTAATTTATATAAATAAAAAAAAAAAAAGAATACCAAAAGGCGTCAGCCATAACGACAAAAAATATGCTGAAGGAAGGAGAGAGGATCAGCGATTATTTGCCAACAGTTGATAGGTCAGATTTTTCTATTTCCCACTTTGCCGATCATGAAATGTGTTTTGAGTTTTATTTTTCAAAGCTAAAAGTTGATATGTCTGAAGCAAAAGACTTATTAAACCCTTTTCTTCAGAAATACCAACTTTTGGCAAAGAAAAATAAAAACTCAAATTGTGATAGGAAAAAAGGAAAATAAAGAAATTTGGCTAAACTGTTTGCCCACATATAACCCAGGAAGGTAATTGACTGCATCTTATAATAGCGGATAAATGAAAGATTTTATTGAATATTTTGCATAGTACACAACAGCAAGGTGAGACAGGAAAGTATTTACAGAAGAATCATAGTAAACCAGTTGAGTTGTTTTCACCTCATTCAGTTTAGAGTAAGACTAGTGGATAGAGGATAAGTCAAAATCTAAACCCAACATCAGGTAAGCAAAGATAATCTCTATATATATAAGAGGCTTTGTCCTGACTGACAGAATCGACGCAGAGCAAAAACTACTAATGATAGAAACTTGAAGTTCGGAATTTAGACTTTAAACGCGATGTAGGTAACCACTAAGAAAGGAATTTCAAAAATGTAACCCCTAAGGGGCTTAAATGGCGAAATTGTCGTTTAACTCTAACGGAAATCTATTTTCGAACTTCGAGAAAATATATCTAATTAGGACTCATTTAAAAGAATTTGATACGACGAGTTTAACTCGAAAGGCCCTATTGGGCGTCGAAAACCATGTTTTACAGCCGAAAAATGAAGCGTTCAAGACGAGTAAGTCATTTTTTGTTTCGGCGGTTTTAGTAAACTCTCTCCATTGCGCGTCTACCTCTCTTCTACCGAGCCGGCAGCTTCTCCCTCCAACATTCCACCTACCGGAAGCTCAAATTCTACTAAATCTCGTTAACATCAGTTAACATATTTTATTAGATCAATAAAAAGATAATGGTCACAGAATTGATTTTAAAGGCTCGCGGGCGAAGCCGCGACGGGGAATGCTAGTTATAATTATATTCATTATGAGGTTCATTTAAGATTAAAAAAAAAAACATAAAAAAAATCCATAGATATATTCATCACTTTTTATGAAATTGAATAACTAAGTTGTTTTGTAAAATCATAAGGTGTTCTAATTATATTATTTAAAAACTTTCAATCCAGGGGGTCACTGTGGTGTTTTGGTTAGCATGGCAACCTACAATACTAAAGGTCGCGGGTTCACATCCTGCGGTGGCCCTAGGATTTTTTAATGGGAGTAAAAAATCCTTAGTTATGCTGTCCCTCTATAGCACTAGTAGGATAAATGGACTTTAAACAAACAAATTTTCAATCCATCATGGGCATTTAAGATATTTCCAATCAAATGGCATAACATGTTAAAAAATTACCTGATTAAAATGTTGCTGTTGTTGCTGCGGTCTAGTGTAAGGAGGCGCAGGTTGGCTTAAAGGTCCTCCCATAGAATTCATCGTAACATTTGGAGCTTGCTAAAAATTGATTAAACAATAATTTGTAGTTAATAACAAAACATAATTATTATTATAATTACTTATTATTAGTTATAATAGCTATAATATTCCATGAGAAAATCGATGCTATAAATATAATAATAAATAAGTTTATCATTACAGGCATATAAGGAGGCCTCATCCTCTGCTGGTATTCAGGCGTCCTCATCATACTCTGGTCCGGAAACATACCGGTATTCATAGCTGTCCCTCCTCCTCCATATCCACCATAATTTTGATTCATCCCTACAAATTCATTCATAAATAAATAACACTTTTGTTTCTTTCATTCCTGACAGTTCTAAGTATAGAGAGAAAATCTCCATAAGAAATAACAAACCTTGCTGTTGCATGTTCGGAGGGTACATTTGTTGTTGTTGTCCAGGAAACATCTGCCCTCCCTGATTGGCAGCTTGCATTCCAGGCGTTTGCATTTGCTGTCTATAATGACAAAGCATAAATAATTAAAAAACTAGATTCATAAAGATACTATAGAGACCATTGCTGCTTTAATCAAACTTAATTAAAAACTATAGAATACCTGAACATTTGCTGCCTTTGCATAGGCGGAAAGTTTTGAACTTGAGGTTGAGCCTGCCCATACTGAGTGGAAGGAGGTAACCGCATACGAAGCATGTTCGAGAGTGCTTGCTTGGTCCCAACTTGATTGACACGTGGATTTGCACCTGCTGACCAGAATTTAATTTAAATTTGTAAAAATACCTAAATGCACTCTGATAATTAATTTGAAGAAGTGTATAAATAGACTCATCAGCTTACCCTGCTGCATTTGAGGTGGCTGCTGGTAGTAGACCTGCTGCGGGTGCTGCTGGTAGGGAGGCCACTGCTGAGGACCGCTGGGGAACATCCCTGCTTGCCCCTGGGCCTGATAGTTTCCAACCATCTGTCCAGCGGCTGGGCCCCCTTGCATCTCATATAATTACGTACTTATTAGCTTAGATTTTCAACGGTGTTATTAATATGAATAAATACATTTTCCACTTTTTATTTTTCAGAAAAAGAGAGAGAGAGAGAGAGATAAACATACTAACATAAGCAATATAATATCAGCATAATTTATTGTTTTAATAAACAATAAAACCGAACTAGCATAGATATTACTGTTACTATAAACAACTAAGAAATCTACCTGCATGTGAGACATAACAGGTGCTCCAGGCTTCTGTGGTTGCTTCCTTCTCCTCCCTGCCACAACTTGTTTCCCAAGGGGCCGCTTGCCGCCCCTAGGGCTCTCTACCGATGGTGGGGTACTCTCTGCATGAAGGCCACCTTTCATCTGGGCACAATAAACACAAGTGCACTACACATTAGGGGTTATCTCTGTTCCATCTGGTTTGATAATTGGATAAAAAAAAGGATAACGAAACCCTTATTTCACCAATTTATTTCATAACCTCATGCCCCTCAAATAAAAAAAGGGAACAAAAATAAATTACCAACAAACAAAATAACAAATCAAAGATAAAAGTTAACAAATAAAATTAAAATAAAGCAGAAACAACATTCAGTTTCATTGGATTTCAAATAATCAAGCATTATTGCACTGTATTTTCAAAACTAAGTCATAAAAAATAAAAATATAATTTTATGATCATTTTTAGACAGCGTGTTTGTCTAAACTAATTATACTCTATGTATGGTATGTTCTATTAGGTAATGATTAAAGTCTTAAATATTGCCAAAAAAAAGAAAGAAAAAATGGAAAGATTGTTTATAAAATTAATAGAATTTACTTAGTTTCTCTTCAAACTATAAGCCAGACAAATTAAACAATTGATCAACCAAAGTAACCAAAAATTAAACCTTTTTACCAATTATTTAATATATATTGAACCATATATTTAAGTTTATAATATTATTTACTGAATTATAATTATCAATGCAAAAGACACTTTTCAATTCACATTTATAGTATTTCTTAAACTATGTTAAAAACTGAATTTCAAAACTTTTCACCATCACAATACTTTCCCTAACTATATTCCCTCTCCATTATGTAATGTTTATGTTTATTGTTATGTTATTTTTTATGAAAATAATATTAAAAATTGATATGAACATCGGATGACATGGTAAATCCAACTCACACCACAAGTCATAACCCAATTAGCACAATACTCTTCGCTCATTTTGATAACAACATATTAACCATACGTATTACAAATAATAACAACTAAGCAAATATACTACCTTGTTTATTGTTCCTAATTCCACCTTTGCACCCAAAGAACCAGAACCAGCTAAGATAATCTAAAATGATTCATGTTGAATAAATTTTAACATACTTTGTTAGGTTAACTGTGAATTAAAAAAAAAAAAAAGAAAAAAAAAAGAAAAAATTTGAGACAATTTTATATTCATGTAGATTTATCTTCTCATGTGTTTGATATGAAGTTTTTCCTTATATGTTTGCAAAACTCTGTTTTGTTATAAATCATTTTAGTCTTAAGAAATATATATATAAGAGCAAATGAAAATAAATTGAAAATGAAAATAAAAAATGAATGAATAAAAAAAAAAAATAATGTGGATATACTTTTTTAAAATTATTTTTCTAATTATAATATATTTTCATAAATATCAATATTTACAGTCATAAACCATACTACATAATGAATAAAGGGTTAATTAGAGTGTTTATAAAAAGGTTTAATTAGTCTGAGCAATTGTTTAATTTGTTGGTCAAAAAGTTTGAAATGATTGGAAAATATTACATAGAAAACAAAAATAAACCAGATCAGGGTCCATTCACAGCTTAGTCCCTAATAATTTGTTTGTTATTTGCTCTTATGTAAACACCCTTTGTATGTGCTTGTGCCATGTGTGAGCACTGTAAAATGTAGTTAAGAGGAAGCTTAGTGCGAAATGCTATGACATAGGAAAAACAAGCCATATAAGTGATCTGTTAAGTGCAATGGAAGGTAGACTAAAGTTCCATCATGGGGAAAAAAAAAAATAATAAATACTATTTGAAGTGAAAAATATATTCTAACCAATGGAATAGTAATTTATGATTTCTTTTTGTTATAATTATTAAACTGATTGAGTTTCAATTATCTAGCAAGTATTAAAAGATTGACACTACAAAAACTAGAACTTTTGTTGCCTTTAACATTTCTATTATTAATTCTAGGAATGCAATGTTTCAAATAGCGATTGTGTAATCAAAGACTCAGTTGATGAACTTTGGGATTTGAGATCTTTTCATAAAACAATCTAAGACTAAAACAGATAAAAGACTAATAAACCATTTTACAAACAAATAAAACAGTTTTTATTTTTACTTACCTATATATGAAACACATAGTAAAGGAAAGTATTGTGACTGTGAAAAATTTCAATTTTGGATTTTCAATAGAAATACATGTTTTAATAATATCCCTCATTATTTGGATTCCAAATAACCAACTTTTATAAAGTTACTGAACAGGTTTCCTGATAAAACAGAAACTTGTGCGAAACGGTATTAAGGTGTTTATTATAAAAATTATATAAAGGTATTTAAGGTGCCCGGAATGTTACAGCATTGTGTTTGACAAAATTGAATAACTGGTAGTAACACTTTATTCCAACGACTATATTTATTTTTACTATTTTCTCCAAAACTTCAAAGAATTTTGATTAAACTCGCCATGTTGATGGAGAATAAAATATTCTGTAATATCTATTAGATCTTTTCATCATTGAAATAGTCGGATAGGGCTTAAAAAACAAAAGAAAAATTTTGTCCAATAAAATATCTTTAATTTTGCTTATTTGGTGTAATTAAGACTCTCTCATTATTGCAAGTAATAAGAAATGGCTAAATATAAAATATGAGAGAATTTAATAAACAAATAGGCAGAAAAAAGTTTCCCCCACGTTGAAAATTTCAATTTCCTTTTGCAGTAATGTATATGTATATCGTTGGTATGCTGAGGATTTTAGGAATAATTATATTTCGTATATAATTTTATAGAAGGCCAATCTTTGGGGGCTCATTTAGGATTGCCCTCTGTTAAAGATACATAATGAACAAAAAAAAAAAAAAAAATAAATGCAAACAATAACTTCAGCAGACCTTTAAGGAAGAGGCAGGTATGGTTAATAAAAATAATAATAATAATAATGAAGGTAAGACCGACACCACTAATCACTACATAGACACCTCCATCAACTGACTGACGTCCAAATCCAACTTCGACAGATCTGCCTTTACTCAATCCTCCCAACTTCTTCTTGGCCCGTGCTCATTAATATTTAAGAGATTTGTTCACTACTAATAATTTATGAAGCTAATATTAGTTGATCCTTTATAATAAATCTATCAGAAAATAAAAAACAGTAAAATTATTGTAAAAAAAAAAACAAAAACAAAAAAACAACCAATTGAAAAAAAAAGGGAGGAAATAACACAAGGGCACTCACAATCTATGGAAATAAATTGGAAATACAGAGCCTGGCAAAACTTATCTTCTAAGGTATATCACAGATTTTTATCTAAAGCATTTGGCAATAAAACAGCCATGATCTACGAGCTCACACGCAAAAATTTTAAAGGACTAGTTAAAATTAGAACATGGCTAGTAATGAAGTTTTACTATAAATCTTTTACATTTAATACAAGTAGAACCACAATTTTAGGTGAAAATTCATATTAAGATACTCAAACAGTATTTGAAAATATTAAGAGCATTTAAAGACTGTTCCTTGTGGATATGGAAAATGGTTGTTTCATTTAAACGATGAACAATCAAGTTGTTAACTGATTATTAGACTCAAAGGAAAGTATAGTTTAAATGGTATTTTTGATGGCCTGTGGCTGCAGATTAATGCTATGCTATTAAAAAGTTAATATAGGCAAGTAATTCACTGGACTGGAGTCAGACTTCACTAAGTTCCCTAGTTTTCCTTTGTAGGTAGCTAAAAGTATTGAGAGTTCACCAGTTGTGGGTCAGTCCAGGGTTTGGTAAGTCTAAAGTCATTCATAAAAAACTCTTCTAAAAAGTAATGGTAATAAAAATGGCCAAAATTACATTTTTTGGTTCATATCATGCATTCGTCCAAATTTAATGCTGGTGTTTTATTGTGATACCGATATCAGTTGATTGACTTGAAAAATAACTATAACAAATGAAGAAATAGATTCCAGAAAAAATTGCATTAATTACGAATAAAAAATTTGAATAATTAATAATTTTAATTATATAATTAAAATTAAATAAGTCAAATTAAACAGAGTAATTGCTTGTAATTGATCTATAAGAAACAGATCAAGAAAATCCATCCAGATGCACTATTAGCATTGAAACAGTGGTTACAAATAATATTATTTGGAGAACAAAACTAAAATTTTGTTCAAATACTTACTATAAAAGCTATTGAGTCATAAGGACAATTAAATAAATAAAAAATGATATGAAATTGAATAAAAAAAAATTTATTCAGTTTATTAAAGCATAATCTAGTCATAACTATTGCAATATTCAACTTTTAAAAGTTTTTCTTATGGAAAGTAAATAAATTTTTACAAAATGAGAGATTATTGTATCTGCTGCTATTTCGTCAAGCCCCTATTACAGTGTTAAATTGGCTTTAAACCGTTATGGGATATCATTAATAAAATTTGAAATTGATATCCTTTAGAAAAAAATTTACAAGTGCTCACTAGCAACATGAATAAGATTATTTAAGATTTAAACCACGCAAAAACTGTGATATAATCAGAAGACAAGTGCACAGAAACCAAAACATAACTTACATCTAAGCAAAAAACACACACAAATTCATGCACTTCAATCTACAAGCTTTGTGATGAACAACATTATAAATAACCACAATAAACTTAGGTTATTACCAAGCTGCTTGAACCCCACAAAAAAAAAAAAAAAAAAAAAAAAAAAAAAAAAAAAAAAAAAACGTATTAACAAGTTAAACTCGTCTACTTGATAAAGTATTAATAAAGCATTTGAAATACAAAGATTAATCAATGCTGGTTACTATTTTTGAATAGGAGTCCAATTATTCATAATCAGATAACAGTAGTGTCTTATACAAGATAAGGGAAGGGCTGTGGGTCCACCCCTGCTGAATTAAAAGGATTTTGTTGAATGTTACTATAAATATTTTAACATGTTTCATTATTCTTCCTTTTTAGCTTTTCTTTTTCCTTTCCATTATTATATCGCTCATCCAATGCAAGACTGATCTAACTCAAAATCTAATTCTTTTTTTTTTCTTCACTAATTAAGGTTAATTTTCCCCTACTATTTCTGTGCAAGACCGCTTATAGACTGTTATCGTGAAACAAGTTTAAAATCAGATAAAGCAGGCAAAAGAAATCTAAGGAAGGGAAAAGAAGAAACTGCAATTTGCTCTCCTGAAAAATTGCTTCTTTAGAGTTAAACCAGTATTGCATGGAGCGATATCATATACAGATAGATCTATTATTTTTTTTGATCCAAGAGATGATGTGATGAAGTTGAAGAAACAAACTAAAAAATTTTTATTAAAATTTAAAAACCATTTTTTTTTAATATGCTTCTGCTGGACAATTCTTTACTTTTGAAAAATGGGAAGATCTAGGGGTACCTATGCTGTATTTTATGTTACTCATCATAACCAATGGGGTAACTAATTTTTGTTCCTACTGATTGCTAAATAAAATTTTTAATTACTTTTCAATTTTGTATTTATAAGTAGAGTTATAAAGTAAATTCAGTTTCACATATTATTAATGTTAATTTATAAAAAATAATTTTTAAATGAATTAATTCCTCAACTATAAAAATATTGCTAAAATTTATATCACCAAATCATTGCCTCTGTTAAGTAGGAGAACTCATAGCAAGATTTAATAACTAGAATTTTTTATTCTAAAATCGTAAAATTAAAGTAGTGAAACAGATGAAAAATATTCATGAAATGTATACTTCATGAAAGTGAAAGTTACTGAATAGCAGCTGCAAAATAGACTGAATTAATTCATAAATCAATAATTTATACTTGGATCTGAATTTAAATGATACACATAGCCGAGCAGTCTTATTGAATAAGTTAGGAGTAAATATGAAAATAAGTAAATACGTGCTAAAACTTAAGAATACAAAATTCCAGGAGGAAGCAATACACACAGGTTTTGGTGGATCGATGTCTTCTGGTGGAAGTGGAAGAGGATCCAGATAGTACGATGAATCCTTTACGAGAGAATGAGTGTGACAATGGAGTAGGCGGTGTGTTTCTTCGAAGGGTAATAAGCGCCTTTCAACTCGCACAGCCCCGAACCAGGACCAGGAGAGAGGGGCAGGGGCCTTTTGTCCTTCCAGCACGTCCCACGGAGACATGCGCTGTTTTTCAGTCACATGAAGGCCCTAAATAAAAAATAACAAATAATAGATACAATTTTAAAATAGAAATAGAAATGATTAGGAATTAATATCTACAAAATGGTCAAATAATGAAAGAAATAATTCTGAATTCTAAAATTTTTTTTTTTTTTTTTTTTTTTTTTTTTTTCTGCAATAATTAGAGATTTGAATCTCAGCTTTTAATATATTGATCAGCAATACAAGTTCTAATTAATTAGTTGATTCAGGAAGTATTAGTATTTATGAATCTTTTATTTGAAAAAAAAGGGGGTAGCGAGTAGTGACTTTCTCACAACCCCAGTGAGGAATAGATCTACTTCAGGGAAGTAGCGACCCTGCCCACGCGAGCTCTTGATTCCTCCACTCCTCTCCTGGAAGGAATCGAGTCCTCACCCTAATCCCTTCAATCCGATCTACATCCTTACCTATCCTAGTTATCCAACCATTACCCCTGGGTATATGGGGGTCCAGTTGTCCCGAGGTGACGGGGCCTTCAACACTGGGCCAATCACCCGTTTGAAGTATAAGCGATTCATAGTTCAAACACTAGCCTCGGAATCGGACAGTCAAGACGGCAACAACACGGCAAGGATAAGGATATACGATTAGCAACATGGAACATAAAGACGCTCACTGGAAAAGAGGTAGAACTGGTCAAGGAAATGCAAAGATACAACGTGGACATAATCGGATTAAGTGAGGTGAAAAGAAAAGGAAGTGGTACCAGGGACTTACCATCTGGATTCACAATGATGTACTCAGGGGTGAATGAGGGAAGAGCAAGGGAAGGAGTTGCCTTGATCTTTAGAAATGAGTTGGCAGACGGGGTTGAAAACTGGGAAGCAGTAACATCCAGGATCATGTATGCCGATATCACTCTTACCATGGGTAAAGTGTCAATTATCCAAGTATATGCACCTACTGAGGACAGCTCAGTCAGAGATAAGGAGCAATTCTATGATGACCTCCAAAGCGTAGTGGACTCTGCATGTAATCGGAACCGGAAGATAATTATTTGCGGAGATCTGAATGCTAGAACTGGCAACGATTATGATAATGCACATGGTTCAATGGGTATTTGGGGAGGTGAACCCACGAAAAATGATAATGGACAAAGACTCATTGAATTCTGTGTAGAGAATGACTTGCTCATTGGCAATTCCTTTTTTAATCATAAGGGCATCCATAAAATAACCTATGAGGCCTATGGTGGAAGAGGAGGAAGCAGTGTTATAGACTACTTCATATATACCAAAGACATAAGACGATTCTTCACCGACATAAAAGCAATCAGGGGCGCTGAATTGAATACGGACCATCGCTTAGTGGTTGCTGACACCAAAAATCTGGTACAAGTGGGCAAGAAAAATCAGAAGAGATACGAAAGACTCGCTGTGGAAATGCTCCAGATGAACGATAAGAGAGAGCTATACGAAGAGATATTAAGAAAGGAACTTGAGGAAATTAATATAGACCAAGATCTTAATAAGATATGGATCTGCATTAAAAACAGTATTCTGGATGCAGGTAAGAAAGTATGCGGAAAGAAAAAGATTATCCCAACTACCAAGAAAACCAGATGGTGGAATGCGGAGGTTGCTAGGATAGTGAAGGAGAAAAAGATTGCTTGGAAGGAATATATGAAGAGGAAGGATGCCGAAGCCTGGAATGAATATGTGAGAAAAAGGAACGAGTCCAGTAGGATTGTGAAGGAGGCTAAAATTAGGTCTTGGGAAGATTTTGGAGCCGAGATCCAAAAGAATTTTGAACAGAATATTAGGAAATTCTGGAATACGGTCAAAAGCATTAGAGGTAAGAAAGGCAAGCAGGTGCGATCCATAAAGAGTATCGACGGTCAGCTGATAAGCAACAACAAAGAAGTGTTGGAGGTTTGGAGAAAGCATTACCAGTCCAAGTTCTCTTGCGAGGAACCAGAAGACATTGCTGATGATGGCAGGAGGCCTAGAGCTGAGGATACGGTACCATCAAACATGGAAGATGCTATCTCTGAGGAGGAGGTCGAAATGGCTATCGAAAGAATTAAGTTAGGGAAGGCTGCTGGAATTGATGGAATTCCACCTGAACTGATCAAGTATGGAGGAATGGAACTAATTAAGGCCCTGCAGAACCTTTTTCAGTTGGTGTGGAATGAGAAGAAGATCCCGGCCGAGTGGGAAGAAAACATAATAATTCCTATTTACAAGAAGGGACCACAGACCTCCTGCGAGAACTATCGGCCGATATGCCTCTCTTCCGTAGTGTATAAGGTATACACAAGGATACTCGAACAACGTTTAAGAACCTATGTTGATAAGGATTTAGAGGAAGAACAGGCGGCTTTTCAACCAGGTAGACAAACGCAAGACCACATATTCTCCCTAAGAATGGTTGTAGAGAAAACGTGGGATCGGGGTCGCAACGTGTATCTCGGATTTTTAGATCTGAAAGCAGCATTTGATACAATTCCCCGCAAGGAAATATGGAGGGCGCTTAAGCAAAAGCGGGTACCTCAAAACTTAATAAATGCCATCAAAGCTGTATATGAGGATCCTAAAGGAATAGTGCGCCTGAATGGAATGAAATCTTCTCCCTTTAAAATGCGCAGGGGTGTCAAGCAGGGGGATAGCCTGAGCCCACTACTTTTCAATATAGTTATGGATGAGGTATGGAAGATCTGTAAAAGGAGAACTCCAAGGACTACAGTGGGGTATTGGAATCTCATCCCTGTTCTCGTCCAGAGCTTCATTTATGCGGATGATATTGTGATAGTAGCTGATAGCCCTGATCGACTGCAAACAGCTGTAGAGGAGTGGTATGAGGAGCTGAGAAGGAAAGGTCTACAGATCAACCCAGCCAAGAGCAAGGTAATGCACATTGGAAGAGATGCACAAGAACTAAATATATTATGCTGTGGTGAAAAGCTGGAGACGGTAGAATGCTACGAATACCTAGGGACTGTCATTAGCAATAATGGGAGAATCGACCAGGAAGTGCTGAACAGGATAAGGAAAGCCAATGGTGTATTCTACCAGATATCCAACACTCTAATAGGGAAGCAAGAGTTGAGCCGAAAAGCCAAAATGAGACTCTTCAAGACAGTGTTCCTTCCAGTTTTACTTTACGGGTCAGAAAGTTGGACAGCTCTTGAAAGGCATGTTGGTAAGATCACGGGGGCAGAAATGAGGTTCCTGAGAAGAGCTGCTGGTAAAACCAAACGAGACCGAGTGAGAAACGAAACTATCCGGGAAAACTTGGGAGTGAGACCCCTAAGAGATGTCCTCATTGAGCGACAACTCAAGTGGTTCGGCCATGTGTGCAGAATGGGTGATGACCGGAGAGCGAGGTGGCTATTGGAAGCAAGACCACGAGGGCAGCGACCAGTTGGCAGACCGAGGCTTACATATAATGGATATGTAGAGAGACTTGGGAGTGAGAGGGGCTGCTCAATGGTGGAAATGAGGAGAATGGTCCAGGACAGGGGAAGATTTAAGAAGTGGTGTGAGGAGGCTACTCCACGCCTTAGGGCACAAAGGAGATAGATAAAGAAAAAAAAAAAAAAAAAAATTTGAAAAAAAAAAGAAGATAAAAATAATCATTACCAGAAACATGGAGGACTTACATGTTTATCCACAGAATCAAAGGCTATTTTATTTCCTTTCATATCTGTTAACAGCCCCATGTGCCCACAGGCAATTACTTCAAACATTTTTTTAGGAGGTGGTATTAACTGTCTAACATACTGGATCGAGGGTGAATTCTTTTCACCGACTTCCTACAATGAGAAAAAACAAAAAAAATACATTCATCAAATATCTTCCAACGTAATTAATAATAATTAAGTGTTTAATAATAAAAGTTAAAATTTACAAGCAAAACCTTTTTAAGTTTTTTCATGAGATTCTGATAATGCTTTTTATTCTCTTCACATTTGTCGGATTGAGAATCTGACACAAGTGTTGAATGAATCAGAGTTGCAAGCATGTCAATGACCGTATTGAATAACTCTCTACAATAGAAAAAAAAAATTAATAGAATAAATCCAAAATTAAAATGACTTTTGAGCTCATTTACCATAGGATATAATTCTTACGAGTTATTGTTTAAGTCAATGACACCATAAATGACGAGTTGCACAAGGAGAATCGCCCAATCAGTTGTGAGAGTTGTATTCCTCTGTATTGTATCAAACATTCCACCAACCAAAGAAAATCTTAGAAGAAGTGCATCTTGCATCATAGATCTACTTTTTTCAGTGTCATATGCATAATTACGATCCTAAAATAAGGTAAAATACAAAAAATTTGAATACAATATTATATACAATACACACAATAATAAAAATAACAACCAAATATGCTCCTGTATATTAATATAATCCTGAATGTCCTTTAGAATTCATTCGAAAAGAACCTCTCTCGTACATGTAACCTTGGTTAACATAAACTTATGCAAATAGTGCGATGATAACACGTGTTTCATTAAAGCACAGAGTTCCTCAACAATTATTTCTTAATTTTACTTTTAAAATTTTCTTGAGCTGACCTTTATTTTTTCCCCTTATAATAACTATACTAGATCTGATTTTCCACTATATAATTGTTTAGAGAACTGCATTGAAAATGGTGGCTAATCATCCAGTTTGTTCAAAACCAGTTCCATCTAAAATTTAAATTGCCCGAACCCTAAAATTGCTAATAGTGAAACAAACTACCTTGAAATAATTTGTTGTGCAATAGACACTATTTCTTTCAATTCAAATAATAAAAAGTTTTCTCAGGAATTATAGACTTAACAATTAAAAGTTTTTTAGCTCTCCTCAAAAATTTCCTAATTTGGGAAGAGCTGGTTTTGAAGTTAAATTATTAATAAATTAATAACAGTTTTCTTAAAATTAAACATCATTTACCTCCTTTGCGACTTGAAGGCACTGGGTGAGCTGGCTGTGAAGTGACATGAGCAGGCTTTCCCTCTGATCCTCCTGTCCTTTAAGGCATGTCAGGACGAGGGCAAGGAAGGGCTGATGGTGGCCGACCTGGGGCCCAGCCCTCGCGTTTCCTTTGTTTCGGCTACTAGTGAACCAATTGGACGACTCCAGAACCTGACCTGAAGTCAAATTAAGACAGGGTGTTATAAGAATTTATTTTTATTTTATGAAATTATCTATGTTATTTTGTGATTGATCAAATAAAAGTAAACAATTTTCTGTTCAAAAATGGACATAAAATCATAAATAATAATTAATCATGGTAGTTAAACCTGTATCTATTGATCTTATATATAATTAAAAATCTGATATTTATATAATAAGAACAATGATTATTATTTAATAAAATAGAGCAATAGTGTATTAATATGTCCAGCAAGCAATATTTTAAACTTTATTGAAGTAGAAAATATTCAAATTCAAAGATTAAACGTATTACATCAAATGGCATAGCATACCTGCGACTTTCAGAACTCTGGCTTGAACAGGGCTAGGTAATTTAGCCACTAATGGAGCAACAAGCCACATTGACTGTGATTTACTTTTACTGACTTCTTCTCTGGAAAATTAAAGTTCATACTAAAAGTTAAATCATATAGATAAAATATAGGTAAAAACAGAATGCAATAATATTAGAAGTAACAGTAAGCATTGACCAAAATAGTTGTCAATACAAGAAGTGTATTCAATTTAACCAGACAATCTAAAATTGGGTATTATTATATTTCTTAAGATAAAAGTGTGCCAAAATTACATAGGGACAAAAAACTTGTAGAAAAAAAAAAGACAGTTACGATGAAACCTTCCTCTGACTATTTTTCGAAAGTCATATCATGCCAGTTCATTTCTCCCATTGGCAGACAATTTTATAAAGGCACTCTAGCAAGTGGATGGACAAGTCATCCATTGAAGAGGGGTTTCACTTTATTAATTACAAATCTATGAAATATTTATACAATCAATTTATTCTATATTTGTGGCCAACAGGTTAAATTGTAATACATACAAAGTGATCCTTATTTATCAACCTCATGATTTAAATTTTATTTTTAATTTCTATCATTTTGGCATTTGAGCCAAGTATAGCTGTGACCATAAAAACTTTTTCATATAAATAGGCCAAAATGCCCTTGCCAACAAGAATTTAAAAATTGCTATACATGACTAGAAAATGGCTTTATGCCGAAATGTTGGATATTGTAAATAAAATCATAAATAAGGATCAAATTTCATATATTAAAATATATATAACATTTAGTAAGTATAAACTTAACCCCTTACTTTCCATTGGAACTGAGGTTAAACAGATTTATAGCAGCTTTAGCAACGGTATCCAACCACTGATTAAGTTCGGGTGCCCCGGGTGGAAACTGCTTTAACATTAGTTGCATGTCCAGCCATGAAACACGAAGCGTCCACAGTTCCAAGTTCTGAATTGGAAACAAAAAGATGTTACTGAACAAGCGCTTCATGATGAAAATAGTTAATCACATTGCAATATGTTACCTCCAAAATATTAGTTATCATAGTTTTCTGGTCCAAGTTGGCATCCGAAATAACTGGGCGATCGGGGTAGCAAATCATATGAAGCAATCTTTGAGCCTGTTACAGTAAATAATAATTTTCTAGTATTCATAAGTGTTAAAGTAAAGATAAAAATAACACATTTCTCTAAAAAAAAATTGTACCATATTTATGACAAAGAATTCTACCTGCTTGGCAGTCAGCATGCTATCGAGCATTAAATCTTGGGTACAAAGTTCCTCTGGCCTTTGAAGACATCTTTCAAGTATCCACTCTTCGCTACACATCTCCTTCAATACAACTTGGGCCAATTCAGATAGCCCTCCGCTTGGCGTCATACTACCAGTACTAACATAAAAAATAGCACACATTAACCTAATTTTTATTTATTTATTGAGGAAGATTGATTTTCCATAGCTTCATTATATCATCATATAATATATTATATCTCAAAGCCTTTTTTTTTTTGTCAGTACGCCATAACTTCCTTAAAAATATACATATCACTCGTTTTGCCTTCGATTGCAAGTAATAAGTGCAAAATCGCGGTTTTGGTAGTAGAGGTTTCTAAACGGTATAAATTTTTTCAGGTTTTCAAGAAAAACATTTTCGGTCATATACATTCTTTCGATTAACCCCTTCATTTGCGAGTTGTAAGCAAAAAACTGCAATTCTCATCGAAAATGGTCGCAGGGCTTTTTCGTAGGTGTCATTTTTTTTTCAGTTTGTCGAGATGAACATTTTTGATTATATACACTTTTCTGATTTTTGCCGTCGTTTGCGAGGTAGAAGCAAAAACATGCGATTTCAGTCACTAGAACCAGCGCACTCGCTTTCCGCGAAACCGATATGTGTATTTGAGTATGTGGCGTTTTCCTGGGTAAGCTCTTTCAATGACATCTATGTCTGCATAAAACAAACCCACCAACAAACAATCACAGATGACCATATCTTCAAAACTGTAACTGTAACTTCAAAAATAATGTTCAAATAGGCCTGTAAACACGTAATTACTATGTAAATACCTTAAACTTATGTTTCAAAAAATAAATAATCTACAATTTAAACACATCTATTCTTTACTTCAACCCTCACCGCACCAAATATGCACTATACAATACTAAATACACGGCGTATAGGTACTTTAATTAAGTCGGATTTAAGTAGGTTATAGTGCGATTGCTTCGCACAGGTCAGCTAGTTGTACAGAAAAATTATTTTAGGTGTGGTCATAAAATCAATAACACTAATACCTCTAAAAAGTCATATTTATACAACTTATACTCATTCATGAACAAGACAAATTTAGTTTTTATATTAATGATTAAGCTGAAACCATCATCAAATAAATTTAGGTATGGTACTAAATGAAAAAAATAAATAAAAGAAAACTAAAATATGCAGACTATACTTAGGTACCAACTCAAACGCATTATTCCTAATTGAAAAATCCAAGAAAAACAAAAAAAAAATTCTGTAACAACCTCATAAAATAAGGTGACGAGAATGATTTATCAATGAAGATATTAACTTTATCAACATTTATTTCAATTGTTTGAAATTGAAAGATATTTCCAACATCAGTTAAATAAATAATGTAAAATGAGGGCATATAAGATAAAATGCAGAGCACTCTTAAAGGAAACTCCTACAATAAACTATTGAGACAATATATCACCTCAGTTCCATCAAAAGATCATCCCTTGACGCGGCAAGGATGTCAGAAGTTCCTAAGATATGAGAAATGCTAAGTTCAGGTTGGCCACTAGGTGGTGTCATCTTATGAATTTTTGCTTTTGTCCTACTGCCACGCCCAACCATAGCATCGCCGACTACCAGTATTGCCTAGAGAAGCAATAAACCAATAAAATTAATCAAATTTCAATAACAAATATAAAAATTACTCAAATAAAAACTTACCTTTAAAACAGCTAAAACAGGAGCAACCATTATGTTGTTATGTGCAGCTGCTAAGAGGTGTCGATCACAACTAAGTCGCATGCTTGACGCTCCTGACCCCATTGGCAAGGGATGAGGGGATGTACCTAGAACACATATTATGTTATACTATAGGAGTTAATTGTTTTTTACAAAGTATCAACTAATCATGCCCCTTCAAACAAATCATTGAAAGAGTTTAAGAGAAAAAAATCACATACCAACTGAATACATGGCAGGTTGAGGAACTTCACTGGTCTTGAAAAGACGTAAAAGAAGATGGCAAGTCAATCTGGCACCAGCTTCAGCATCCACATCAATATCGCTACGCCCTTAAACAAATTAACAGAATATCAAAAATTAAACTAAAGCAATAGTCAAAACATTTCTCTAAACAAATAAAATAAATAAATAATATAAAGGAACAATGAAACAAAAATATGAAACAAATTCATTCAATCTACTTAAGCAAAAATATGAACGATTAAAAAAATGATTACCTTCATTATAGACCTTTAGAAGAGATGGGATGGCGACATGCCTAACAAAGTCAGCCAATGAAAAGCAGTGCCTAGCTACGAAAAATAAAAATATGAATGAAAAAAATAAAGAAGCCACATTTGAACATTAATTTAATTTAAATAAAATTTTGATATTATACTAGGATATAATCAATCAGGGAACATACCAACTAAAATGCAAGTGAAAACGGCTAGCGAGTTATGAATACTCAAGTCATGGATATCCACTTGGCTCAATACATCAAGGTAAGATGGACTACTTGAGGCGTAACAAAGAGCCATCAGCACACCTGCAATGGAAGTAAAAAGGCCATGAGAAAAGATGAAATTGCCATGCAATGTATAATTTAATAAAAACTACCTGGAAAATAATGTTAATATTCAGAAAGTGCACTTTTACAGGAAATAAGTGATTGACTGTTTCAGGAAGCATTTATAATTTTTAAAAATGGCATTCGTTTATCTAAATTTGAAAAATTAAATTGAATCTCAAAAGAGGTAGCTTTACTTGTCAATAATACAACCCTAATCGATAGTATCCTGTTTAATTTCTCAACCTATTTTAAAACGTTCACGCCAGGACTGTAATTCATGCTCCTTGCCCATTGGCGGCTAAACCTAATGATTTTCACTCTATCGGACGTGAGTTATTAAAGGGCATTATGCAGTATTGCAGTATCCAACAATAATAAAATAAATAATAAAATCCTACCACATTATAAATCGTTGAGGAAAGTTTTATGATTGACTAAAGTGTCTGATTGCACTGGTGGTACACGCCGGTGTGAATGTGTTACTTATGCAGAAAAAAAAGATTTTTCCCCCCCGTAATTACTAACTCTATGAATTATGAACTGCTAATTATCTGGTCTCTTAGAGTTCGTTGTAACTAGATTTTATGGTATATCGCAGAGGTGCCCAATGTGAGGGGCCTAGAATGGGAATACTAATGAGGCCTTAATGATTTTTAATTATTAATTTTGTATCTAAAAAAAGCAAGCTGTATTACTGGGATGGATTAGCGGGTATTAAAATTAAGATAATTTGAATGGTCTAGCAATTGTCTTCGGAATCAGTGAGTTGACTCGTAATAATGTACATGATATGACCTACTAAATCTCGACCTAGTTTAAAACAGGTGTGGGTATACCTCTAAAATATACCCCCATCCATTCCTGCATACCACACATGGCCAGGTATGTGTGCTGGCAAAAACTTACAAACACTAATTGAATGTTTTCATTATCAAGGTATATCCTCAAAAGTTACAAAAGAGAAAAGCATAATTTAGATAATGAGCTCCAAAATCCTTTGAAGGTATGAGATTACAGGAGAGACGGGAGAGATGTACAGCAGAACAATGCCACAAAAGATGGAATTTTTTATTTTGACAGGGGTTATGGAAACATATTGCTCCATGTTGTGTGTAAGGTAAGGAAGCATGTTCTCATGAGCATGAATGGTATGACAGCCAGTGCCACACAATACACAGATAAGCATTACAGTATGATAACTATACTATACAGTATGATAACTTGTAAAGCATTACAGTATCTATTTTAAAAGATTCATTTATTATTGTATAAACATTTTGAAGGAGAACCCTGAAGAATAACCTTTCGATTCATGAACCACTCACCAAGCCATTCAGAAGATAATGTATTACAAGATGCAGTCAGCTCAGCACAAAGGTGGCCCAAATCGTTCAATCTATCAATATCAGCAGTCGAACAAACTGCGATGATGGCATTGCAAACAAACGAATACCTGTTGTCAGAACTGTCATTGAGTTGCCTCACCCAAGCAAGCTCAACCTTCACTGAAAGAAATTACATATTACAGTCAAAATGATAGAATTAAATTAAAGTGCTCTTAAAATGAGAAATAGTAACTAATCTATAAAGAACAGGAAATATATCAACTTACTATTCCTACGAACACTCTTAATAACATCTGCCATAAAAGGACCAGCGGCCCCTCCAGATTGACTCGGAGTGAGAGGAGAATAAAGAGCGTTCATTATTTTTGGGTAGGCATTAGAAAAGGGCTCGGCTCCATGTGGCCTCGTCTTGAGAAGGCTGCAGCTTGAGTATAGATCATATAGGTGGGACAAGACGCACCTTTCGGCAGAGCTGCAGTCGCTGGGGTTAGAAATATGCTTCACAACCCTACATAGTCCTTCGAATACCGCTACTGTCTGTTCTCCGGACACTGGAATAGTTAGAAATTAGTCCATTATTAAAAATAAAATTACATAGCCGGCAAAAGATAAATAAGAAGATTATTAGATCAGATGCAGAAAAGAATAAAATATTAAATAAAGTACCAATATTTTAGTGGAGAATAGAAAAAGAAAATGCTTATCAAAATTTAAAAAGAAACAAAAGATAATAATTTTTTTTTCTTTGATTTAGCCTTACTTTAATGTAAAAAAAAAAAGAAAAAGAAAACCAAAGTCAACTACAACCAATTGCCGAGTAAAAAAAAGAGTGGAGTTGAGATGTAAGTTCACGGTATATATAGTCGAGAAAAAGGCTATATATACTTTAATAAGGCCTTTTGTTATACTTTAATCACAAAATTAATTTTTTCTTGTCAAATTTAAAATTCTATAATTTCGAAATCATCTGATCAAAATAGAAAAAAATTTATGTCAATGATTCTAGCACTAAACTAACGTGATAATAAAATAATATGAAAATTCTTACACAAAAGACAACAGTGGTATCTTCTCAATACTCCAACTATATAAAGCACGAGTCCCGTAGTATAGGATCGTACGTGATTGGAACTTTTGGCAGCCAGTTGAGCTTCAACTTCAGGAATCTCCTTCAATATCTAATAAAAATGAATTATTTTAATAATATATTATTAAACATACTAAAATCAAAATTCTAAGACTACTCAACTCAGGTTGGCAATGCACCAAGCATACATGCTCAACAAATAATATTGAGAATTTATTAACACATGATAAAAAGATTCTTGACAAATTACTTGACTAAACCAATATCTCTTGGAATAATATTGGAAAAAAAAAATTAAGAAATTACAAATGATATTGATATGACACAAAATATATATTCAATATAAAAGCCTACCTGTATGCAAACATCGATGAGACCATAGATGTTAAGAGCTAATTCCATAAGGTCGAACAAAAACGCAACATGTTCCTGGACAGGCAAGTAATTGGTATTACCTAAAGCAAAATAAAAATTTAAATATTTTAAGAAATACTAGGTGATTTTTGAGGAAGTTGAGATTAACAGGAATTTCAGTCACACCAACCAACTGTGAAATTTGAAAACAGTTGCGGTTGTGACAATGGAATAAACAGTTTTTAGACTGCGATATAAGAATAATAATAAAAAAATACTTGGTTGCTATATTAAACAGAGATATGTTGGATTCTCATCAAGTCAAAAAAGACAAATGAGCTAGAGACAGTACATCCCATCATGACATCTAAACAGTATGTATGTATAGGATTAAATAAAGAAATAGTTACCTGCAGCAAAAGAGCTGATCATCTCCAAGACTGTCATAGCACACTGCCAAGTAACAACGTGCTGGTCGAAATATGACAGAGCTTGGACCCTAGCAGTGGTCGCTTCAAAACTAAACTCATTCCTTGAATGTTTTTTCACTTTTCCACCTTCGCTAACGTCAATACTAAACTTTTTTGAAAACAGTTTGCAAATATCTTTAGCAGTTCGTTTCACCAGGTGGCGAGCTTCATCCCTGACTCGCCCAACACCATACAACAAGACATGCCTCTGATTACATTCATGAGAGCAGCTTTCATCCTGATAAAATAAACATGAATTAATTAAAGTTTTCAAGAAATAACATAAAATATTAATCTAAGAATAAAAAATATAATGTTTTTGAGGAAAAAATCATTTAATAACAAATTTTATTTATTTTTCTATATGTTTGCCCCAACAGACACTTAAGTTGGGTTTTCAAAAACATTATTTGGATTTTGTGTTGCCTCTTACCAATTAAATTATATAGCAAGTACTAAATCAAGCTTTTAACAAGAACAAAGTAAAAATCTTTTAGCTCAATTGCAAGTTGCATCAATAAAGTGATAATTATGTCAATTGATTAATTTATAAAATTTAATTTCACACATGATTGTTTTTTTCATTTGATTTTTTTACTTTTATCTCCAGAAATGGAATACTAAGTCCACTTATTTTGTGATTCACAGGATGTGAGGAAGAGTTACTAGTAATCAGGTTTATTAAATTGAATAAACCTGCTCCGTATTCAAAGTGCTACTACAGCAGGCAATAAAATACTAAATGTAATTGAACACTTACCTGAGGTAATGGAAAATGTGTTGAATACAGAAGATGCCGTGAAGGTTTAGCCCTCGCAGCTCCGTCGGGTGCTTCTCCACCATCATGGTCCATACCTCCACCAACAAGGGAACTTCCAACATCTTTTGGAGATACTGGATCATCCTAAAACATACCTTTTCACTTATGGCAGCTTGAAAATAAACTTAAAAGTACTTCAGTCATAATAATGAATTTATAAAATAGTAACTCGGTAATGCAACTGAAATTCAAAAAAGGAACAATTATTATTATTAGTAACTATTATTAGTAAATAGTTTGATTCATAATTTACCATTGAGTTTTGTTGGTTTATTGATAATAATATCTTTCCCAAGTCATCATCTATCGCTTTACTATCATCATACTCCATTGGCCTCACATGTTCCTATTATAATATGGACAGATAATCAATGAAAAAATACATTCATAAAAACAATGAATTAAAAAAAATGAAAAATGCTGACTACCTGGATCTTGTTGGGTTTGATGTCAAAAAGAGCAGTAGGATCGGAGTCTAAATGAATTTGAGTAGTCGGCGTGTCCAAAGGCTTGTTACTATTAGGTCTGGTACTACCTGGGTTTGTATTACCTATGATTAATAAACACAGCGTAATGGCAGTAAATTTTAATTATCATCGCTAAACTGATTACAACCACACATTCAAAACATGTTCGAACCAATTTTTCAGTTAATATAATTTAAATAGTAGATTATTATTTAATGAAAATTACCTGCCGCAGCATTGACTTGTAATAGATCACCCCTAGATATAAGTGTACACATATATGCATCATGGGAAAATACATCATGACGAACAAGCTCAGAGAATAAGTGAACTAGGTTTGTAAACATGGTTCTATTAGATGAGGAGTGGCTACTGTCATCTTAAAGAAAAAAGAAAAAATATGTTATTTTAAGTTAAAAAAAATCAAAAGAACCAATGCACAAGATGTATAATGGAAAATACTTAAATTTCAAGCAAACTTACCGAGTACAGGAGCATCATGATCGAGAAATTTCATGAGTAATGGCTGAAAAACAGGCAACGCAGCAGGGAGTGAGGAAGAGGAATCTTTATCTTCAGTGTCATTGTTGTCATTGCCTCCAGCTAGCACGTGGGCATTTCTCCGCTCAAGAAGTTTAGCAACAGCCATCGCTCTATGTTCGCCGTACCGAACTCCACTCACTGCCCACCAGCAAAGGAGATTTACAATAGGCTCATCTTTTTCAGCACTCTGCAAAATATGAGAAAAATTTATAAACAATATACAATAATCGGAACAAAGGCATTATAGACTGAACCTCTACAAAAAACAGGATAAAATGCAATACTATCAAATAGTGACCGACCGAAGTTTCGGTTTCGGTTTCGGCCAATCCGAATCTTCGGCCAGGCCGAAACTAGCTGCTGTGTCTGATATCTCCAGAAGGAAGTAGGACTACACAATTTCAGCTTGTATGCTCGATCTCTTTCACGGCATTTAACACCCTTGAATTTAATAGTGGGAAGTATTTATTTAATTACACTTGTATTGTATTTCGGCAGAACATAGATTTTTCTAATTCTTTTGGTATCTTTCCTTGATCGAAAACTTTAAGTTGGGGGTGGAGACAAAAATTTGAGAGTGACAAACAGAAATGTCCTCGTAAATCACATCAAGTCTTAACATGTAATGAAAGCATGCTCTTCATACAAAATTATTTACGTTAAGTGTAAAGAATAGTATTTATTCTTTACCTTGAGCGTTAAGAACCTTTTTGTGCTTTTAATCATCTCCTCATTAATTATGAAATTTTTTTTATAAAAAAAAAAGATTAACATAAATAAGAATATATATTCTAAATACTTAAACTTAAATTAGTCGACATGTCCACAGATTCAATTCAAAATTGAAAAAAATATTTTAGTCAATAACCTTGTCATTATAAGTTGCATCAAATGGTGGTAGTAGGTTTTGGTCTTTATTTTATAGGCTTTCATTGATATTATTGCTAAATTTGACATATTGCATACTTATATGTATTATGTGTAGACACGTAAATAAGTTTCGGTTTCGGTTTCGGCCCGAAACTAGGTCTTCGGCAAAAATTTTGGTTTTGGTCGGACACTACTATCAAATTACTAGTAGAGGGAAAACTTTTTTTTAAATATTTTAGTAACAAGAATAACAATTACTATTTATACTTTATCATACCGTTTCAGAACATAAGATAAAATGTCAAATAATTTGCAAAGAAATAAATATTTGAAGTAAACTACACATAAGCACATAATAAAGTAATTATTTTAAAAAGTCATAAGTATGATAGTAAAATTAAAAGAATGTTAAAGACAGATGGTAAATGTACCCATGCATTACAATGTACCTCAGCTTTAGTTTGATCATTGCGAGTGCAGACCGTTTTCAATCAGATTTCTTAAATGCAGCATTGCTAAATTTCATATGCCGATAAAAACATATAAAAAATGACAAAACTACAAACTGTCAACCACAGAAACTCAAAAACACCATAACTCAAGGCTATTTTGTAATCTTCTTTTCTTGTGGATATTTTATGTTCCTGAATGGATATAGGAAACAGTGCAAACTTCAACAATGCTTCATTTAAACGATCGGTTAAGCACTAGCTCAGACCTTTTACTGTTCATCATTGGTACTTTTTATGAGTACTCTTTAATCAAAACATGGCCCAACTAAATATCAGCTCTTATCACTTAAATTTTAATATCATACAATTTAGGAAAGTTTTTGATTGACTTGATTAAATTTTGTAAATAAAACTAGTAAGAAAGTAAAACAAATTTAATTTTAATATTAAAATATTTACTAAACATTATCGATTAGCCTTATTCAGTTGGATCAGAGAGCGAGCCTGTTGCTGTGAGGAGACAACCCCTCCACCTGAAATGGGCCCTGTGAGGGCTTATAACCCACATTCTTTAAAACAGAACTATTGTGAACCCCAACAAAAGAAAAGCGAGACGGATTAATAGGAAAAATATAAACCATGTTAAATGGAATTTAATTAAGCCTCCTGGAATTTTTATGATTGTACCAACAAGGAAGGAGATGTATAGCTGCTTCTCAACCAATTAGGCACACATTTATAAAATTGGCATTGCTGCTTTAATGAACCAAATGGAGAGAATTTAGAGTAAAAAGAACCATGTTTCATCACATTCGAGCATAACCCGAGGTGCCATTGCTGGTTTGGACCACTGTATGTTGATGGGCCATATTCATATGAGGATATCACTCAATAACAGGAAAATTATAAAGAAATCTATGAAACAGCGACTCTTTCAGGACATCCTGGTTTGACTAGGAATGCAAGCTGGGCGTAGATGCAAAAAATGCCGCATAAGTACAAGAGAAGATACATAAGAGCATCTGTGGAGCTGTATAGAAATAAAAAATGAAAAGAAAAAAGGATTCATTAATGTGGAAAGAAAAAAGGTAGGAGGACAGTGCAGTGTGTCAGCGGATGCTCAGAAAATGTTGGGGAACAAGACATTAGAGATTGGCAGCGAAATACAGGGAATACTGGCGGCCCTTACTGAGGAAGACCTTGACTCAACACGAGTTGTAGCGCCAAATTAATAATAGCACATACTTTAATAAATCAGTTATTTTCAAAACTCATAATAAAAATTTGATAATACAATTCAAAAAATGTAGAGGACTGATGGTAAATGTACCCAATGCATTACGATTGTACCTCAGTTTTAGTTTGATCATTGCAAGTGCATACCATTGTCAATCAGATTTCTTAAATGCAGCATTGCTAAATTTCATATGCCGATAAAAACATATAAAATATGGCAAAAATAAAAAATGTCAACCACAGAAACTCAAAAACAGCATAACTCAAGGCTATTTTTTATTCTCCTTTTCTTGTGGATATTTTATGTTCCTGAAGGGATTAAGGAAACAGTGCACAACTTCAGCAATGCTTCATTTAAACGATCTGTAAAGCACTAGCTCAGACCTTTTACTGTTCATCATTGGTACTTTTTATGAGTACTCTTTAACCAAAACAAGTTTTGCCATGGCCCAATTCAATTACATCAGTTAAATTTTAATAACATACAATTTAGGAAACTTTTTGATAGACTTGATTAAATTTTTTAAATAAACCTTGTAAAACATAGTTCTAGAGTAAAACAAATTTAATTTTAATATCATGAAACAATTTTATTAGAAGATAAAAGATTTGACCTCGGCCGGGGGGAACTATTTTATAATTGTTTAAAAATAAAAAATGACTAAAAAGCAACATATAATTTCAATATCAAAATATTTACTTAACATTATCGAATAGCCATATTTAGAAAAAGTACTCATAAAACCCACCAAAAATATATCTATTCTAACTTAAATCAAATAATATATAACTTTTACTTACATATTGAGTTTTATCCGGTGAATTGGGAAATATTTTAGCATAGAGGGTGTCAAGTGAATTGTTCGTATCAACTTTATAAAAAGAATGACGATCTAATGCATCTAAGGCAGCCAGTACACGGTGATGCGTTATACCTGCACAAGAAGTTTGCCATTTGTCACAAGACCATTTATTTTCAGCTGCATGGCTTCTCTGCTTTATAATTTCTTCAGATAACCTCAACTGGTTCCTAGAAAAATAAAAGAATTCACCTATAAAATATGTATATGTATTTTCCAAAACACAACCAAAAATGTGTAATTTAAAAATAATGTAAAAAAATATAAATAATAGAATTATAAAAAATGATATAATATAGAAAATTTGATTTACCGTATTTGAGTATTGGCATTTCTCTGAGGCATGGGCAATTGAGTAGGGGAGCATGGAAGTTGGTCTAATGGAGATCCATTCAATATACAAGCCGATTTTCCTTCACATATACTGTTCCAAACGAGAGCTGTTGGACATTCAAGAGTGATAACCTAAACAGAGAAAATTCAAACTAATACTTTAAGAGGCTCTGTAACCAGTGGTGAGTCTAAATCAATCCTTGATTCAATTTTAAAGGAGCCTCATTCAAAACATATAAGCTGATAAGTTTTTTTATAAGGATTAAATTATAGTTTCACTCAGTGACAAGTGATGGAGGTTTGGTGATCTTGGGTGGTCAAAATTTCACTATTAAAAAATAGGTTGGGCAAAAACTGTAATGGCACGAAAATTGCATGAATTTAAATGTTATATTCAGGCTTCAGTTTCTTATATCATTTCAGAATAAAATATGTTGTAATGATTTCTGTATTAGTAATTTGAAATTGAATGTTTTTTATTGTTATGTATTTATTTGAAAATTTGGATGAAAATAAAATGTTCCTGAAGACAGACTTCCTGTTTCAAAACAGCAAATAACTTTTAAAAATATTTTGTATAGTTAAATATTGCAAAATTAAAAGTGAAGTGTATCTTTACGTGCAAGTGTTTTATTGAATGGTGAATGAGATTGAACTAAAATTAAGGTAAAGATTAAAAACCTCCCATTTTTTGTTAAATTATTGTAAAAATTCTAAATATATATTAAAAACCAAATACTGACCTGTATAACAACACTGAGAGCTAAAACAACATCTTTATGATGAGGACAGTTGAGATACTCATTAAAAGTAATCGCTGCCTGGTTATTACTATTGTTGTTGTTATTATTGTTTTGAATCGATCCCAAGCTGAAAACAAGACAAAATATTTCAGTTCATTAGGCACTATAACATTTAGTTACTACAAAAATTGTAAATAAAAACTGATTATCATAATTTTAAGTAAAAAGAACATGAAGAATAAACTAAAAAGAAATGTTATATTGATTTGTAACACAATGGACAATCTTTTGCCAAACCTAAGGGGCTAATGGAGAGTTTAATATACAATTTTATGGAAATAAGTATACAAATATTTTTAAACATATATAAACGGTTTTTCATTAAAACCTGGTCTAAGTTTACTCCTGATTTTCTCAAAGTGGTATGAAACAACGCATGTTTTAATTTGCGTATCAGTCAAAATAACTCAGTTTCCATTTAATTGTTTTTAATTTATAAAAATTAAATAATTAGGTTAATTATTTAAAAGAAAATAATTTGATTAACTTGACAGTAACCATGAAAAAAATTGTTTTTACTTTGAATGATGATACCGCAAATATTCGATTCGTTATTAAACTTATACAGATGGTTGCCAAACCCATTTCCTCCTTGGATGGTCAGCAATGTAAATTTTTATTTCTCCCTGAAGAAAATAATAAAATCATCTTACCCCCCCCTGAAGTTCATAAACAGAGTTTTCCAAATCTTCTGACCAAATATCAAAACTTCATCATCAGAAGGGTCAAAACAATTAGGAAATGTTGGTTGTTCCGTACCCTACCCACGGAGACAATCCGATACAGTCTTCTATCAATCTTTTCCGTATTCTCCTCTGAACTATTTGCCAATTACCTATCCCTAGCATTAATCATAAATAATGATTTCAACAGCAATAATTTACTAATAATCAGAAATTCATATTCAGCTCTTAAGACCATACACAAGTTTCAGTTCCAGTTACCTCTAAAATCCATAACATTTTAGGAACCAACAAAAGTACAAAGTTTCTTTGGATCCCAAGTCATGTCAGAATAATGGGAAAAGAACTGGCAGGCACAGCTGCGAAGGAAGCCTGAAATTTAATTCCAGTTCCCAAAGTCAAAATTGCGCTATATGACTTCCAAACAGCTATCTTTAATCAATATAAAGAAGCCTGGGGCCATTTTTTTACTAGGTTCCTGCTACTAATAAAATTAATTATTGATAGAAGTAGATTTTATAGGGGTAAATCAATAGCCTCCGACTCTAAGCAGACACGTGACATTAATTTTCTTAATAAAAATCGCATATTTACTTTATTTCTTTCTTTCTTTTTTCAGTTGGCGCAATAGGCCCAATGAGACCTTTGGCCGCGCAGTGTGGTCTTCTTACAGGCATTTGTGTTGCTTGAGGGAGCACAGACAGTCCAGAGGGGGTAGCCCAAACCTCATGTTGCTGCAAGCCATGGTCACCATGGTGCAGCTGCAGACTGCCCATATCTCCATAACCAATCCCATTGGGGCCATTTTGGTAGTGACCTTCCCACCAATGGCGTCAGCTCTCTCGGGTTCAAGGACAGTGACAAACTGGTCTAGGTCCAAGGATTATAGTAGCTCAGGGTCAGCAGGCCCCGAGGACCTATATTCTTTTCCCAAAGCATACCGTCCTTTTACCAAACCTCCAGGCGGTTACTGGCATCCTGGAAAACCACACCACGATTCTCGATGAGATACACGGTGAAGGTTCATCACTCCTATGCCTGGTCGGTGCGAGTCGTCACCAGAAAGGCTGATGGGCTTCACATACCCTGGGGTGGGGTTAGGTTTGGACTGCATGGCGTTCATTGGCGAGTGGTCACCCGAAAGGAGCGGTCACCCATCCAAGTACTAAACATGCTCTACGTTGCTTAACTTTGATTACCGACTCCAAACGTCTTTGTCCACTCGGCCATCCCGGCCCCTATATTTACTCAATAAAGATATATTAATTTCACATTTAAAAATTTAAATTTAAATTAACTGTCTGAATATGTTTAAATTGTTAGTTACATAAAAAAGAAAAAAATAAACAACTAATTTAATAATTAAAAATATTAAATGCATTGCAACTCTCAATAGTTTTAATTATGATTAGGTACAATATCTAGTTAGCAAGTGTGTAAAGTTAAGGTATTAAAAAAAACAATGTTGAAAGCAAAAGAATTTATAAATTTTAGTTCATTGATGTTTCCAAATAGATACTCAATAATATAAGATTATACAAATAAATATTAATATAGTTGTATTTATACTTACAGACTATGATTAGGACTGTTGGGAGACACACCTCCTCCACTCTGGTTGGTGCATAGTTGAGAAAGCCGAAGAGCACAGAAGTATGCCAATTTTCTCGCCATTAATTCATTTTGAGTGAATTCTTCTAAATACTGTAAAACCACAGGTAAAACAAGGCGAAGTGGACCATCATCGGCTGGAGCCCAATTCTTGTACCTTTCTACCAAATCAAGAATCCAGGCTAAAAGTTCTTGTCGGTCAATAAGTCCTTCCTAAAATCAATTACGATCCATTGGGCTCGGGAAACAAATAAATATAAAAAATAAAATAAAAAAGGAAAGCATTATTACAAAAAAATATTAAACCTGGTAAAGATATCTTGTAAGTTGAACATTATAATGCCATAGTTTCAAAGCAAGTTTTTGTTCATCAGACATTACAGTTTGAGTAGTGGACTGATAAAAGTCCTGCAGTTTCATGAGTTGTTCTTTTAGAAATTTTAATAATGTTCCAGTCCATTCTAAATAAAACATACAAAAAAGTATAAAATTTAATTGAAAAAAGTTATGATAAAATTTAATCTTATTGATAGTAATATACCTTGAGTTGGATCCGGCAGTTGTCTTTTTTTCAGTTTTGCTTCTGTCACAGCAACAGTATAAGCAGAACTTAATTTAATGAACCAAGCAGCTCTTAACATGGGGACTTGGAATTCACATAACAACGGAAAAATTTCTTCTTTTTTATTGAAATTAGGAGCCTGAAAATAAAAATATGATTAATTTCTAAAAAAAAAAAAAAAAAACCTTAAAAAAAACACTGTAATACAGATAAATAACGATTTTATCCTAAGAACAGCAAGCTATTCTAGGCGTTGGTAACCAGTTGAGTTTTAAGCGGTTAAACATAAACAAACAAACAACAGCAGGCTATTTAAATATTAAAAGAGACATTTATATCTAAGACCAATTATAATTATCATTAGTAATTTAAAAACCATTATTAAACCCCAATTGTAATATACGAGTATTATTTCAAAAATGAAAAACATCCATCCACAGAACTTCATATATATGTATATATATTTTTTTGTAGATTTTTTTTTCATATTGTTCAAATTGACTAAAAATAATAAAACTCTAACATACATTCAAATTTTGAAGAACTTAAAAAACAGGAACTTCACTAAAGTTTATTTCACCTAAGACAATCAATTTAGTCGATGTCAATTAAAGATTGCTTCATAAATATGAGAATAAAATCATTATTTGAGAACAGTTCAAACAAGCTCCCTTTATTTTTCCAAAACTTTCTAGGCATAATGAAAAACTTCACTAATGCTTAATAATGCCTGTAAGTTAGTTGTCCGTTCAAAATTTAATCAGTAATTAAATTAATCTACCCAAAATAGTTTTAGGGATTTAAGCGAAATTAAATCATGTAACATTGAATTAGGTGATCGACCCATGCTGTTAACATTAATATAACCAATATTGTATTAGGATTAAACTTGGTAATCACCCAGTCATTTGACAAATAATTCCTGATTAGTCTCTCTCATATGATACACAATAGTCGGGAATTTCATTAAATATATTCTCTCAAACCACATTGAGACATTATAAATTCAAAATAATTGTAAATACCATGAAAAAAATTAAATTCAATACACTTGGACGCCCATATCAGGATTTGAAATACAAGTTTTACGATAGCTTACCTATATATGGTTTTAATTTAATCTATTTACAAGCAGCACACAATTCTAACAAGATTCTCCATCCATATATCAACAAAACAGTAGTTAATTTATAAGAAAGATATTTATTTCCACTAATTATAAATAAAAGTAAGACTTAATTTATTCAAGATTCCTAGACTAGACAATTTTAACCATCGAGTCAAACAAGAGCACTAATCTAGCATGGCCCTAATCTCCATTGAAAAGGGCCCATCTGGAGGTTTATTTATCCCTGAAAAGCGAGCGGGAGTTAAATATGATCTAATAACACTGATCAAGGCCCATTCTATCTGAAGAGGACTAATACGTAGTGTCCTCTTATATTACGGTAACATAACATCCCAAAAAAAGACATAACCAGAAGTAACAGAGGGGAAGCTTTACCCAAACAATTTTAATGATGACATAAAATATTCTTACTTTCTTGGACAAAGCAAGTAAAGTTTTACTTCCAGCAAGATCTTTAAACCAAGCTTCCACAGCTGGCTTAGTACGAGCAGTAGCAGGCCAAAAATTGTCTTTGGGGTTGATTTGTTGTCTCTTTCTCCCTGAATCAGGAAGGGTGTTGATTTCATCTTTTTTACCAATAATAGCATTAAAGTAAGCACCAATCTGAAAAAAGGTTAAATTGAAAAATAAAACATTACATTGAAGCATATTCAACTACAATTTTACCAAACTTTACCTTTGAAGCAGTGACATTACAGTTTCGTGCAGTTCCAAATTCATCAGACAGTTGAGGATAAGCAGCAAATCCATGTTTAACATTGTTTATTGTCAGCTCATCCTAGAACAATACTTATGTGAATTCACTAACGAAAAAACTATCATATCAAAAGATGACATTCATAAATACACTAACTTCTTTCTGTTTAGGTTCCTGAGGATATACATCTGGAGGGCCAAGTTTTGGTCTTTTGAGGTATCTTTTCTCATAAGAAAATCCCTTCATTGTTTAATAGAAAACTTTTGATATAAATAAATAAAAACGCTAAATAAAATCACATATATAATATATGGAATGAATTATAACTTCAAAGTCATAAAAATATTTAAAACAAATTGGATAGATTTGAATTACTGAGACGGCCATCGTTTAACTACTATTTATAAATACAACAGAAAATAAATAAAACTCAAGACATGTTTACAAAAATCGGCTTTAGAGCACAAGCTTGGCAGTGCCATCTAAACTAATAACGGTTTGTATGTATATGTACAATAGCTTCGTTCCAAGCCAGCCAGATAACCATAAGATAACTGCTAGAGACATGCGCAGTACGATTTTAGCGTTCCCACCCAGCCGCTTACAGTAAGATTATTACTAGTAAGCTGTTCCAAGCCAGCCAGAATTCTGTAAGATAACCACTTGCTTATTACCAGATCTGTCAGCGTATTTTTCTCTTACAGCTCGTCAGCGACATGCGCAATGAATTTTTTTTTTCTAGCCCAGCTAACCTTGGTGGGGAAGGCTACAATTTTGACAACTTGTGTCCAGGATCCCAATATTCTAACCTTAAAAGTAAGCACTTTATTTTTCTCTTACATAATATTTCGAATTATCTCTTGCATAATTAATTATTTAAATTTTATAAATTAAATATAATGCATTCCAGAAATTTCTTGGTGAATTTTAAAAGAATAAAGTCCTGTTTTCCATTATTTTATATAATTTTTATCCTGAGGATGAACTTACATATACTCATTTTCAATACTCTTTTAAATAGATTTCTCAATATTTGCTTTTATTTTCTTTCTTCAAATATTTCCCATCCTAATGATCTTTTATTTGTCAATTTTTTTAGTGATTTTATATATTGTCAAATATATTTTCCTGATAGTGTAATATTCCTTTCTCAGCTTGTTCTTATTGTGAAAATATAAGTGACAATATGTAAACATTGAACCAGAAAACTATTTGATTCAACAGGTTGTATTTTATTTTAATTTCATCATTTTCACTAAAAATATTTGTCAAAGGTATATAAGATAGTTTTCATTTTATTTCCTCAATTACTATACTTCATTTTATTTCTAATTTTCTAATTAATTTATTTTAGGATCTCTGAAATATTGAAATCAACATATTGTGGAATCCAGGACGTTTCCTGCTGAGAAAATAACAGGTGTGGCCTTAATGCTGATTGAATGTAATTTTGATTTCTTTCCTAAAATTTAAACAAATATTTTTATTTTCAGAGCTAGAAGACTTTCTTATTTATTCATCCAACTAGCCACAAAAACAATGAAGAATGGTTTCATAAGGCAAAAAATACATTCAAAATTCAACATTGAATGGGATCAATTAAAGTTAAAAAAATATTATATATATGTATATGTAATTTTTTTTCATATTTTATACATATCCGCTGTGGAAAGCTCAACAGGTAGATTACACAGACTACCAAGAAAAACACCTGGATTTTGTATTTCATTTCAATACTTTCTTTGATCCCAGCTTTCGACCCCCACTTGCTTTTCAATGATAAATAAACCCCAAAGGAGTCCTTTGAGTTGAGATCCGGGCAACTCTTTAATGGTGCCATATAAGGTACACCCAGAAGTAACATGGCAATACTACTAATTTATTAACAGGAGTCATCTCTAGAAAGTATTTTGACCAATTTCCATTTAATGCAGCAAACAGATGTCATAAATGTTTTTTTTTCGGATCCGTTTACACGTTACCTGTATAGTTATGTAAACATTAAATTGTTTGTTTGTTAATAAAAGATAATTTTTTTCCTAAAGGCTTGTTTTATTTTGAGATCTTGTTCTTCACTACACACCTTCACTAATTTATTTTCACAGCATTTAAATATTGAAATGGTATCTTTATCGATGCCAATATTTCATGCATTATATTTTTCTCAATGAAATTCAGAAGAGATAATTGAATTTTTTATGGTGTGATATGGGTGATTCTAAAATTTTGGTGGTGTTTGGCTCTTAATTTTTTTGGAATTTCAAAGTCATTTTTTCTTATGTTTCTAGTTGCAGATGGCTTGGTCACTTTCTCCTTACCAATGATATGAAGTGTGCACACACTTATATTCATAGTTTTCGAGATAATGATTTTCAGAAAAAAAAATGTTCTAGGGAGTGACAAAATGTAACATATGACATTATTATATTAATTTAAATCTTCTCAAAAAGAATTATCTAAATTTCAAAGTCTTGTCTAAAGTCAATCTCGTTCTTATAGAGATATAATGAGTTCGATCCCTACCATCAAAATAGTTAAAGTTAACTATTGAAACAAAAGTTTATTTGGCGGTTTGAGGGGGGTGGGGGAGCTATAAGATATGCATACTTAATCGAAAAACAACTCTGAACCGACAATGATTATTAATCAACATAACAAAGTTATAAATTTAATCGCAAGTCTCTCCCTGACCAACATTGTCACTATCAGGCTAGGGAGTGACAAATTGGCCATTTGTCATAAATTTTGGCAAAACTGGTACAAAATTTACTAAAAGGAGGTTATGGCTGCGAAGAGATTTAAAAGGTCTATAAAACTGTAATAAATAAAGTATATTTTAAATAATTTATTTTTTGAAGAGAAAAGATTTGGCTCCGCCGGGAGTCGAACCCGGGTCTCCCGCGTTACATGCGCGGATGCTAACCTCTGCCCCACAAAGCTCGGCTCAAGGCAGAGCAAATCCTTCCTCTTCACTGATTTGATTGCAAAAAATAAATTATTTAAAAATAATTTAAAATGGTGGTCACCCACAAATTAAGATTAGATTAATATAAATAAAGTATATATATAGTTTGTATATATCAACATGATAATAGTTAAGTATATATTTAGTTAACTTTAATCATGTTGATAAGGTATAGGGAGTGACTCACTATAAAAATATTGTTTAGCATTACACCTTCCTCCACGTCCTGAAAGCAACTGAAGTAAATTTAGGAAAAATGATGTGACTTGACTTATAGTCAGGTTCATAACCAAATGTTCCCATCACTAAATTCCATTTTATGAGGGATTGGAGGGTTTTTAAAAACCCAAACTAGCAAGTGAGTGACCTCACAACTATGTGACAAAGATAAAAGCTGTTGTACTTTGCCTATACCCCTGCCAATTTTCTTTTGCATCCTGAAAGTTCGCTGATAGGATTGGTGCCTGAGTTTTTAGAATTATTGTGACGGAAAAGGGTTTAATTATTTTTCAAAGTACATGACCGCTACTTTGTAACAGACAAAAAGAGCTTTGTTGTTGATTTTAGTGAATGTCATCCTGTCTTTAGGCGCTTGAAAATTAGATAGCAATGAGGTAATAAATGGAAAACAAAATTTAAAACTCCTTCAGGCGGTTGTCAACTGATCACGTTGTGACACAAATACCATCATAATTTTAGAATCACCCATATATCTTTTTGTTATCAAATGCTTAGTAATTATTAATTTTATGTTGTAATCATGTATTTTGTATTCAATTCTATATAGCAATTTAATGCTTATTAAAGCCTTGTTAAATGAAAGGTGTTTTCTATTCATTAAAGGTCTCCCTTCATATTACAAATGTATCACTCCTTTGGATAAAGACTGCCACTGTACAAAAATGTTTGTCTTTGCTTAAGAGATATAAAATAATATTATCTGGGAAAAAATAGATTTTTAAATCCAATATTTAATGGTTAGCAGTCTTCCATGGAGTTGTGAGATAGTAATAATGAACAAACATGTGCTTCTATAAAATTTTAGTTGTGAGAATTGTGGCACTCTTCTTCCGCAGTAGTGATAGGTATATATTTTGCCAATCAATAGGTTCCTAGTTTCCATTATCAAAATGGAGACCTAAGATTAGCAGAGCTTCCATGACTAGAATCAATCCACATTACTAATTAAAAGTTAATGCACCTAAGTATAAGCTATATGAAATAAAATTAATGGTACCAGGAATTGTATCAAAAGGTGGATAATCTTTATGAATAAATTAGTTAATTAGGTATAAATAGTTATTTATTTGAAAAATGCAATTTATTCACAGAGTTGGGACATTAACTGAATCACAAATAATGTAAAAAAATAGAGTAAATTGACAAAACTTCATTTCACATTTTTTGCCAAATATTCAATCATATAATAAATTCTTCAATAAACATCAACTTTTTTTGCAGAGATTCAATGCTGAATAAGTCTCACTAAGAGTATGGAATCTATATTCCATCAGAGTACTGAGGAATTATAAACCTCTTAAGATATTGAGTATCACATCTCAACTTAATTATATCTTCAGATTTCCCTTTTAACAATGAGTACAATTCATATCTGTTTTATGTCTATTTTATGATGTTAGACTAAAACTTCAATAACCTTTCAAAAATTTAAGCAGCCCTTAAATATTCAATAAGAAACTAAACCCTCTTAAGAATTTTATTTTATATATTTTTCAATCACAACAGGATTAGGCATCAAATTAACTTTTTGTTGGGAATTGTGTCTAAAATCAACTACCAGAGTTTTGTGTTTATTGAATATCACTGCATGATACAATGGCTAACCCTTTTAACCCCTAAACATTTTATTTGATTAAAAATTAAGATATCGGATGCAGTAAATGATGTGTCAATCAATAAAATGAAAAGAAATTTCAAAAATCATGAACCCAATGAAGATAGTAAACGATTCTAATTTACTAGTGAATTTAATAAACTTAGAACAAACCCCACCCAATCTAAATTTACATTGATGAATCAAATATTCCGGAATAATACTTAAATACTTGAAAAAGACTACAGTTAAGCGACTAGGTTAGCAGGAGAGATAACCTTGCCCGATGGAGAAGAACCTATCTATCAGAAAGTCGTAAGAAAAGCGTTCCAAGTGAGCTTAAAATTTCTGATGGTTATCTTACCAGACATGCGCACTAACCTATCAGCGAATTACCAGAAAACAGCTAGAAAAATCAACTTGGAACGAACCTATTAGGTTATGTATGTACTTTTCCTAGTTCTAACTTATTTTGAATATTGATGCACTCATGAAATAGGATCCAATTTATAACATAATTTTAATGAAGTTCGTAATTGAAAAATAAAAAATATTAACTAAACATTTGATTTATTCCTACAAATTATTCCAACGGAATATTGAAGGTTATTCGATTTCAATAAATTCGATAACAAAGATGTAACCTACGACATTGATCGTTCGTTACTGAATTGTGATAGTGTTTTGAATTTTTATCAATTATATTTACGTAGTTAATTTTTAACTATGGTTGTTTCTGATGAATTTATCGAAAATAACTCTTGGATGGTTAGTGAATATTACTAAAACGTGTTTTTTTTTCTTTTTCAGAATATTTTTAATATGCTTAACTACCAAGTACATTAATAAGTTTTCTTTATTGGTACCTCATATGATTTCTTATATGATTATTTCTTTTTTGAATGTGTGGAGATGCTTGTGAAATCATTCAAACAATATTATCTATACTAGATACACAAGTGTGATATCTGGTTGATGATTAGTCCTGAATTCCTATTAAAATACATTAATAGGAATTAAAAAAGATTTCTTTAAGTCTAAGTATATTGAATAAATTATGTTAGATTTATGATGATGAATTAAAAAGGATTTTTATTTCCATGACTAAGTGTCTCTGTTTGATAAGATGTCGATTGATTCATAAAATGACTAGGACCCTTTGTAAAATCATTGAGGTTTCAATATTCTATATAATTGATGTGATATAGATCCACCTGTCTATTTCACCTTTACTTTTATAACGTTTCTTTATCTTGTAGACCCATGCCTCTACCCTATATTTTAATTGTGTTCCACCTTGTTAATCATCGTCCTGAAACATTTTAATTTTTTAAATTTATAGATGTCACTCATAGCTTAGTAAAATTTCGTTACTTTTCCAACATTTTACCCTTTTTTTAAAGTAAATGCCTAGACTCAGAACTGATGGACCTTACCCTTCAAGCCACTACTTTGACCTTTAAAATATAATACAACTTTTGTTACTTTGAATTCTTTTGATTTATAAATATTTCAATTCTATAGTGGTAATGTAATGTTTGAATGTAAGTGGCTGAGTCGAGATCATACTGCACAAAATACAAAAAAAAAAAAAAAAAAACATTTCCACACTTTCCTTAGGTGGTAGTCTGCCCTAGCATTATTGGGTCATTTATTTTTTCATACCCATAATGAAAAGCGTGTGATTTTCCATGTATTATTTTATTTATAAGATGGAAGTGATTTCCTACTGATTGTTTTTCTTTGTAGCATCCTTGTAATTAGGAACTTAATATTACTGTTTATCAAATAAATCAATGAATTTATTTTTCTATTATATTGTTATTTATTTTTATTATGCTCTTGGTTACAGGTGAGAAAGTGTTATTTATACAATGATGAATATAGTGATTGTACTTCAATTCATGCTCGTATCCATCAGTATTTTGTCCTAGGGAAGATGGAAGACTGTGGTCAGTGGAAAAGATGTTACAACAATTGTATTAAATGGGAAGACGATAAAGATAGAAGAGCATTTGTGAGTCAGAAAGTGTAAGCTGTTAGTGCAAAGAAACATTTTGATTTTTTTGAGGATTTATGAGATTCGTATAATTTTAAGTGTATTAAAAATGCACAAATATATAACAAATTTGTATTAAAAAAAAAAAAGAATCATGATAATGCCAACTATAGTGGTGTCAGATCTGGATGGGTCAAAATGCCCATTCTAGCCCATCATATTTTTTTTGGAGTGCATTACTACCACTTAATCCTTTAGCCGCGGGTAACAAGGTGCCTGGGGTAGAGCCGAGTGCACCAGCTTGTCCAAGGTCACCTAACACCACTCATACTCGTATGATGATCCTTATTGGTTGATTTAAATTCATTTTTCTTGAAATAACAAATAAAATAATAATCTGGTGGTTAGGAATACACGTATTCTTATATTATTACTTTATTTGTGCCTTTTGCATTTATATGTGCATTTAACTTAAACCCATTTAATCATTTAAACCGGACAATAACATATTTTTAAAAAATGAACATAAACAAAAGATTAAATTTATTTGTTAAATATTGCTAAAGAGGCCATCAAATTTTAAATTTTAAGCAACCATCATAGGAAATTTTCATATATTGAAAAAGTACTTCTATTCATATCTATTTTAATACTTTAAATATATTAAAGAAACATTCATTTGTACATTATATTGGTTGTTCCCATTATTGAGGCAGAAAGGTTACCTCGACTACATCTGCTCGGGAACTCTCGGTAAACCCGAACTGAATCGTGGATATCAAGTAGGGCGTGATCAGAATACCTTGTTGTTTACTCACGCCGGCCACCATCTTGGAATATCTTATCCAAAGTAATACCAATTTTTTTTTATTACACTTTTATATTATATTTAAACCATAACAATTTAGTTTTTTCCATTAATATTTGATATTAGTATCAAGTATTATGCAAAAAATGATAAGTACTAATTACAAATATAGTTATTGAATAACAAATATAAAAGTTAAAAGGGATTAGGTAAGAATTTAACAAGCTGAAGCACCAGTAGAGTACATCTAGAGGCTCCTAAACAAGCTAGAAGTACTCCTGGTACATCACAGAGGCCTCCCCATTTAAGCTACTGAAAGATTTTATTGCAGTTGGACGAAAAACAGCCCGAGACTATAAAATAGTTTTGCGCAGTTACAGGGTTATATGATTAAACAAATTAGATTGACAATAGTCATAGTCATGATGTTTAAAAAATTTGGTGCGATGCATGCAACACACAACTTTCACTTACCAACTTACTGAGATTAGAAATTGACGTGTTTCGATAATATGTAAACACCATTTCTCAATACATTTTTTCACATTTATTTTTTATAAGTCAAATAAATTTTTTTTTTAATAAAGAAAAATTTTTAATTTCATAATACGGTTAATTTAATTTTGGCTGTCATATCGTGGGCATATACATACATCAAATACTGAGTTTGATCAAAATAGTTACAGCCGTTTTTGAGAAAAAAAAACCCTAAAAATGAGAAAAAATTTACTAAATAATGTGCCCCCTCCGTTTGACCTATTGTGATGAAATTTCGGCTGTCGCATCGTGGGCATAGACGTACATCAAATACCAAGTTTTATCAAAATCGTTAAAGCCGTTTTTGAGTAAATAAAAAATAACACGTGAAAATGGGACAACATTTATTAAGTAAAGTGCCCCCTCCAATTGATCAATTTTGATGAAATTTTGACTGTCACATACACCAGCATTTGACGGGAATATGCATTCACCAAATTAAATGAGTTTAATCAAATTCATTTGAGCCGTTTTTGAGAAAATCGAGAAAAACGTAAAAATCAGACAAAAGTCTTTAAATAAAGTACCCCCTCTGTTTGATCAATTTTGATGAAATTTTTGGTGTCACATCGGGGGCTTATACATACACCAAATACCCAATTTCAGTTTTGTACGACTTATAGTTTTTGAGCTAGTCTGTTCACTCAATCCTTTAACACACATAAACATCAGGGGACCCCAAAACTGTATTTCCATTGAAAACCGGAAGTCGAAATTTTTCACGATCGCAATACTTTCCCTTACTATATATTTTATATATGGGTCATTCTCACCAAAGTGGGCACTTTTTACGGCGTTTTTATGGTTACAAATAAACTTTTTTTTCGGTGTAATACTATTCCTTAGCCTATAAGAAGCAAGGAGTCGACGTGGAAGAACACCAATTCACGTTAAACGTGATATAAAGATGACTAAAAAAAAATATTAAATTATAGAATGAATAACCAGACCTTTGGGATTAAAAGAATCGCAACAGTGTTTGCAAGATAGCATTGATGTCCTCTTTGAATACATTTCGTACAAATAATGCCTCTATAATAAAAGACCAATGTGCATACTTTTTACATGGTAAATTGGTTTTGTCGTTCAAGCGTTATGTTTTTTTTCGCGCAACATAGCATTATCTTTGTACACTTTTGCTTTGTTTTTATTTACTGGTTTCCTTCCACATATGCATTGAGGAGTGGGTGGCTCTATATTCTCACCAGCGCACACAGGGGTATTTGGCCCTAAAAGCTGGCCAAAACCCATTTTTTGAAATTTGAAATTTCTGGTAAATAATGACTCGAAGTTGAAGTAGAGGACCTGTTGGATCATGCAAGATGATTCTTATCTCTTCCAGGCCCTTAATCCGGCGGATATTCTAATTCAAATCTGATCTTAGCCTTTACCTCGTCTCTGCTCATAAATATTGGTCTACAAAATATATTAATTTTCTTTGTTTTTACTGAATTATCGTTATTATCATTATACAGTTTATTATACAGTTATTAATTTTTTGTATTCAATACTAGTATCAATATTTTTTTGTTTTTTGGTAGGTCGATTTTAGAGCTAAAAATTAAATTGGAAGGTTAAAAAGTTATACTTCTGGTCATTTCTGGGCAATGAAATATTTTTTATGATAATGTGTAATTATCGTAGTTTATGATTCATGACAAAAATTCTGCGAATGGGAAACTTATAATTTTTTATTTCTAAAATGTCAGTTTCATGAGATAAAAAAAAATTTTGTTTTGTAATATTTTCATTCATTTATATTTTAGGATCTTCCCCGAATATAAATGAATTATTATAAATAATAATCCCGAAGGGAATTATTTGACGTATTTTTAAAGTCGAAAGTATTAGGTTTAAAAGTCTTTTCTAATTGGGAAGTATTGTAATAGCCTAGACCAGGTGTAAGAGCTAAAACATAAACTATCAATTTTGAGGCATGATTTCCAAGTAAGATGGAATGCTTCTTCAAGGAAAAGAAAAGTTTTTAAAGCAGCAACAAGGAATGGCTAAGTGGGGACGATATCAATTAAAAGCTCAAGATTTGGTATACGCCCTGAAAAATCATTTGATTGCTTAAGAGAAAAAAGCAAGAGGCGTAAAACTGAAAAACTCAGATCATCAACTAGCACTGATATGCTCACGTATGCCACTGTATAAAACTAATAGATTCTGGTGATATCAATGTCACCCATGTTCTGAAGGATCTAACAAAAACTCTATCTTGTGCCATTAAATATAGAAAAGCATTTAAAAATTTCAATTTGTCAGAAAAAAACTGCCTATTTGCACTGGAAGCTTTATTTATATACATTTAATATTGGAGGTTCCATCAAGTGGTCATTCCATAAATTTAGAAATGCTTTCTATATTTGCTAATGATACGGGGAAACTTTAAGTAAAACTTTATCACCTCAAATTTTTATTTTTACCTATTTTCCACTATTCCCATTTTTCAAAAATGATAGTAATAAATAAATTTACAATAAATCTTTATTTGCACAAAAGCATATTTCATAAGCTCCAATGCATAAAGAGCAAATAAAGATAAAATAATATGAACATAAATTGTAAACCCAGGGATGCCGATTTCGCAGTCAGTGGATTAACGTAAAAATTTATTTTATGAAAATTTTCACCTATGAATATTTTTTTAACTGCTAAAAACATATTTTTTTTTATTAGATTAGTCTATTAGAAATTTAGAAGCCATTTTGAAGACTTGAATTAATAAAATGGAAGGAAATAGTTTTGGCCAGCTTTTGGGGTCAAATACCCCTGTGTGCAGCGGTTGAACGAAGAGATTTTGTATCATCAAATTAACTCCCAATTCAAAATGTTTTTTTCTTAACAAATATAAATAAGAATTCGTTCTCAATCGAAATTTACGGGGAGTCATTTCACAAACCAGTTTTACTTCCTTTTTTTGTCACTTTATTTTATATTTTTTATTCTCTTTCTCAGAATAATTGGATAATTTCCTTGTTCTGATATCGAAATCTTTCAAACACCTCCTCTTTTGACTTGTATTTTATTGGGGGCATTTTTTTTTACTATCTGAAAGAGTGATAAATTTGTAGGATAAATTTGTTCAAAAAGTTTTTTTTTTTATTTTTTTTTTTTTAAATTTCTTGTTATTACGGACTGATGATGCTTTAAAAAAGTTGAGCAGCAAAAGAAAGCTTCAATCCACGTCGCTAATTTCATTTCTTTGCAGCATTTTATTTACAGTAAGACAGGGGAATGAATTTTTAAGCTTTATTTGATAACTGTTGAAAGGGGGAAAAAAAATATAATAATGCTATTTGAAAAACGAAATCTATGCTACAAAATCTTTTATCTCTCAAAAATTAGAGAAGAAAAAACTTGCCTGACCAAAACTATAGAGGACAGGGGAATGAAGACTATTAAACGTAACCTCTCAAGTTTGAGAACTTATTTGCTTCTGGAGAGCTTGGATTTGTACTGAGGTTAAGTTAACAGTTGGGGTTGCTTAGGGAAAGACCCCTTCGTGCTCACTATATATTTTTTACTAATTTCCCGCCTGAATAGTGTGGTGAAAATTTAATTTTAAAAATTGACAGGGGAATGAAAGAAAACCTGTGGGACATCATAAAAATTAGTTTTTTTCATTTATAATCCTTTATCATCAAGGATTCGACTGCTTTTATGAAAGTTTACAGTATTTTGAACAAATTGAAGGGAAAAAATAAATAAAAATTGACCTAGTATACGGACACAGAACTCAGACCTCGGGACATGACAGGGGAATGAATTTCGACCTTTTTCTGGTGTTTTTAAGGTATGTGTGTTATATAATTAAAATAAAATCGTATGTGATCTACCTTTACAACTCCTCTGGATTTATAAAATTGATGTCTTAGAGTCCTAAGTTTTTCTAAATCGCTGTAAACGGCCAGGGACACCAAAGTGCCCTCTTACGTGAGAATGACCCATATAGGTAAGTGAATGTAAAAAATCTTTCAATTGCACTGATGCCTAGAAGTCGAAGGAGAATTCGAAGTATTCAAAGGTATTGATGACCTAAGAGTTGTGCCTCTAAATAAAACAAAATAATTAATTAACAATAATATTAATTACCAATATTATCAGACATAAAAAATATTAGTTCTTAGATAGGGGAGAGCGGGGTTGGTTGGGATAGGGGGGTAGGTTGGCCATTGGCTTATAGTTTCCATCACACCTGTTGTGAAGGCGCCACCATCGTACCATGTGACCCGCTTGACCTTGGGAATCTTGTCCTAAGGTTTCAGTCCGATGCTAACAGTGTACAGAAGAGTTTGCTTCATTGATTGATTTTACAACATGTAAATAAATTCTTACATTTCTTACAGTTTTATGGCATGGCAAAACATTTGACTCCGGTTCTGTACATGAAGTCCCAAACTCCTTTGAAAAACCTAACTTTTCTATTAACCAGTTTCTTGTTTGGTTGTTCTCCCCTGTCCTGGCAGCCATCTTTCATATGATCTCTCCTGTGGGGTTAGTTGGCTCTCTTCAACTGTGGTTTGTTGGCGCAGTGGCGAATACGTTAATGTGAACTACGGGGGCAAGACCTACCTAGGAATCGTGACTGCAATTGATGATTCAGATTTATTAGTCAGCACAATGGAAAAGAAGCTTTGGTCATGGCCAAAAAAGAAAGATGAAACATGGTACCCTCTCGCCGATGTTGTTAAAAGAATTCCGCTACCGAAACTGATCTGTGATGCCATAAAAGCATTCTTCATTGACTTTTTTTGACTGTTAAGTATTTAGAGAGGAGTTATTGTTTGCCTAAGAATATTTATCCTACCTAAAGTTTTTGAAGATGTGTGGAATTCGTTTTATTTGATGAAAAATTTGTTTACATTGTTCAAACGCAATGATACTTCTAAGCCTTTACATTTTTCTAACTTCTGCTGTTTGAAATGTTATATAATTTTGTTCAATTGAAATAAATGCAGCCGTATAGTAAAATGCAGCCATTTGTCATTCTATTTTCCATTAATAGCTGTTAAAAACCGATTCAAAATTACAATGCAGCTTTTAATAACAATAATATGTGTCAGGCAGTACTTGAATGAGTTGGCCAAACAACCTCACCTTCTAGGCCAACCTGTCCCACACCGGGGGTTAATTGGCATCAACCTCTGGCTTGACGAATTCGAAATTGAAAGACTTCAATTTTTTATGATCATAGTGTTAAATATTATGAGTTAAAAAAAATAATTGAAGTATTCTAATACTTATAGTTTACAGTGGTATAAACGTTATTGGGATTATATTAGCAGGAATGACCCAACAATCAAAAAAGTGAAAACTGTTGCCAACCAACCCCGCTCTCCCCTACTAAAATTTTGAAGGAAGACCCATCTTGATATTTTTATATATTTATTTCTTTTGTTTTAATAAAAATGTCATTCTTAAGGCATTGTTTTAAGTTTTCATTAGTTTACTGGATGTAATCAATGTGAGTTTAATTAAATTTCTAGCTTCATAATTATTGTGGCCAATAAATTGAAAAAATATAATTAGTCATGAAAGCATTAATCTTTTGATATTCAGCATATAATGAATCTAATATAAAAATACAAAATAGTTTAGGATGTTGTGATTTTTGGTTTAGAAACATAAAATTATTAAGGTATATGTCCTGTAATATAACTCAAGCATCAGGAATAGGTCGGTTCCGTCTGTTATTTGCTAAGGGAAGATTTTAAGATGAGTTGTCTCTGGCCATTTATTACAACTGGGACCATGTGTTTTCCCTACTTCATTAAAGTTTTGTCAACGTTGTAAACTATATTCAGTTTATCTTTTGTTTCAAATGCAGTCCCTCTTGGTTGCACCTACCAATTTTCTAAGCTAAGTCATCTCAGTAATGGTTATCTATAGAGAAGCTTCATCATACATCGTAGAAGTTGATATTTATTTACTTTTTGAGCTAACTCAGTCCGCTCTCAAGCTTGCCATTGCCATTGCAGTACTATTTTTTTTCCTTTTAATAATTAATAAATTCTGTTATAATACTATTTTAGTTCTTCCAAATTCTTTCTTTGTTTGGAGAATATGTTAAAATCTGTATGCTACCTAAAATCTGTATGTTTTGCTACTTATTTCATCTGTGCTATAATCTGATATAAATGTGTTGTTATTTTTTTTAATAATGATTTTTATTCTTATATCATTAATATTTTTATTTAAAAAATATTCATTTTTTGACTTTATTCCAAAAAGAAGTTAAAAAAATTTTTAGATATTATAGTTTATTTTTTAAACTTAAATTATATCTCTTTATTTTTTCAGAAAGAACTAATTGATGATGAATTAGATCGAAGAAAAAAACGACTCTCTGGTCATTTGGGTAATGATGTGTGGGAGAAGCGAACTGAGCCTCCGTCACACTGGAATGATCCACTTCCTCCTCACATTGCAGAGAGGATTAAGAACTCATATTTAAATTTAAGAACCCGAGAAATTAAAGATAGTGGTACAAAGAAAGAAAGCTCCCTCTGTGTAATATCCTGATGCTCATTGTTAGATCTTTAGACTCAGTTTGGATTTTTGAAAATTTATAAAGAGGAAAAAAGTGTGAGCACAAAAATATATATTTGTGCCATTTGATAGTGTAAAATATAGGTACTGTATTTGTTGAAGAACGTTAAATACATGTTTTTTTTGTTTTAATTGGTTTTCTGCTTATACCAGTTTTTCCTTTATAATATGTAAAAGAAGTTTCTTTATTTTTACTTCTTTCTTTATCTATCACACCTTCTGATAAAACTAGTGTACTCTATTAAAGAAAAAAATTATTATAATTGAATTAATTTATTTATGAGTTTTCTAGTAGTTTCATTATTAGCATTATTTGCACAAATAAGTTTGTGCACATAATGTTTTGTGTTTAAGTTAGTAAATAGATAATTAAGATATTATATATATCTTACTTATCTATTTACATTTCTTCCTTGAGATTTATTTCTTTCTAGCTAAATTTGAATAATAATTTGCCCAAATTTCCTAATATCTTAAGTACTACTAACCTATCATTGGTTGAAATCTCTTGATTGATATTAGTCTAAGTTACTGTATTAATTTTAAGGTAATAGACCTCAGGGCTAAAAGTACTCACTTTGGCAACCCAGGCCAAAGTTTATAAAAAAAAAAAAAAATTGATCTCTACCTCTTCCTGTTCATTTATGGCATACGGGGAATGACTTGACATAGAATCTACCAACTCTAACCATGATAGGAAGGTCGAGATTTATTCTGCAGGTCTGCCACCAATAAAAAGTGAACCCGCTCAGGTTGGATTCGAACTGCTGTCGTTAAGCTCAAGAATGCTACATCAGTTCGGGCTCTAACACACTAGACTATCATGGTCCAAGTTTGAGGGTGTTAGAATTATTACAGATATCATTAGTATAATTTTTAAGGTCCATAGCAACCAAGTTTTGAGACACCTTAAGACTTTCGCTCAACATTGGTGAACCCCCTCCATTTAGGACAACCCTTTCCTTTCCAGAATTCGGTGATAATTTCCTCATGTTATATTCCTGCTTGGTAGGTGGAGTGTGTGCCTAATTCTAGTCAGCTTATGACTCCTTAATCTTTTTCTCTTATTTCCCCTCCTTTTTAGTTGTATATAAAATATTATTATTAATGATAAATTTCCCCTCCAAAAGCGATTTGACAACTAGGCCATGCCCACATGCGAAGTAGTTGTGACACAAGAGAAGTCGTTCCCGAAATTCAAAAATTTTATGTAACTTAAGTTCTAAAACACCAAAAATTGGATATACATATATTCAATGTAAACTATAGAAAAATGAATGGGATATTGCCAATTATGGGGGATATACAATCTCAAGAATTTTGTATTTGTTTTTATTATAAAACGCATTAAAAAGTAGTGTGAATGAAATTGTATTTTACCTCAGGAAAGTTTAGGATGTTGTTTAAAAAAATAACATTTGAGGTTTTTTTGTTCTAAGTTGTTTCTTTGGGAATTATAAGTTTCTTTCAAAATTCTGTATCTTCTCTGTTATGTACTCTCTCATATTTCTCTCTGCATTTACTGGAAGTACTTTTTATGTTTTCACGTATTACAAAAGACATTTTATCCCATAAATGATTTTTTAGAAGCTTTGGATACTGGTCAGAAAGTCTTCTCAGCAGTGCATCATATGTTTACCTGGTGAGATTGAGCTCTAGAGACAGTTTGGGAGGTATCCTATTCAAAATGATAAGGATTTCCATGGATAACTTATCTCAATCTTCTAAGCATAATTAACCAGACAGGATTGATAAGAATTTTACTCTTGTTCTGTTCACCTACATTTCCACTTCAAAATAGCTCTCTTACCTTTTTTTGGTACTTAATAAATATTACTGTTCTTCCACTCATACGTTCAATTATAACTAAAATTTTTGACATAACTTTTTTTATTGTAATCCAGAAATTAATTAAGTAATGTTCCTAATTATTTATACTTCGAAAAGCAATTTTAAAAAATCTGGTGCGTGCGCGCAACACACAACTTTCACTTACCAACTTACTTAGATACGAAATTGACGTGTTTTTTAAATATCATTTCCCAAAGTCTCACATTTTTCTACATTCATATCTTATTTGTGTTAATCGTTAAAGCCGTTTTTGAGTAAATAAAAAAAAACATGTGAAAATGACACAAAATTTATTAAGTAAAGTCCCCCCTCCGGTTGATCAATTTTGATGAAATTTTTACAGTCATATTTCAGGCATACAAATAGATCAAATACTCAGTTTAATCAAAATCGTTAGAGCTGTTTTTGAGAAAACCGAAAAAAACTTAAAAAGTTATTAAGTAAAGTACCCCCTCCCTTTAAGTAATTTTGATGAAATTTACGCTGTCACATCGCGGACATATACCTACACTAAATACCAAATTTCATGATCGCACGGTTTATAGTTTTTGAGCTAGTCTGTTCACACACACACACACACACACACAGACCATTTCGCGGGACTTGGTTATTTCGACTCAGGGGACCCCAAAACGTGTATTTCCGTTGAAAACCGAAAGTCGAATTTTTTCACGATCGCAATACTTCCACTTACTATATATTTCATATATAGGTAAGTGAAAGTAAAAATATATTTACACTTCATTTTTTAATTAATCATAAATTGGTAACATGTATCTCCTAGTTGTTCAAAACTGATTCTTTGCAAATAAAAAAGTGTTTTTGTTTATTTTTTTGCTCTGACCTATTATTTGTTATTCTTCTCCATCACTTACATTTAGCATTCAAAAGTTTTTCTATTAACATTATTTATTACAATATTACAATAGATTTTGAAAGAAAGATTAAAATTATTGTTATCATTTTTTTTTTTTTTTTTTGTATAGTTAAGAGACATAAATTAAGAAAAAATAGTGCAGAGACCTTATTATGACTTTCTAATGTACACTGCATAATTAAATGATTAAGAAAGAGGAAATATTGGTCGATTTGTCTTAAAATATTTTCTCGAAGAGAAAGGAAAATGATTTTTTTTTTTTTAATTAAAGAAAATAAAAAAAAAAAAACCTAAAATAGTAACACTAGAAACAGATTAGCTATTGGTAAAATAAGCAGGACCCAATACAATGAGGAGAATATTAAAACAACATGGATTTATAGTCTGTGTGAGTAGAAAAAAGTCTTCAAAGTATTAGAACAATGTAATATTTTCAGAGGATAGCAGATTTAATGTCTGTGGATTGGATGATAGTTCAATTGTGTAGAGGAAACCTAGAAAGGAATTTAAACTGAAAGATTTAACTTTTACAAGTATAATTGTATTTTCAAATAAAATTAAAGAACTGAGTTAACACGAACATTCAAGTGTTAGCAGAATAATCACCTTTAGCATTAAACATAACGCACTCCTCACACTAGAAAGGCTGTTATTTACTTTAATTGACCAAAAGTAATTGAAGCCTCCCACTGGAGACCAGATTTTAATACTATCAAACACTCTTGGACTTATAGCGATCAACAGCTCAGGTATCAAAATATAAATTCAGTTAAAAATCTTAAATCTAGAATGATAGAAAATACTCCCCAATCACCTTTGAAGATGGCTCAATAAATGCCTAGAGACTTTAAATAAAAATAGAAAAGGACTGCATAAAAATATTAATTTTATAATCATGTCTTATTTTTATTTTCTAGTTAGGCAGTGTAGGAAAACTTTTAATAGTCCTATAATATAATATAATAACATAATTTACAAACAAAAAAACTACCCAATTTTTTTTTATTCATAGTGCCCAAGAAAAATTGTGATTTTTTAACAAGATTAGATGGCCTATTGCATTATTTTCTTATAGCTGTCTTGTTCCTCCCCCCCCCCCCGATTTAGCAGTTTTTTAATAAAAAATATATTTAAATAAACATAATACATTTGAAAGAGACAAAATCTATGTTCGAAATTTTGATTATTTATTATTTTCTTCTTCTCTTATCTACTCCACACTTGAAAAATAAGAGGGAATAAACATCACTATTTTTCTTAAAAGCAACAAGAACATTTTTACTATTTCAATCCTTTATTAATTTGGTCACGAGAATTTAAGTTAGTTGAATAGAAAAAATCTGATGACAATATCGGATGTATTGATACGGATGTTAGTTGAATATCGATTGTAATAATGAAAATAATTTTAGAGCACAAGTGATGCAACTGGATATGATGTTATGTGAAAATGACAAAATAACATAATATTTAAGTTTTGTAATAAATTGTGATTGTGTTATTTATGCTATATAATGTAAAACTGAATTATATATAATATCCTATTAATTTATATTCCACTTTATAACTGTTGAAGCCGCCATTAAAATTGAAATATTGGAATCAGTTTTTAATTTTACAGTTATATCCATGGGAAGGACAAGATATAACTGCGAATTATGGTAATTTGGTCATGAAAATTGAATTTATAAATCTTAAAGTAAGTTCGATTTTGCTATCGAGGTTTCCTCTGATACCTATTAGTCGATTATTATGGCAACTGATATCTAATGGATTGTTTGTTGGTGAACGTATAGCGAAGTTCGGTTGATGGGCGTTTGGATTTGGCGGTGTAATTTGTTTGTCATTTGTGGTTTATTTTTGCTGAAAAGTTATTTTTTATAAGTCTTAGCTAACATGGATGACTCTGATCAGGACTATTTAACTGAATATCGTGCGTTTTTCGATAATTTATATAAATCGGTGGATTTAGACAACCCCCTACCTGTGAACATTGGAAAATATAATATAGCTGAATTTGAAATAACTGGAGAGATTATTTCTTGGTGCCTTGAATATTTAAACTTCAGGTAAACATTTGAAATATGACTAATTGGCTGATATTCTTCCTTTACTTGTGACTCATAGTTATAAATAATTATCACTAATAATGACAGTTATGATTAAATTCCTTTGATTTGTAAATTTCATATAATTTTGTCATTATGAATTTGCTAAAACCTATTTTGTATTAGGGGCTGTGTATTTGTTTTATGTTGATATGTTTCCATTGATTTATCTCTGCCTTCTATAAATATTGATTAATTTACAAACATTCTATTTTTAATAATTGTATTTTAAAATTAAATTACGCAATATATTGTCATGTACTCCCTTTGATAGTTTAGATTTGTTGGTTTGTCTAAAACAATTAAGAAGTAACTATTATTTTTATGTATAAGTTGATAATATCATATTGATGATTAATAAGAATGCCTCTATACTCCATCTAAACATGCATACAAACCCATAGAAATCAAAGCAAATATTGTTTTATCTGATCTTGTTAATATTGTTTTATCTAAATAGCTAATATTTAGTATAATTATTAGTTTCAACTCTAATGATGTGTCTTCTGTTAAGAAATTTTTTTATACATATTTATAAAATATATATTCTGTAATTTTAGTAAATGCCCACCCAGCCTTATTGCTCCTCTCTGTCGCAATGTTCTCTTGGAAATGCAAGAAACTATTAAGAAAAAGCCAGAAAGCTGTGGATACAGAGCAAATGAAGATGGTATGTTTTTCCCACTTAATGTTATTTATTAGTTTAGTTAACTGAATAGAACTTTATTTGTTGAGTGTAGGATATGTCAAGAAGTAAGTTTCATCTTGATTTTTAAATTTGTTTTTATTACTACAATAATGTATATGTTTTAAAATAATTATTGCATAAAACGTGTTCATATTATATTGAATGTTTACACTATGATTTGGTTGTGAACTTTAGTCAGATCTGTATATAAGTAAACTACTGCTTACTTAAACTCTGGTCCTGTTCAACCTTGTTAAGGATGAATTATTGACAATTGATATGTTATTTTTGTCTATTAACTTTTATTCAACTTACCTCAAGTTTTATGATTTGAGAACATACTTTATCTTATCAATTGACATTTGACAATTTGTTTGATGTTCCAACATTATGAATTAATTGAACTGTCATAAACCTCAAGAAGTCGTTATGATTAAAGTTTATATGAATTCTTGTAGCATTCTCATTTAAATGCTTAAGGGGTATTGTTCCTTATGAATGGTCCCATTTGTACTGTTACTGAATTCCAATTATATTTATTAAAGTCTCATGGTAAATCTTGTGTAATTTTTTTTTGTAACATTAAATGAAACAAATGATGAATGTTAAGAATCACATACACAAATATTTTTATATAAGTTATAAAGGAATAAAGCTTATTCCTTATTTACTCACCCTCTCTTGTTTTAGTCGTTATTCCATTTTATTAAGAAAAAAAAACACTTTATAATGTTTAAATTTTGGAGAAAATACTAACTATATTAAATTATGGAAGCAAGTAATTCAAACATGATGAATTTTAGTCTAATAAAGTTTCAGGTTATACACATTGATTTTGAAAGTTAGTTATCTATTATTTGAGTGTTTTATTTATCATATATTTTTATGCTTTTATTTGCATTTAGTAATCAATGAATACAGAAATACATATATCGTTGTTGGTACTTCAATAAGGTGTATGTCAAGACATCTGATTTTCAGGAGTACAAAAAAAATCATTTTATTTATGAATCATATTGTATGCTTTTGATTTCATAAGAAACATTAATTATGGTATTATTTTCATCTATAAAACTTTTTTTTTTATTATAGTATATATTTCTCCTATTGGCTGATTTCACCCAGGATTAATTGATGAAGCCACTTCTAACATCTGATTTTCTGGATAACCAAACAATAATTTTATTTATAAATCATATTCGAATGTTTTGTGTTTGATCATCATAAGAAACATTAAATATGTTATAATTTTCATCTATAAAACTTATTTCGTATTATTTGCTTACTTTTTCCTGAGCTTGAATCATCTTTTCTATTTGCTCGTGACATAAGTTGTTTTTCAGAATCCTAGAACTTCTTTTTTTCGATAAAAAATCCAATGAAATCCTAAAATAAAAAATATTTGACGTACAACTTTTTGCAGTATCAATGACTATATGTTCCTTACATATTTGTTCTTTTCTGTAACAATGATTTCTTGGTTAATAAAAACTAATTTGAAGTTTAATATATATTTTATTACTGTTCTCAATCATTTGACCACTAGTTTTCAGAATGACAGAGAATAACTATTCCTATAGATAACTCTGACTATTTCATTAAAAATTAACAAACAAAGTTTAATTCATTCTATTTATTCCTAGATCATATTAACGTTATTAACTTTGTTTAAAACCATAAGAGTAGCATTATGAAAGAATCTAATGTTTAGCCTCAGTATGGCAACAAATGTATTACTTAGGAGTTTGAAAAAAAAACCAAAATTGGCTAAGTAAAATCATTTATAAATCACCCAAAAAAGTCATAATTTTGTTTCTTTCATCCCATTATGTTAGTATTTTTAAGGTATATTATTCAAGGTTCCAAGCTGCTGATTATTAATATTATTATTTTATTAATTAAAAATTTGATTTCAGATTACCAAACATTAAAGCTTATGCAAACTACTATAAAAAAACTGATAGAAGTTTGCTTGAGGTACCACGATAACTCAAAATTATGTCGTCTTCCTCCGCCTCCACCTGTTACTCCGTCCGTTTCTGCTGCAGCAGCTAAGAATATTCGGCGAACAATGGAAGATCGGCATATAGTGATAAATGACCTTCATGCTTTATTTGGAATCGAGGTAAAATGTTTTATTGTCGATATACTTGTAGTTTTCCTGAACACATTTTCTAAATTCAAACTTCTTTGTTTTGAAAAACCTCCTAGAGGTATTAATTTTTATTATATCATATTATGTTAATAGCATCATGGTGGTAATTTATAAAAAAAATATATATAATTTTTATAAAAAAAAAGTTTTATTGTTGTTTAGGATTTTAAATATTTTCTTTTTGAAGAGAAAAGATTGCACCAAGGCGGATTCGAATCCAGGTCTCCTACGCAACGTAATGCACAGTATGCTGCCTCTGTGCTGCATGTTCTGCTCGATACCTGGGTCCAATTCCTGGCTTAGGTCAATATTTTCTTTTCAAAAAGGAAATATTTAAAAAAATTTAAAAATTATAAAATCCTGTTTCCATAAAAAAAAAAAAAAAAAAAAAAAATACATACATTTTATATTTCATTAATTTTAATAAACTTATTCTGTCTTTAGGGTTATGGCGTGGCAAGTTATTATGCAGTGTTTGATGGTCACAATGGTTCTGATGCTGCTATTTATGCATGTTCACATGTGCACCAATATTTAGTAGAAAGTCAACATTACCCTCACAATCCAGAAGCAGCATTTAAAGAAGCTTATATTAGAGCCGATGACCGATTTATTGATAAATCTAATAAAGAAGTAAGTTTTTAATTTTTTTTTACTGTTAATGTAATTTGAGAAGTCTGTCAGGGTTGTGGAACCTTGTTTATGTTATCTCTGGGTACCCCTGTTTCAACCTAACGTAGGTTTAAACATTTAGAATACTTACAAAGTGTAAGATCATGTTTACATCAGTCATTGTTAACTTTTGTTCTAGTTGCTAGTGTATTTTTCACTCAATTGACTTCAACCCTGACAAACTCATATTTATAAAGTATTGTTTCATTTCTTGGAAATTTTTTTTCCTTTCTTTGATGGTTGATTTAGCACTTATGTTTTTTTGAGAATCCTTGGAATAATCAACAAAAAATTTATTTATCCGAAGTATTTTTTAAAAAAAAGTTTGTATTGCTCATTTGTATATATGGAAGATATTATTTTCTCATTATTTATCTTTAAGGAATCAAGTTGTTTTAATGAATGAAGACACAGATAAAAAACATTTTATAAAAAAAACATTAAACCAGTAAAAATAAATGCACTGAAAAGTATGAAATAATTACCTTCTGATTTTTATGAATACACAGCAAAATTGAAAATGGTATAAAAATTGGAAAAATGCAATAAGACAAATAATTTTATTTTGATTTGTACAAATACACACTAATTGTTAATAAAAATTATTAAATTTAAATATTAAATACTATGTTCAATACAACACAATCTTTTCGGAGGCGGCGCAAAATAGAAATGACATGTTACTGATACAATTCCATTAGTAGGCATTGAAATCAATAGATGCGAAGAGAAGATCCATTTAGAAGATTTTCATAATGTCTAGTGTAAAAAAAATTAAATTTTGTGCCGCCTCCGAAAAGATTGTGTTGTATTGAACATAGTATTTAATATTTAAATTTAATAATTTTTATTAACAATTAGAGTGTATTTGTACAAATCAAAATAAAATTATTTGTCTTATTGCATTTTTCCAATTTTTATACCATTTTCAATTTTGCTGTGTATTCATAAAAATCAGAAGGTAATTATTTCATACTTTTCAGTGCATTTATTTTTACTAGTTCCTAGGTTTCGAAGTCGGTTTAATTTTTTTTTTTTATAAAATGTTTTTTATTTTATACTTTTTAGTTGGAGAAGATAACAAATGTAGAAAAAACCGTAAGTTGGGTATACATAATTATATAAACAGTCACCTTTTCAATTTTATGAGTACAAACAAAAAAGTTGAAAAGCGATGCCTGTATTATACAACTTTCAACACCCTACCTTCTTCGATTATAATTGGAATTTTTTACTTTCACTTACCTATATATGAAATATATAGTAAGGAAAGTATTGCGATCGTGAAAAGTTTCGACTTCCGGTTTTCAACGGAAATACACGTTTTGGGGTCCCCTGAGTCCAATTAACCAAGTCCCGCGAAATGGTCTGTGTGTGTGTGTGTGTGTCTGTGTGTGAACAGACTAGCTTAAAAACTATAAACGGCACAGACCTGAAATTGGGTATTTGGTGTATCTATATGCCCACGATGTAAAAATTTCATCAAAATTGGTGAAACGGAGGGGGTACTTTATTTAAAGAATTTTGTCTAATTTTTAGGTTTTTTCGATTTTCTCTAAAACGGCTCTAACTTTTTTGATTAAACTCGGTATCTGGTGTATGTATTTGCCCGCGATCCGACAGTCAAAATTTCATTAAAGTTGATTAATTGGAGGGGGCACTTTACTTAGTAAATGTTGTCCCATTTTCACGTGTTTTTTTTATTTACTCAAAAACGGCTTTAACGATTTTCATCAAACTTAGTATTTGAAATATGTATATGACCGTGATGCGACAGCCGAAATTTCATCAAAATTGGTTAAACGTAGGGGGCACTTTATTTAATAAACGTCTCATTATCACGTGTTTTTTTTTTGTTTACTCAAAAGCGGCTTTTACGATTTTAACCAAAAACGGTATTTGGTGTATGTATATGCCCCCGATGTGACAGTCAAAATTTCATGAATATTGATCAATTGGAGGGGGCACTTTACTTAATAAATTTTGCCCCATTTTCACATTTTTTTTTTTTGTTTTTTACTCAAAAACGGCTTTTACGATTTTGGTCAAACTGGGTATTTGATATATGAATATGCCCGCGATGCGACAGCCCAATGTTCATCGAAAATGGTCAAACGGAGGGGGCATTTTACTTAATAAATTTTGTCCCATTTTCACTTGTTTTATTATTTTATTTGCTCAAAAACGGCTTTAACGATTTTGATTAAACTTGGTATTTGATGTATGTATATGTGACAGCCAAAATTTTACTAACCGTGTTATGAAAATAAAAACTTTTATTTATTAATAAAAAGATTAATTTACTTTAGAGAGTAAATACGTGATGCTCAATTTGAAGCATCACAGGTATGTAAAAATATGGTATAAGATAATAGTCTATAATTAATATAGGTATATTTTAGTCTAGAAACTTTAGTTCCATAATAAATTTTTGAAAACAATATAAAGCGATTTCAGAGGAACAGTAGTCGTTCTTGATTTCCAGAAAGGCATAAGAGATGTAATTACACCTATCGACTCACCTTCACGATGTATTTGCAAAAAGCAACTCCTAGTAAAAAACAAGCAAGCAGTAAAAAAATCTCGACTGTTGATGAAATTAGTCCCTTCATAAATAAATTAGCAATAATGAATCGAAAAGTGCTGAGAACTACCAAATGTTGTTGCTATATAGATACTCTATAACTTATGGAGATATACAAATATAAGTATATGCTTAAATGTGGAAAAATGTGTGAAGTTGTGGAATGGCGTTTACATATTATCGAAACACGTCGATTTCTAATCTAAGTAAGTTCGTAAGTGAAAGTTGTGTGTAGCGCGCATCGCACCAGATTTTTTTAAATAAGATCAATGTTGAGTCAATTATGTTCGTAATTCCTTTAGATGAATTTTTGACTAAATTTAATAGCGAAGTACTAAGAATAATATCTTTCGTAATAAAAAGATATCCAGAAAATAAATTTCTTCAATTCTAGTGGGGTAGCATTTATGATATTAAGCATTTTCATGGCTGCCAAATTTTTGCTGGGGGGACTTTCATCAAAGAGGTTGTTTCTGGGAGATATCAACTTTTATTTTGCAGATTTTATTGATGGATGAACATCAGCAAACATTGAAATTGTAATAGCTTAGATAGCAGATTTTCGTCTTCACGAAATAAATGATTTGGCACTGATAGTCTTTCTAATTTATACGACTCAATAGTTGCAGAAACAAAATTAGGAACCTATAGTAGTAATCTGGATAACATAACAGAAGTTTCACCCATAAAGGATCAGCACAAGACCTCCGGCAAGATATTCAGCAGTGGCCGAGTGTATCCGGAAGAAGACAGAGGTATCTGAATCCTTTGTTAAGTCAACTGAAAATGAGCTTTTCCAGGAATTATTGTATTCTTTTTTAATGTGCATAGTCAATAAAAGATAGAAATCAAAATCTAATTTAAATCAATAATAGCTACGATTTTAAATTTAAACGATCCTTCGGGAACTTGAAGAAGTCTTTGTTGTTCTGAATATAAGATATTTAAACCTTGTTTCATCTTGTCATTCCTTATTTCTTTGGCTGTTTTTTGAAAAACAGATGATCTACAACTTCTTTCTTCCCTTTTTTTTTTATTAGAGCATCCAGTTGCCTGTGAGATGATTTTGGCATATATACATATTTAACTTGTTATTTAATCTTAAATTCACAGAATCTGAAGAGTGGTACTACTGCTGTTAGCATTTTAATAAGACATGATAGAGGGAAAGTGTACGTAGCCTGGCTGGGTGATTCTCAAGCCATACTGGTCAATGGAAGGAACTTTATTCAGCTAGTAAATCCACACCGTCCAGATCATTTAGTAAGTGTAATTTTTTAATATTTAATTCTGATTTATTCTCTCACAGATTTCATTTTATGTTAAAAAATATTAAGTAATTCTGATAACAGAATTTCTACTTGTAATAGACATTGTGTTTAATCATGAACAAATTATATTTACGTGATGATATAGCGAAGATATATTATTTAATCTTTATTTCTTCACAGGAAGAGCGAGAAAGAATAGAAGCCATGGGTGGCTCTGTTGTATTTTGGGGCACATGGAGGGTTAATGGCCAGCTTGCCGTGTCCAGATCGATAGGTTTGTTTGTGTTTTTAAAATGCATTTCACCAATTTGTTCTGTACTATATTATATTTTCATTTATTATTTTATTTGTTTGTAGGTGATGTTGATTACAAGCCGTATGTTACTGGAGAGCCAGATGTGAGTAGTTATGATTTAACTGGAGACGAAGACTTTTTATTACTTGCCTGTGACGGACTTTGGGATGTTGTTTCTGAACAGATGGCTGTTGAAAAAGTTTATGACTATCTCAAGGAATCCAAAGGTAGATAATATTTATATTTTATATGAATTGGTATGCAGATTAGTTGAATATATTTTTATTGCACTAGTTCTCTCAGTAGTTACATTTTCAGTTACTTTTTTTTTTTTTTCAATTTAACAGGAATCTGTGGTGCCACTTATAAATTTTAAGTATATTAACCAAATTTTCTGTTACTAATCACTCTATTGACAGCCCAAAGAAAAATTGAAGATTTGAACAGTAATACAAGCTTTTATCATTATAAACATTTGCCATTTGCTTCAGTCTTAAGCCATGTCAGTCGGTTTTTAGATTAAGATATATGTATTACTTTCATGGATACTTAAAGTGCGTTCCAGTTGTATGTTAATTGCTATTAAAATTTTTATAATTATTTTTCTTTATCCCTTTTCATTCTGAAATAATGATTTTTCAATTCTATTTGATATTAATTATTTAATCACTGTAATAAACCTGAGATTAGAATAGCGAGTCCCTTTTCGAGTTCAAGTTTAGAAATAGATTTTTTTATTACTCATCCTCTTTAGAATTATAATGCCTGGCATACAATGTTGAAGCAACCTCATTCAGTTGGGAAGTCTTTCTTTTGTATAATGCGTTCTCTCTTCTTCAAGCACTAAGAAAAATCAATATATATTATAAAGCAAAGTGTACAATGTGCGTGCCGAAAAGGCTCAAAAACGACTCCACGTAGGATTATGGAAGTTATGTCTTCGTTTAGCCATATGACTCCTTACGGAGAAGAAGGTTTCCGTTTTTCTCTTAAGAGCGTAAAATTGAAGAGATAAGGACTGGAATTTGAAGCCTCTAGCACCATTTAATTAGCCTCTCTGAGATTGAGATACGAGTTTATGAATGAAAAATTTAGTTCGAGCTCCAGGCTACCAGGAAGCGCTAGGGTGCGTTTCACTCAATGTTTATTGTCCATTCATTCAGTATGTAATGCTTCTATATTTTTTCAGCTGTTCTTTTTAAATTACTAAAAAAGTAAGAGAAAATAATTAGTTTGCGTTTCAAAATAAAATAAGTACTTTACATCTCAGTAATCAATTAGAAAACCAACTGGATTCCTTAAAAAATTAGTTTTCTCATAAGAAGGCTAACATATGATCAGCACATTACATTTAATCTATTTATAATATATACTTAAGTAAATTTAATGCAATATGAGTGAACATTTCTTAGTAGTACAGTGAGCGAATAAAATTAGACATAAAAAAAGAGATGAATTGACTAAATATAAATCTGAAATAAAAAGTTTGAAGTGTTCTTACTGTATTTATGAAAAAGAAGTTAGTTTGGTTACTACGTATGATGAGCATTCCAGTTGACAAAACGACTAACCCCAATAATAGCATTTAAGATTTTATCATCCCTCATAGTTCAAGATAAAAAGAAATATGATGAAAAAATTGTGCCTTCAAGAAATTTTGGTTTTCACGTTGTAATAGTGGTAAGATTCGAGATATGCAGAAACCGTTCAAATTACGGGGGGATATCTTAAGGGAGGTTGAAATGGAAGAAAAATCTTAAAAAAAAAGTTTCTATGAATCTTCGGTAGTTTCTATACTTCTGAACCAAATAGGACCACCATACAGGGTTCCTTATTTGGGCGGACTCTGCAGATCTCAAGTCTGCAGAATATTGATACCAAGTTAAAACGAAAGTTTCAAGAAGGTACTAATTTTGTTCAATATTTCCTTTAATTTCAAAGTTTTTCTGTTATTAAAACTAGCACACAACTACCGGAGCGAAGCCGGGCACCCTAGCTAGTTATTAATAAATCTAAAAAATGGAAATGATTATTAATTAAAAAAGACTGAAGGAATTGAACCACCTTGCGCAGACTAAAGCTCTTGCTCACAACAGCTAAGCAAACAGGCTGTGTCAGTACAAATGCTATATCAGCAAATTATTTCCTAGTTAATGATTTTTGTAGATACATGGTTGATGAATGGTTATAACTTAATAATAAATATTTAATTAAACATCTTTTCTTGTATTTCTACTGATTTTGCCAGATCATGGGTTAAAATATGGAAAGAAAATGTAAGGTATTTTGTTGGAAGCAATATTTCTTCCTATTTGAATAATAAATCAGCAAATAAGTACTTTTTCATTTGATACAAGTATATATGTACTGATTTTCTATATATCTAGGCAAAATTCTGTTCTCTAATAGTCTCTCATGCTATTTCATATGTTGCTTCTCTGACCAGGTCATTTACACGTGGTCCTTATATGTATTGTTCAGCTTATGAACTATCCTCTTTCCCCCCCCCCCTTTGATTGGTTGTTATTTATTTATTATCAAGATTTAAAGACTACGAACAGTGTTATGTTTCTTTGAGTATTAGCATGAAATGCTACATATTTATCATGTAAAATTTATGTGGGAGATTGTATAAATATTCAGATTATCAATGGGAAATTAAAAGCTGTTGGATACTGCAAAGAAATAAGTAAGTTCCATCTAACAAACAGGAACATTTAACTTGGTAGGATTTTAAGTTTCTGGTTAATAACATACAGCTACATAGATTAGGAATTGTTTCCGATGCACAAAGGTTAATTTAGTATAAAATCGATTTATTATTTCTATGTCCCCCTGAAATAAATCCTATTTAACACTTTCAGCAATTAGACAATATGCACTTTAAAAAAAATATTATTGTTGAATAAAGCTCATCTTTTTAGTATTAAGCATTGAGGAAAATAGTATGTTAGAAAACGACTGGCATAGAAGTAGTCTCAGGCCGTGCATTTATGGGAAGGAACTTTCCCAACTTTCCCGCACTTTGTCTTGATCCTCATCGCAGATAATATATACCCTCATAAATCTTTTTATTGTGAATTACCTTTTTTCTGCTCGAGTTGATATCACTATTTTATTTTCGACCTGGCTACTTTTTTAATATATTTGTATTTTTTATTATTGTTTACCTGGCTTCCTTGGATTTTCTTATTTTTTTTATTGTTTTTGACCAGGCTTCTTTTCTGCTTATTCTGGATTTTTTATTGTTATAATGTGGTTTGTAATTATAGAATTACTATGCAGTCATATTCATAAATAAGGAGTGGAATATTCCTCTTATTGCAAAACCCCCTCCAAAATAAATAAAAAACTGTAAGCTGGATCAACCTATTGAGTCTGTTAGACCCTCCTGAGAAAAAAATGTTTTATAAAGAAAACATATTAATCTTTTATGCCCCAGACACAATATCTCCATCACCAACTAATACTACTAAATTCTTTTATTTTCGTCATTGTTAATTATACTGAGTTCTAAATTCATTGAGGGTTGTACCATTCTATATTTCTTGTCTGCAAATATTTCTCAATCAAGTGAGAACAACCTGGTTTTTAGCAACATTTTTATTGCAAAAGCTCGTTGATACTTCATAGAAGCATTGAAGGAAAACTAGTTTTTCGGAATGACGGAAATACTAATTTTTGGGGGGATGGGAAGAACCTTGGCTTACACAGGACCACTTTAAATGATCCAGGACAAGGACTTAAATGGTAAAGTTAAGGAGTAGGAATGTGCCATGTTCTATACCACAGAACTTATATTGTTTATGCCATGCATGTATAATAGTCCTGAATAGTCATATTTTTCTTTTATAAAACTTTTGTCCATCATATTTAACATACAATTGTTTATGCTGTTTATACTATGTTATTTATAGTTCATCACATAGATGCCACTCTAAAACTAAAATTAACCATGTGTTTGTGGTATCTTTTCTAAATTTAAGCAAGAGATACAATTTTTCATATGTTAGTGGCCCATTGGTAGTAGAAGAGATTAAACACATCATGGACGGCAGGCCCTCTAATGGGTGACAGCTTGACTGACAGCCACCCTCCCTCCAGGGATTGCTTATATTAAGTGATCAAGGGTTGCCTGATTCAATAATGGTGACTGGCGCTAAGCATCAGCTGTCAAAAGTTACCCCCACCCTACCTCTACCTCTCTCTTTCTCTTGCTAATTGTTTCAATTCATCCATCCCTAATAGAGATCATGATAAGTTTAGCGATAATTCTCTGTGTTCATAATCTGTTAATTGAGGATTTAACTGTATATTTTTTTAAAATTTTTATCCTGAAGTATTTTGCCGTATTGATGCGGATTACCAGTTAGTACAACTGATATTTTTAAAATGACATATATAAATTTATCTCTTTAAAGTTGGATTAGAATTTGCTAATATTGTCTGACATTGTTAAGTATGCTGTTGGAAAAAAAAAAAAAAAAAAAAAGAATAAATTTTCATCCTTCGCTAATGTTTACTAGGTTAATCAGTATATAATTAATATCCAATTATATGCATTTCTTCTTCAGATTTTGACCATGTAACAGGTTTTACAACTGGAACTTGTAAAACCTATTACATGGTCAAACTCTGAAAAAGAAGTGTAATGTAAAAATAGTAAAAAAGGGTAGAAATGTAATGTTGTTCAATAACCAGCCTGATCTAATTAATATGAATCACTATGTGTGTGCTGTTTCGAATTGGAAAAAAGTACTTTCAGGAAAAAATTTATAAGGTTTGTTATTGCTTACTTAGTCATTTCCTGTTATCAGGAACCGAGCCACTACAATGATGTTTGCCTCATGAAGTGGCAGAGAGGGATTTGGCTCAGCGCAAACACATTTGGAGCAACTTCCCCTGTTTTAATATCCTCCCTCGAATCCCTTTGTATTGGTCTATTAGCTCTCTCCCTTGGCAATCATGCTACATTGGTCATTGTATCCTATTTCACATATAGTATTCCAGCTGAACATAATGTAACTCACATTTCCTTGGTTTTTGAATCTTATAATTTTTAAATTGTATTATTTCATTTAGACTATAATTAATACTTTATTGAATTAAGTTTATTATTCATTCAGAATTCCCCCCCCCCCCCTGAAAAATCTTGGACCTTTTTATTAAATTTTTTGTTGATCAGTATTTTTAGAAAAGTTTTCATCACTGCTTGTAGGTTCATGGTAACAATTCAAGTAAAATATTGGGTGATTAAATTTAAGAAGAAATTAATCCATGTGGTTAATGGATCTATTGAATTATATGACCTCCATTAGACCAATCATATAATTTTCACTCGATAAGATGAAGGACAGATCGTCATTTTTAAGCATATGAAAAATGTTCATTTGTTTAAAATTAATAATAAAAATTAAGGAAATCATTAGTCTCAGAACTGATAATCTCTTTTAAATATATGCTTATATAAATTTTTCACATTTTTTAGTGTTTATGTTTTATATAATTTATCTCATTACAATAAATAACATATACTAAGAAAAAATCTTCTATTTTGAGTTGTACTTTTATTTTTTTATATCATTGATATCAACATGTTAATCTTTTGGACCTTCTATATGACATTGATCCATTTTTAAAAACATATTGATAAAACACACAAAAAAAATTTCTTCTTCTTTCTCTTCCTCCTTTGTGCCTTTAAAAAAAAAATCTAATAGAAAATATTTAGTTTAAAAAAGTAACAAGGGGTGACTGGTAAATCCAGGATGTGAAATAATAGGTAAACTACTCGCTAGAGAGCAATTATTATTCTGGCATGTTTTATATAAAAGGGAGACATCTCAAATTATGGAACCACTGTATGCAAATCCGGTTTATAGAGTTATTTTAAAATTACCCCCGGGGGGGGGGGGGGCAGCCATTATCGTTATGGTTGAAGGATTAACCCATTTTGACCCAGAGATGCCTTTACACAACATTAATATAAATTTTTTTTTTCATTTTATTTTTAACAAATATTTGTTTTTTATCTCTTTTTAATTAATTTATAAGGTTATACATTATTTTTTAAAATGTCACGTACAGTTTAAATTGTTTTGAAGTATGTTGTTTGGTAAACTTGGAAACTTCAAATATGCCAATGGAATTGTGAAATTTTAAAATTAAAAATAAATTGTTGGTGTTTCAAGAACATCATAAAAAATAAATTTTTAGCAACTTTTTAAAAATGTTTTGTTTTAAAGTATATTCCTTATTAAACGAATGTCATTTGTAAAAAATAAAAATTGTGGTTGATTTTTTTTTTTCATTTTTGACGTCTCAGAGGTGCGTTTGTGAAAATTAGGGTTTTGGACAGGCAATCATTTTAAATTTAACCAATCTTACTGGAAATTACATATGTTAACATAAAACTATAAAGAAAAAAAACTATAAAGAAAATTTCATATTATTGCTATGCTTGGGGCGTTAAAACTGGGTTAAAAAAGTACCGTGAAAATTAATAAACCGGCATTGATTTCTTGATGTTGGTGTTCTGTATTATGTTACCATTCCTTTGGTAGCTGTTATGATCCGATATCGTACTCCCAACCGGTGGAGGAAGATAGAGACGAAACGAAAGCCAGAACGGAGGACAGAGCAGAAGATGGCGAAGACAAGCATTGTGCCGCGCTCAATTAGTCTGAGACAATGTCCGGAACACATTTGCCTGGAGCCAGGGTTCCTACTTCCTCCCTCACGTTCCATCTCTCCCTTGTTATCGCTCCGCATCTCTCCTCTCTCTCTTTGATATCAGTCATCATTATCCCTCCCGGCTAATCAAGGGTTATCCTCGTTTCAAGTGAGGGAGCTCTTTAATATCACAACAACTCAATTTTGTGCCTTGCTTTTTTGAATTCTTTACATCTGGCATTGGCGATTCGAAGTTAATTTACTAAATTTATATCTTTTCCTCAGCTATAAAACGATTGTTATTGTTATTTCAATCTTTTTTTTTTCGAAAATATTCGTGATCAGCAGAGTTTCTCGCCCAGCGTTCATTTCTATTTCATACTTGTCCGTTTCTCATTACAGTAACTCGTAAAAGTACCGATGGGTGTCCGAAAACATAAAAAAATCCGTGAGCTGCAGTACAGGTCATATCCCCCTTATTTTTCCATCCATCGAAAATAGGAGAAAACTCCAGAAAAAGAAAATGTACCTTTAATGCCGGTATGAGAAAACTGAATGGCCTATTATCTTAAAATCATTTTATAATTTATAAAGTACGTCATATTTCACTGTATATAATTCAAATATAAAGAAGCATGATTAACAAAAAATAGAAGTAGGTAATAAAAAAAATTAATTAAATTGGTTTGGCGCTTAGTTCACTGTGATTTTATATCGACAATATATGAAGGGGTAGGGGAAAATTAGTGCCATGCAACATTTTTAACAAAAATAAACTATAGCTGCCGTCTCTTGTATATTTTGTAGTACTATATGTCTATGATAGGAATGTCACCTAAATATGACTGAAGAGTGCTCTATAGTCATATTTCAGGTGGCATTCCCATCATAGACATATAGTACTACAAAATATACAAGAGACGGCAGCAACAGTTTATTTTTTTTAAAAATGTTGCTTGGCACTATTTTGCTCCCTCCCCTTCATATAATTTATAGTCTTGACATAGTAATAAGGATCTTTACTCGCAAATAAACTTTTATATTCGTCTTAATTTTTTTTTCCACCAACATTTCGGGACATTATTTTCGTGTTTACAGAGAAATTTAAAGAGCTTTCAGACGGGGGGGGGGGGGGATTTCAAGAAATCGTACTTTTAGTATGGGCGCTACAGTAACTTAAGACAATTAAGGTTTTTCGATCGCCAATTTGAAAATATAGGTTAAAATGTCGAGACTCCCCTAAATGCACTACCCCAACTCCGCCCTAATCTACATTCCAAATTTAACCCTCTGACCTCGTCAGGGAAGTTTGAAATGTGAGAAAACCCCGTTTTATTGGAAGGAAAAAAATTGACGGAAAGTACTGAAATGTTAATATTATTCTCTAAAAATATCCGAGATACGGTAAAGGAGATTAGTGAAAAGAAGGGATTGATTCGGCTTGGATGCGAAATTGGTGGTGCACTGGCGACGTACCACGCATGTTAGGTACTAGACCCTGTTTTCGACTTCCGGTCGAAGCAACTCTTTTCTCAAAAAAATAATTTAATAAATTATAATAAATTTAAAATTACTTATTGATTTTTTTTGAACTGTGGAGTTATATTTTTCGTTGAGTTTCAATTGCGCTTCTCATGCCTATTTTTTATCTTGAACAGTAAATATTACATCACTCGAACTAATGAAGATATTATTTCCTCTACGATAGGGTTTCAGGAAAGAACAACTGTCAGAGTTTTCACTGTAATCTCAAGAGGAAGTAACAGTTAAAAATAGGAACGTTTATTCTTTTTCTTTATCATAAATTAATTTATTTCTGTGCAAAAAGTAGCTTTAAGGGGATGGACGATCCAACGGTCTGACTTGTTACTGAACTACATATTTGTAAGGATATCATTCATTGTCGAAGTATATATCGTTTTATTTTATGTAATATAACAGGAGTTCCGACTGGTGTCCTGCAGGTCACATCCGGTACCCACCGTTTTAAGGCCTGCATTATCTTTTCAAAATATTAATATATTATATGTTTTAAAGCATTCTCGAAACACTGAGCTCATTACCGTATCATTAGGCAGATCTATGAAATAAGTCCTACTCCTGACAGCTGGTAAATGCTCGCTACAGACGAAAGTAGTCCCAATAAATTGTATATTTATCTATTTTTCATTTTCGAGTTGTAATTCATTTTAAATAAGAGGAGTACTGCTTTTTGCTACCGGCATTACCTTAGTTTTAACTAGAAATACGAAACCGTTCATCACCATGATCCAAAACATTGAATCAAACTCGATAAATGTTGGATAGTTCCTAATTCTGACAAGGTGATTACAATTCTTTTAGAGTTCAAACGTTTTAAATAGAATATCCTCTATCCAGCGAGGACATTGTATTTATCGTTTTTTACTTCACCCCTATGGTTCATAAAATAAAAAAAAAATCTGGTTTTATTTTCCCATATTTCTAAGCTTACCATACCATCAAGAGGTATGGCGAATAAGGGATATTATATAGAGGGGGGGGGGGTAACTGCTAAAACTGAATTCAGCTTTATTTAAAAACTATTTATTTGAGAAAAACTTAAAATTTTAAACTTAAAAAAAAAAAACTTGCACACACATGGTGTAACGTTAAACAAAAAAAACATATGGTTTAAAAGTTCCAAACCTTTTGTTGGAACGAACTAGTTGGAACAAACTGTCATAGCACGTGTTTGTGACTACGATGTTCGAGTACCATCCACGCTGTTCCACGAGGCTCTAGACTGATCTCCTTACGACTATATATAAGGAGCGATGGACTGGACAGTTAGTCATGTTCTGACGCGCAAGTCATATGATTACATATCTCTGTGTTACAAAGTGATAATTTTTGTAACCTTCTTAATTGTTTGTTTTGATATTTGTGTTCTAATAATTTGATTGGCATTGAATATTGTTATTTTCGTTAAATAAAATTTGTTAACCCGCATAAGTGTTACAATATTATTAAACAATTTTTTTTTTAAAAAACGTTCTATATTTTCTAATAAGCCACTATGCCTTTCTTTTACTATTTTGAGTTGTTTTTGACTGTCTTCTCTTCATTAAGGCTGCCTTTATGTAGTTTTAGTCGATTTATTTGTGTGTGTAATGTTCCTGTTGGGAAATTTTTGTCATTAACTTTACTAAAAGTAAGGCAGTGGAATTTAGTTGTGGGAGAGAAGCATAAAGGTAACAAAGCTAATTAACAGATCCAGGGAAAGGGCTGAGAATGTAGCCCCTCTCTTTACGACCGGATGGATCCGCCTTTGGCATAGTGTTCTGACCTTATTAAAGATTCCTGGAGCCAAATCTAAAATTACTTTACCTCTGCGCATCATATTCCCTTTTAAAAGAAAACTGATCGGAAAATCAACTTTTTTTTTTTTTTTTGTACACTGCTTACATTTTATCTTAAACAAACCTACAACTGAGTCAGAGAATACGGAACTTGGAGGAAGGTTACACTTGTAACTTGACGTTTTTATCGCCTGAGTTTTGACCCTACTATTGAATATATGGAAATGAAATAATAAAAATACATCACTTAACATCTTCATCCATAGATGTGGTACAGTTTATCTGAAATTGGCACTTATCACTTTTATCATTAACAATCACAAATAATTATAGCTCCCCTGATCCGCTGATAGATCTGCGGTGAATGTAGCGAGAGAAATCCGGAGCTGGTAGGTGAGTGCAGCTGGGGCAGTGAAGCGTTGAACCGCGGAGTTGGTTCTTTCAATGCATCACTGGACAGCAATTGCCATCCCAGTCTCTTTGTCTACGTCTTCGTCATCCTCTTTACAGCTGCCATGTCTTCTACCTCTGTGGTCTTATAAACTGCTCTTAGACCTTTTCCTTGTTTCAAAATTATTAGGTGAATTCTTCAATCAACATGAAAACAAATGATCCATCGAAATGTAAACGAAAAAGTTGCCTGAAAGCTTGTCTTGTTCATTATTTTTATTCATGGCCACATTTATGTTTAATATTTATTTTGTTCGTAAGTATTTATTTATAACAGCCACTTATCTTGTTTGCTCCCTCAATCCATAGGGATGTCGAACTGAAGGAACGCGTATGCTACAACGCATTGTATAGAGGGGATTCGAAATTGCCACCGTAAGGTAAGGCGCACATCGAACTGTGTCACGCAGGCGACGCAGAGCAGAGCAGAGCAGGGGGCACGAAAAAAAAAACTGCGTCGCACATGTACCCGCGCACATAGGAGAGCAGTTTCTGTGCCGCAGTTTCGGGAAGGCAGGTGCTTTTTTAGTTAAAGTATGTTAGATTTCTTGGATTTAAGATCAGAATCTGATTCGTGTATAGAGTTGAACACAAAAAAATTTGCATTATCATAAGGCAAGGTAAAAAAGATTGTGATAAAATGAGGAAATGGAGAAAAGACCAGCTCATGAAAGAATTTGCAAACAGATTATTCTTAACAATCTATTAAATATTTCCGTCTGAGTCTGGTGAATTACATAATTACATTGAAGTTACTATTTAGTCTGAGGGATCTAATGCTTAAAATAATAACTTATCGTGATTTTTAAAATCTGGCTAAGCTCTAAGTTTGTAGTAGCTTGTTCCTTATATCATGTTCGGCTCAAAATCTTTGCGTTTACAATGCCTCTTAAAATCCCCTTAAATGGTTTTAACAACATAATATTATGTAATACATTTTCATTATTTTCTTCTTTATTTTTATTAGACATTTATTTTAATTTTTTTCCGATTTTATTTATTTGATTAATGAATATATTATTCACTATTTTGTATAAGTTTAATTTTTTTATAAATATTTACATTCATTTTTTATGGAAATCTTATCTTTCATCATCCACCAATTATTTTGCTAGTTGTGATTTTATTTCTAGTCAGCTGATTCCTAAGGGATCACATCTCAGAATAAAGTTTATTTTTTCTTCGACTCCATTCTGTATGAGGATATAAATAAATTATGTAGAGATTATCAAAGAGAAGTTATATTTACATGAAATTTCTTATTAAATAGTTCCTATCGAGACATGGTCTATTTCCCACTCTTTTCGATCAATCACGGTTTTTGATTTTTTAAATAGCAGATTTCTTTTTACTCAAATATATTTAATAAAAGAAGAAATATACATTATCTGTTTTTAATCAACATTTACATTAAGTCAATTTCCTTTATTTTGGTGAAATAAAATTCGTCAAATTTTCCTGAGATGATAACTTGTTAAACTTCTAGTATCTATTAGAGGAAAACTTGTTTTTCTATTTTTTTAACGTGTCACGGTAAGACGAATAAGAACTAACTAAAACCGGAATTAGGTATTACAAATAGTATAACAATATTTAAACTATTTAAGCAAAAGTATCTACTTTTCGAACTTCAGAAAAGCCCTCTTCTAAATTTTAATATATGTATATTTTTTTTTTTTAAATAATTTTACAACTACATTTTTCATCCTGGAATTGTTTAGTTTTAGAAATCCTTTGAAAGAAACAAAACACTCATATCGTGCATATTTGGAGTAGCGAGAAATTTCAAAATTTTATTTCGATTTTGAAATCTAAAATAAAAGAATATTATGTATATATATTATAAAACCGTTTTTTTTTTCATCCTGTACTTAACTTGAACACCCTATATATACAGAAGACCTACTTAGTTTCATTAACCCGCTTAAGAAAGAAATAGAATTTCACAAATAATAATATTAAATGATAATAATAGGAATTAAAATAATCAAATAGCGAAAACTGCCTCGCATAGGCACAGTTTTCTGTGGCAGATCCACGAGTGCCACATCGGCCTGCTCTGCTCTGCGTCCCAATGTGCGCGGTTCCCTATATACCATATTTCACTTACCACAAAAAGGCCGAGCGCACATTGAGACACTCGCGACGCAGAGCAGTTTTTGTGAAACTGAATTAGAAACGAAAGGCGCTGACCAATGTCCGCGGAAAACTGTGCGACGCAGTTTTTTTTCGTGCTGCCCGGCCCTCATCTGTGTCTATTTGCCCTTTTCTGTCGCCTGCGTGGCACAGTTCAATGTGCGCTCGGCCAAACTGCCTGCTCTGCTCTGCGTCGCGAGTGTCTCAATGTGCGCTCGGCCTAAGGCCTCTAGATTTTAAACTAATTATTTGCAATTTATTTGACATTACATTAGTTTTATTCTAAAAATAATTATTACTCTTTTTTTCATTATGTGGATTATCTCAAAATAAACAAAAGATTGGGGGATAAAATAAAACAAAGCTGATACAGTCAAATGAGAGATTTGGCCCATTTTTCAACTTTAAGTCAGTAACTTAAGTTTTTTCTATTAATAATATAAGTGGTAACGCTTCCAATTTATCGGGTCCACCCATTTTTCTGACAAGTTATATAATTAATAAAAATAAAAGATATGTTGGGGGGAAGTTAATCACTGAGAAGGATTTTTGCCCTCATCTCCCTCTTAACTCATCTGAAAATCATCAGTTGTTATAAATTAATTGCATAATTATAGTTTTATTAAATTTTGAAAACGTATATTCATTGTTATATTTTACTCTTAAGGATTTATCTACATAATGAAACTACTACGTTGTGGTTTTAATTTTATCTGGCCTCCTTCCTTGTTACTCACTCTTTTCTGGAAACAAATCTCTTTTTGACTATGCCTTACATTATCAATCTGTTTATCAAAGTGTTAGCTTGTTTTACTTAATCCTTTACCTATTTTCTATTCTTAGATTTCACTTACCGACATTTCTTCTGTCGCGCTTTTCAAAAAGCAAACTCTTTATCTATTCCTTGACATTTTATCTTATGATCATAATCATAAGTTGAATCTGTACTCTGCAGGAAAAATGTTCAATGTTAAAAAAAATTGAACTGTACGAAATGGATTGGTGTATGAATATTAATTTTTAAAATGAATAATGTCCTACAATTAATAGCAATTGGAACTAATTCTAACGTGTAGGATTCATCTTTCACTTATTTCTTGATAACATAACCATCAATTGCCTATGTCCGTAATTGGATGGTTATTAAATTTTTCTAGATTTTTTTTTCTAGTATGTTATTAATGTACAATTTTTTTTTTTTTTTGACTTGTTTTAAAACAAACATGTTTTTAGAGCACACTAAAATCTATATATTTTTTCAATTAGAATTGACATATAATTTAAACTATCATTATAAAGATATCAATTAAGGCATTAAAAACACAGGTCTATGTGGAAACCGTATTTTTTTTTTTTACTTATACTCCTAAAGGCTTCTTTACGCGGTAACATTTTTGGATCGAAGTTTAGGACTAACGTTGCTTAGTAATCGACCGCGAGGTGCGATTACAAGTGTCCTTATTCAACATTTATTATATCTTAATATTTTGGAATCATTATTAACAGTTGATTATTATTATTATTATTATTAACGGCTAATGAGTGAACCTAAATTAACCGTATAAACATGTTTACTTCGTCCATTCTAAATAGCGAAGCAACATTTGTTCCTCACTTCGTTCCAAAAATGTTATCGTATACACAGGACTTAACTCATTAGGATTAATAATGGAAGAATCCCATTCCATTAAACAGTTTAAGTGTACCTTTTCTTCCTGTTTCACGTAGTCTGTTTTGGACGTTGCACTTTTTTGTTGTTGGATCCGGAATTGGTTATTCAACTTTTTTTAAAGTTTACCATTGTGTTACTCTGGTTTTTTTTTTTTTTTTCTTTTTTATTTGTTTTCTTATTCCCCTCCCCGTAGTAGCTGGTTGTAACTTGATCATCGCTTTTTTTTTAAGTTACACTTGAAGTATGAATTCACTTTGGAATTTCAGACAGTTGAAGACGGTGTTATTTTTTTTTTATTTTCTTTTTCCGTAGCCTGTTGATTTTCTGCCGCCGACAAGAAAGTGTTGAAATGGAGACGTGACGATCGGCGTCGGGAGGGGATGAGGAGAGCAAACTCATCCAAATGTTCCCTCAATTCCATCCAACAATGGAGGTTAGTAACGTAACGGCCACGGGAGCTTTTGTAGGAATCGCTTCACTCATCAAACCTACATTCCACTTACGATTTTTTTTTTTTTTTTTTTTTTTGTCTAGTTTATCTTTATAATTTTATACTCACCTGATCGCTTTAAATTCAACATAAAATGCTGTACATATTATCATCATCCATTTGGGCTTGTAGACATCATATTAGATGTAGTTACACGATGTAGCATTTTTTATTTAGTTTTGTTGACTTTAAAAAAATTTAGTTTTGGTCCACTTTAATTTTATTTAGATAAAAGTAACTCATATCATATTTTAACTTAACTGTTTTTTTTTTTTAATTCTTTAAAGGTTGCATCTTATATCCGGGAGCCAGTATACACACATTTAGCACATCAATATCAAGCCTAAAAATTCTGAATAGTTTCATTATTGTTATTTTACTTTGCTCTATCATGATGACCCTCTCTTCAGTTTGCTTCTCATGAAAAATTTAAATCAACATTAATTACTATTAAATTTATTATTATTAAATTGAATTTAAAATGCCCTTGTTATAAGTATGGATGGTCCACAAGTAAGCTCAAATAAGTATGAAAATATATAGGCTATCTGCTGGAAACACTAATTCCATAAGTGAGCACATGCCCATATTTAATACTTCGAGGTATCAGCATAAAACTATTCAATTACATTAAATTTAGAAACGGTTGTAAAGTGACAATTGCTAACAATACAAGCAATGAAATTAGTAAAAAATACTCATAAAGGGTACGACAGTAAAAAAACAAAAGTTCCTACCTGGGGGGGGGGGGTGGGCATTGTGTCCCTTTTTCCGCTTTTTAGACAAAAAGGTACCTTTATAATTTGAGGAAATCTCTTATATAAAACATTCTATTAAAAAAAGATCCTATGAATGTTTTAAATGATACCACCCGTTCTCGAGAAAATACAGTTGGTGGAAATTAAGTATCGATGTAATAAATATATAGTGTGTTAGTTCGGTCTAATTTTAAAAAAAAAATTTTAATTTTATAGTATCTTATTCACGAATTGATTTTTTTTCTTCGTGGGTTACATCTTTCACAAGATAAAAAATAAAAACCTTTAAAAAAATAAATATGTTGAAATTTAGACTGAACACACTCTTTGATGGATACAAAGAAAAAAAAAATGATTGTATAATTTAATGAATATTTATTATTTTTTATTAAAATGTATACCGGCTCCTGATGTAATGCACGTTCTCCCATTATAGCAACATTAATTTATCCTATTAATTAGCTAATAATTTAATGACTTAACTAATCAACATAATCGTTCTCAATCATCGTCTCTTTTATAGTTCAGTGTATTATATATTTTTTTAAATTCTTCTAGTTACTTAAAAATGATTCTAGAACTGTATTGTAGTAGTGGAAGTTAGTAAAATATATATATATTTTAATAGAAATATGTATTACACTTTTGCATTAATACATCATAAGTTGAATTATCCCCCTCCCCCTAAACACCTAATGGTGGCTTTATACCGCGTCGAACAACGTCACGAACAAGCTGTCTCAGACACTCTTCGGCTAATCTAAATAATACTGGAACTTGGAAAGGTAGTTTGTCTGTTTGGCCAATGCGGCAGTTAGTTAAGATGAGCTTCTAGACCTTCTAGGGTTTCTTTCTGATTTCTTACATATATAATAAGTTAAAACGAAAGCCAGAAACCCCTGTTGTTCCACGTCAGCTGTCTTTGTAATAAAAATAGGTGCGGTCGGACACGATGTTTCGTTTAACTTCACGTTTCATTGTAAATAGTACAAAATGGCTGTAGGGAATGTTCAAGGGATTATCTGTTCGTCACGTGGTTAGACACGGAGTAAATCCACCTTTAATTGTAAGAAAAAAAACCCTCGTAATGATCTGTGGTAAGATTCCAAAAAATAAAATAAAAAATTTGACTTTTTAAATATTTATTATGCTTAGTTACTCTCTTAAAAAATAAGTAAAGACTAAATAGTCAATTGGGTTAGGAAATTAAAAATTGCAGTAATGTAAGCTAGGCAATATACAAAGGGTACTACAAATTTTTTGCAATACAGCTTTATTTATTTAATTTTCTCAAAGTAATTTCCACCACATTCAATACACTTCTCCATACGTTGAAACCAGTCATTGGACCACCTCTGCCAAGTTTCATCTGGGATTGGGGCACATTCGTTGTCCCAAGCCCTCAAAAGGTCCTCGTTCATTTTCACATGTGGGAACAGCGCAAAGTCACAGGGAGCAAGTTATGGATTGTAAGGATGGTGCTCAAGAAGTTTCAGCCCAGTAGTGGCCAAATATTCGGTGCCGGCTCTCGCACGGTGAGCTGGTGCGTTGTCATGGTGGAGGTACCAGATGTCCATTATTGACTTTGGTCTCAGGTTTTTCATAGACTCCATGACTTTAGGCAGGCACTGGTCAGTGTAGCACTGAGCAGTGACTGTCTTCTATGTCTCCAAAACAACATGCTCTACAATTCCGCATGATCTGAAATCAATCCATCATTTTTTTTCTACAGATCGAGATTTTCTGACAGTTACAGGTGTATCCTCATCGTCAAATACCCAAACTTTGTTTTGAGCCTTGGTCGGCACATCATAATAGTATAGCCAAGTTTCGTCACCAGTCACGATGTTGTTCACATATTTAGAATGACCCTTATCAAATAGTTTCAGCATCTTTCAGCACCGTCACAGAATGAGTCATTTGCTCTTCCGTTAGACTATGGGACACCCAAAGACAACAAAGTTTTTTTACCTTTAAATGGTACCTCAGAATTGAATGAATTGATGGTGCATGAAGGCATAATGTCTCCTCTATCTGTTGATATGTCACTCGACGGTCCTCAAGCATTTTCCTTTCAGCAGAAATGTTTTCCTCTGTTACAGACGTTAGCTGTAACAGAAATTGTCCCTTTCGAATCCTCTTTACCATCTAAATATAGTCGTACGATGTGGACAATCATTATTCAATGCAATCTTTATTTCTTCTAAGCATTGATCTATGCTTAAACCACGCACAAAATTATATCGCAAAACTGCCCTTACTTCACTACGTGTCCACGATGTCATAATACGCACTTTAATCTGTCACTGCTAATGAACAACTGAGCCCAGAGATGTGATACTGGCGGCATGTATGCAGTATGCAGGCATGAACACGCAGTAACTTGAAGCCTCTTGGGTCTTTCTGTTAAGTTACATTGCAAAACTTTTGTAGTACCCTTTGTGTTTATCGAAAACAAGTAGAATGTTTCCTCGCTACAACATTTGAAGGGCTTCTTCTTATCTGTGATTTTTATAAATACTCACTTTTACAAATACTAGAAATGTCCATACTTTTCTGGTTTCATATCCATTTTTATCGTGGTTCGGGTTCGAAGAAATGAATACTTAAAATAGAAGGAGCCTTTGGTCGTAATGCTAGTCAGGGAGGAAGTAGGGCTTCTTTGCAGAGGATCAGATTTCAAAATGCACTTCCCGTCTTGGTCTAGTTGGCTTTGGAACCGAGCAGTCTAAACCCGATATTCGGATTATAGTTTTTTGATAGATAGATAATTGAGATATAAGGGAATCACAAATATTATTTGAAGTACTATCTGTTAAACATGGTGTCTAAATATGTATAAAATAAAAAATTAAATCCTTTATAAAAAAAAATTAGTTGACATTTCGGCTCAACCTTTGGTTGCCCGTCATCAAAACAAATCAGTTTATAACTAAAAAGATAATTCAATTTTTTTTTTATTAATTTCCTCGATACAGCAACAAATTTATATTTTACATTCATATACAATTCGTTTGACATTTACATTTAATTGAATGTTATCGTCTATATTAATATTTCTAATACACCTGCAGGTTTTTTAAATAAGATCCGTTAGCATCTCAACCCTCAACCCTCTATTCCTGAAAATTTTAAATCTGATGTTACTTTATATTTGTTTTCCATCTCTGAGGATTCAAATTTGAATTGAGATGTAAAATTAGATGAGTCATTAAAATTAAAGTCTTTAAAATGTTCAACGGTAAGCGTTGATGGCTTCAAACGTTTTACGCCTCTAAACAACAACAAACAATGTTCAACGGTGCGAAAGGAATTAAACTTTTTGAGATGGAATGGAATGGAATTGATATACCTTAAATGGAATCTTATTAAATGAATCGTTAATATCGGCAGCAACACGTTTTGCTAAACAATGTTTTTCTATTTTTACGTTTTATGATCGATCATAGTCAAGCTTTATTATAAAGTTCGGAGATACATTTGTATTTCCATTTATTCTTAAAAACAACTAGTAAAAATAACTATAATTTACATACATTTAATAATAATAATTACATACATGATCCGTATGCTAATGGAAAATAGTTTGTGAGGATCTAATGAATATAAATTTTCGCTCCTTCGAGGCGTCTGAAAAGAATACTTTAGAAATCACATTAGGGTCAAGGAGTAGTGTTTCTAAAAGTTTATTTTATTTATTTATTTTTATTTTTTTTTTTTTAGTCCAATACTTGTATTATTATTTTTAATGCCGCCAATATATATAATTTTTTAAATATCTTGTGCTACATCGACCTAAGAGTACTTGATCTGTTATGACTGTTATTTTGCACTTCTTGGGCTCAACTCATTTTGCGGTGAATGTGTTCGTATTGCGGGTTAGTATTTTCGGCGTTTTTTGAGTTGCATTTCTCAACTCCTGATGCCAGCGTGGATTATTGATTATACGTATAAAACTATCCCAGCGTAGACTGTATAAATCCCAAAATTACTTCGCTAACCAAACCACTGGGTCTTTGCTATGCCCCGTCAATTACAAAAGAATTCCAGTTCTTTAAATATCGGCCAGTGATACAGGCTTCCTGTAATTTCTATAATATATCGTGCATAATTCTTTAAAGGTTTAAGAATTATTGTAAGGGCTAGATTGATCTAAATTTTATGGTACAAGGAGTTAGTTCTTTGTAACGAAATTGAAGCAGTCAAGAATTTATTGATGTCCATCATTATCTACCGATGTTAAGGTCTAAGTAATTGCAGTTATTGTTTGGCAATTTCAGGTGTATTTACATATTGATGTAATTTTAATGTACTTTGAAATAACAATATGAGGGAAGTTAATTGATAACACAATTAAAATATTTTATAGAGGTCTATTAACGATTGTTGTAGTCTATAAAAGACTGACCCCCTCGAGGTTTATCGCAGTAGCTCTAAAGTCCTAACATCAGCATCTTATAGAGAGAGGAGCTGCGGTTCTTTATTGCGGTTTGTGGTTATCTCTCCCCCTTCTACAACCCTTTCTTTTTCTTTAGTCAGCTGGCGAGCGCTCCTTTCTTACATTATGCATTCTCTCCTTCAGTAACTCTCTCTTCATCCCTTTAAACAAGCATCGCAACACCTTCAAATTAGGGTTACCCATATGATCAGAACTCAGACCGAGTTTAGGCTCATGGGCTGGTTATACAGCGCGAGCTGGGTTTTTGTTATAGTTATAGTTACCTAGCTATTGGTACTGAAGGGCCGCTACTCGTACCATATGACCAGCAACTTTCATGTGCGAGTAGGTCAGAAGCTTCTAAAAACTTTTATTTTTTTATCATTCCCCACTTGCGCGGTATTACTCTATTGCAGAAGTTGGTAAACTTTTATATTGATTTTTTTTTCCATTTATTTTTTAGCTCTGATGTTTGATTGGATAATTTTGAGAATTTGTGTTTCCAGTAGCAAGTTGCTTGTTTGTTTAAATAACTTCACTTTATGCCAATAAGGCTATTCAGACGATGCTACAGTGGGAGTCCTAAATTTTGCATATACAGGTATAATTAAGATAGGGATCTTTCACGAGTACCTGACATAGTACAGACTCAGGACTTCGATTTTACGTCATAGCCTAGGATTTTTTACTCGCATTAAATAATCCTTTGGCCACCGCGGGATGCGAATCCGCGAACTTTAATATCCTAGGCTGCTACAGGCTTAACATTAGTCAATTATTTCGAAAAATGATTTGTAGATGGGATTAACAAAAAACAAAATTTGTGGAGTTTATAAATATAAAAAAGAGCTAAGGAATCGTTTAGATCCTTATTATAAGATAACCCCATATGACCTTACCGTAAGTCATGCGAGACATGCACAATTTGTTAGTACTCTCAGCACGATGTATTAATATTTTTGTAACTGCTTTAATTACCTTACGGGCCGTGATGAATCGTGTTTTTTGCCTCAACATTGAACGACCATGCGTGGAATACGCGTTGCCTCTGAACAACTTAATAACCTGACATTTCGTGTTCGAGTGTCGAGCACCTGGAATTTACAAACTCGCCCTTAATTCATCGCCCTCCTCCTAAGTTTGGAGAAGAAACAAATACCTTCTAACGTAAAAGTCAAGGAAGAGAAGGAAAAAATACTTTAATTGGGACGTCATTTTAAGATCCATGTGTCGTTTATTATGTTCCAAGTTTAGTTAATGGCTCCAGTTTCTTTTAAATCAATTAATTTAGTAACAACTCTTCCATCAGCTCCGCCTAAAACAAATACGAAACATGTTTTGAAATTTTTATTCGTGAATCGTAAATTTTCAAATGTATAAGAAAAAAAATCTGGTGCGTGCGCGCAACACACAACTTTCACTTACTAACTTACTTAGATTAGAAATTAATGCGTTGTTGTGGTCCCCTTCGTTAGACCAATTTTGATGAAATGTTGGCTATCACATCTTTGGCTTATAAATACATCAAATACCCAGTTTGACCAAAATCGTGAAAGCCTTCTTTGAGTAAATAAAAAAAACACTTGAAAATGTTACAAAATTTATTAAGTAAAGTCCCCCCTCCGGTTAATCAATTTTGATGAAATGTTGGCTATCACATCTTTGGCATATACATACATCAAATACCCAGTTTGATCAAAATATTTAAAGCCGTTTTTGAGTAAATAAAAAAAACACGTGAAAATGATACAAAATTTATTAGGTAAAGTCCCCCCTCCGGTTGGTCAATTTTTGTGAAATGTTGGCTATCACATCTTTGGCTTATGCATACATCAAATACCCAGTTTGATCAAAATCGTTAAAGCCTTTATTGAGTAAATAAAAAAAACACGTGAAAATGTTACAAAATTTATTAAGTAAAGTCCCCCCTCCGGTTAATCAATTTTGATGAAATTTTTACAGTCATATCTCGGACATATAAATAGATCAAATACTCAGTTTAACCAAAATCGTTAGAGCCGTTTTTGAGAAAATCGAAAAAAACCTAAAAAGTTATTAAGTAAAGTACCCCCTCCCTTTAAGTAATTTTGATGAAATTTATGCTGTCACATCGCGGGCATATACTTACACTAAATACCCAATTTCAGGATCGCACGGTTTATAGTTTTAGAGCTAGTCTATTCACACACACAGACACACAGACACACACACACAGACCATTTCGCGGGACTTGGTCATTTCGACTCAGGGGACCCCAAAACGTGTATTTCCGTTGAAAACCGGAAGTCGAAATTTTTCACGATCGCAATACTTCCACTTACTATATATTTCATATATAGGTAAGTGAAAGTAAAAAATGAAATCATTAACACGATTCTATAGTATACTGTAGGGTCAGGGGGAGATTAGTTTATGTACGTTCCCAACGCAAGGTGAAAGATATCTCGTCTTCTCAAATCGGCTTTCCGCCTACCGTGGTTGTTGGAGACCTGATCATTCAAATTTGAGTTCAAAACTGTACGATTGAGCGTGTTCCTTACAGGATTTTGTTTGACCGAAGGTAGTATATTCTTCCTCTTCAAGAACTCCTACATTAATAACCCTTATAATGTTTTCCGTTTAAAATTTAAAATCGCCAGGTGGCTCAATGCTCCATTGAATATTGCTATTTTAACCTGTTATATTATAAAAAGAAAAAAATGTAAGATAAAATGTAAGATGGTTTATTCTTTATGTGGATTTTCAAGATATTTGAGGTGAACATTAAGGTTATAGTTTCCACATTTTTTGAAACTTTTATCGAGGGCAATGTCATAGAACTGGTAAGGAAAAGTTAATGTCAAGTATAACTGCTTTACCATTAACCCCGACCATAGTTTTGACCTTTTATTTTGCTGACACACTTGAGTAATACTTATGTAAAATTCTTTATATCATGATTAAAAACACTAAAATGCCATCCATATATCTTGAGGTATTGTATATTCTATTGAATTATATACTTGCTATTCTGATTTTAATAACATTTTATTTATTTTGTTACAGGTAAATTGACTATGAATGATTATTAACTTGTTTTGGTGAGTTTGGATATTTTAAAATAGTTTTATTGTTCGTTGCAATAGAATTGTTTTTGCTTTCTAAAAACGTTTTTTATAAAGTTCATTAAAACAATTCTTAAGTCCTAGATATCTTAATCATTGAATAACTACTTATCTATTATACTACAATTTAATAAAGAGAAGTAATTATTAAAATTACTATAATTATTAGCATATTTTTTCTTAATATTGCTGATAAATCACATTAGTTAAGTTTAATGTTTGTTTATTATTTCTGATACAACTCTAAGCATGTTTTTTTTAATCTCGTGAGCAAACTGATTGTATTTCCAATACAATAAAAAAATCCAAAATTTTAATTCTATGAAAAAATGGACACAGGACAGTTACACTTTTTAAAACTCAAGAACGGCTGTACCTACCTATCTTTTATGATTTTCGATTGTTGGATTCGTCTCTGTCTCAAATAGCTAATTTAGTATTAAAATATAGAAAAAAAATAACAAAAACAAATTTATTATAATAAATGATCTTTGGCTCTCCGATCACGTCAGGACGGCTTTACCAATTTGGCTACTTAATGTTTTAAGTTGTAGCTTATGGAGCGTTTTTCGCGCGTAACTAAAAAAAAAAATAATTTAATTATTCAGATAAAGAATTGGAAGACCTTTTCATTCCTTATGAAGATAATTAAGAATCATGGAAATCGAATTGATTTTTTTTTTAATTTTACACGTACCATACTTCTATATATGTAAACATATTATAGACTGTGTTATTTAAACAGTCAATTTAAATGAGTTTAAGTGGTACGATGTTCGCCGGGTCAGCTAGTATATTTATAAATTTTAAACTTCGTTGGGAATCAGTTAATAAGAAAGGCGAGTAGTTAGGGTAACTATTAATTGAATTTCGAACTTTTTCTCGATCAGTTCTTATCTTGCCGAGGTTTCGAAAGTTAACGTTCATTTAGGGAGTTTTTCTTTCGGAAATGTCTTGTGATATATTCTTTAGGCAGACACTTATTTGATAATAAATTGGTTGTGATATTATGATAACATTACAAGTAATAAAAATATGAATTTTATTATAGAATGTTCTATGAATGTTTATACTCAATACATAATGAATGTAGGTCCTCTTCCTTAAACTGTAAAAAACGCCGTCCTTGGAATTTCACAGCGGGTTTTAGCCAGGAAAGAGTTTTCTTGACCTTTTTGGTAAGTGTGAGTAGATTCCTTAACTAAAAATTAGAGTAACGCATCCTGAATGGAAACATCTTGAGTACACCCACTAAGTTCCTTTTCATTATAAATATTTTAGCGTAAAGAGACAAATGGCTATAGCTCAAAAACGGTTTATTTCAATCTTTCAAAATTAACGCTATTTTGCAACATAATCACCCCCCATAGTTATGCACTTGTCCCATCTTTCTTGCAGCTTCCTAATTACCTTGGTGAAGAATTCTTTCAATTTACCCCGAAGCCACTTATGCACCGCTTCCTTAACTTCCTCATTGTTAGCAAATCTTTTTCCACATAGGGCGTCTTTGAGTGTTCCAAACAGGTAAAAATCAGATGGGGCGAGGTCGGTACTGTAGGCAGAAAGAGGTAAGATCTCCCAACCCAATTCTTGAAGCTTATCACGGGTCAGCTGGGCTGTATGAGTGCGGGCGTTATCGTGCTGAAGAATGATTCCTTTTGACAAGAGTCCACGGCGTTTGCTCCTGATAGCTGGTCTAACTTTGTGTTCTAGCATCAATCCTCGATTCCAACGAGGTTAATAGTTTTAAAATTATAGAATTTGTCCCTTTACGAATCGTCTGAAACGGTTACAATTATTACTACGTGATCATATGTAATAGATCGTTCTCAAAAAATCTAGAACCTCCTACGACAGTCTGTTTGAGCCTTTCAGTTGACAGAATGACTAACTCCAATTTCAATAATTGTCAGGAAAGCCCTTTTAATTACATTTCTGTTTGGAAAATTCGTACCTTTTTATTTAAGTTTTTCGTTACGTCATATTATCATTTTAGTCTCATTGTTTTGTTTGGCATTTTTATAATTTTCCAAAAACAAAAATTATTCAAACCGGGAAGGATTAAACAGGAACTGGCTTGAGCATATTCTCTTGCACCGCTGTCTTAAATAACTCAAGATTTGTCGGGAAAGTTGTTTCTAGTTTATTTGGTGAATGGTCACAACTTGGTTTAACTGCATTTGGCTGAGTTTTGCATCTATAAATGTTTTAATTTATTACAAGCCCCCTTGCTGAGAAATATGGTATTACTGTTTAGTTCAGACCCTTCATTGTTAAAATTTTAGCTATTACTCAACATTGATGACGTCATATTTCGGTTTCTCCTGTTGAGAGTAGTAACCTGACCGCGGAATCTTGACATCCAAAGGCAAGAGGAGAATTTACAGCCCCTTTGAAAAAACTTGTCCTTGCTGGTGATTTCCTCTAGTTCTTGCCTTATTAGCGTCTCTGATCGCTAATGGGCTAGACGCCAAATGAACCTCAAGTTCGTTAAGAGTCTCCGCTTAGGATTCGCGTAGGTAACTAAAGATCGGAGCTAGAAAGTGTATCCCAATGGCAGTTACACCAGAATGTGGTATACCAGTGTTCCACTCCACTGGTTTGCCTTCCTTGGGTATTCCCGTGGTGAGGTCGTGGGTGTTCAGAATAGAGGAAAAGTTACCTTTCTTAACCTTAACTTTTGTTACTAGAAATCGATCTGTTTTCTTTTCAGACTTTTTTTTTTAAATAATAATCTTATAAATAGTTATTGCGACTATAAGAAATTTAAGTTAATTTATATTAAATATAATAATAATTTGCACCCGCCCTTAACGGATGTTTCTTGTACCCTGATTCCTAGAGTACAACTTATTCAAATTACAAATTTTGGACACTATTTTTTTTTCTTTCAAAAAGGTAAAGATTTAATTGGCGATAATATCAAGCATGAATCACTCAACATCTTTTCTTGGTAATTTTTATTTCTGTAGTTATATATGATTTTTCTATTTATGAATTTCCCCCCCCTCCCTTTCCAAATACCAAAACAGTTGTCAAGAAAAAGTAGCTCAAGTTCACGACCATGCTCATTGGTTTTTTAAATAATTTTTCATCGTTAAAATATTGATGGTTAGCTGGTATGAACTGGGGGATTCATGGAGTCTTCTAGAGCTAAGTCTTGTTCAAAAATAAGTCGTTTGAATTGTTACCTGAAGTCATGTTGAGCAATGGGGAAATAAGTTCGATCTTCTCCCGAAATTAGAACAAAAAAAAACAACTACTGGAATAAATTTACACAACCAATAAACTTTCTATTGTAGTAACGTTTATGTATGTGAATTAGATAATTTCTTATTTTTCTAAAATGTTGTGCTTTATATTTTTTACTTCTACTGTCCCATCCCCACCAAAAGTTTTTTTTTAGGATCGTTTCTCTCTGGAGATCAGTTGAATACACTCCATATTAGAAAAAAAGGCAACCGTATTTGCGATTTGAAGGGACGATGGAGACAAAACAAAACAGTGTAATACCATCCGTTAGTGCTTTTGCAATTCGTAAAAAAGGAAAGAATCCATATTTTTTTGATGACAAGAAACAACTTGAAATTTGCCTACAAATTTCTAAAGTCGTCATTCGAATTCCTCCTTAAAAATGTTTCTAATTTATTTCCTTTTATTTAATATATATTGTTCCTATGTTCCTTCACACGCCATATTTTACAGCAATGATTTGTCATTGACTTATTTAATCCTAGATCGAATTATAAGCCACTCCTAGATTTCCTTACTAGTGAGCTGAATGTGTTACAATATTTTTCTGGTGTAGCGATGTCATTGTCCCCTGTACCATTCTTCTCTGCAGCTTGATAATCATCATTAGCGATGCAGTTCTCACCGTCTACCATTCTCCATCTACCTCTGATTTTCTTATATACCTTTGTATTTACATATATTTATAATGCCATTTTTTTCTTTACTGGAGATCAGTGGATCTAATGAACGCATTTTTCTTAAAGATCAATGAGCGTTATTCGACTGGTGCTGATAGTCTTCCGTTTTTCTATGATACATTCCTTTCATCCGAACTTTTTTTTCTTTTATAAATATATTTGATTGATTGTTCACTTATACACTTAACGCGAAGTCAACAACAAAGCAAGTCGTCATCCTTTCAGATCTAAATATTTGTCGCGGTTGAATACCGTACGGTCATGTGGCGGCCATGTGCATTGCTGTAGGGGACCGCTGGCATGTGCTACAAACTAGTGCAGCATACCAATAGCTCTCTGCAATCAGCTGAAAAGACAAAGGTTATCGATCTCTTCTGCGCATAGTGTACAAAGGTAGCCACAATATTGTATGGCCGTGTCCAGATAATAAAGTGGGGCCCCACGAATAAATACTTGTTTTTATTGTTTAAATTGAGAATATCTTTTTTATCCTAAAATATTTTGGATTGTAGTGTGCATATTTTTATATATATTATAAAAAGATTTTTTTTATCATTCCAGTAATAATGTTATTGTTTTTATTAATAATTCATCGTTTTACATACATTTATTTATCATTGGAAAACTTTTTTTTTTAGTGTGCGGCACCTCTCGATAATTGCTTTTAATTTATTTATTTTTATGTAAATGTAAAATTTATTTTAAAAAATTCTTTTTTTCATGTTATGAGAATGATTAAAAAAAAAAAATTTAAAAAACATTACCGTATCACTTGATATGAAAATTTTCGTACGGGAGGGGGGTAACCTGGTAATATTGTTATGCCTGGGGAAAGGATTCGATGTATTCTGACCTTTTAAAACTTATTGATATTTAAAAGTTAATACTCACGATAATTCTTTATCTTTTTCACTAAAGCTTGAAAGTCAAATGACTAAAATTTCAAGTCAAAATAAGGTCAAACGACTCAAGTTTCAGTGAAAAAGGACTATAGTTTTTAACTAGTAAAATTTTTTAATTTTTTATGATTGAAAATATTTTGTGGTCACAGATGTGGCCATTATCTTGATAATGGCGTGAGTGCCCAAACGTTGGACAAAAAATAAAAAAAGTGAGGTAAAATCGATCACAAAAAAAAACTTGATTAAAACACTTTTTTATATAATGCTTAATAAATATAGAAGAACGAATTCAGAATTTATTTAATTTCTAGTTTTCTCTCTCAAATTTTCTTACCTGTTTTCATTTCTCATCGGTTTAGAACTTAGTCATTTGTGAAAAAATAATAATAATTATATAAAAAATCTTTATTTTTTATGAGTAGGTATTATTATTTTTTGTTTTTTTATGTCAGTATTTCTAACTGTGTACCCTAGCGTTTCTTGCCTATCCTATTAAGGTAACGCTCCACTACTTGAACCATAAGGTCATTGGGTTAATGTGCTTTCTTCCCAGCTGAATAGAGTTGAAGAAACCCCCGAGGAGTGCTGTGGAAGGTGAAGATCATGTCTATATTAAGGTTAGGCTATTTCTGAAGCTGGAGACACTCCAGAGCGCTGAGCATCCAGCGGTTTGGCTAGCCTTCATCCCCGTTGCGTTATCCCTAGCAGAAATATTTACCCATCTTCGGTATTCACAAATATTGCGGTAGGTCGTGCTACAAATATAATGCGTCATGCTTATAAATATTCAGTTGATTATGTAGATTTATTTCGAAAAGTAACTATTTAATTCACTTAATTAAAACAATACAATATTAAAACTTATGGATTGCTTATGAATAAAGTCCGGATTTTATTAAATGTTAATAGCAGTTGATCGTGGAATTGGTTGGGGTGTGGTCAACATTTTTATTATTTAAATTTTTTGCATGAACCTTTTCGATAAAATTTGTATTTTTATTTTAATTTTGAATAAACTCAATCTGGGAATAATGAGAAGTGACGTACATATGAATTTGGAAAATGCACTAGACAGAACTTAGAACCTACGTTTAAGAATGAGACCATTTTATTTCTGCTATTATTCTTTTTTTAATTTCTTATCTGAAGAAATCAGATCTTGATTTTATTGTGTCTGTCTACGAGTCTAACTTTATGATACGACTTTAGCATAATTTGTCTCTATGGAACATTTTTCCTGAAATACAATTTAAATTTGAATAGAATTTTAAATTTTCGAAATTCCCTCATGTACCCCCCCCCACCGCCATCACGGGACCTCCCTTGTGATGTTTGCAAATACGTTTTAATTTCCGGACCGGTATTCCTATATCACCCAGGTTCATTCATCCAGGAGTGGACCCCATTTCTCACCTAGATCTCTATTATTATTTTCCCTAGGGTCCCAAATGCCTGTATAGTATAGGCTTTTACAAGATTAGAAATCTAGTCTATTAAATAAATCAGTACTAAATCATCTAATCAAGCATCTAGGTTTTGCGTTCCTTGGGATTAACGTGTTTGATCAACTTTGTGTCTCTATCTTTCTTATAAATTAATAGTTGTTCCTCTCAAATTGAGGTTTAAGAGAAACCCCGTGGTGTCTGTTCCATCCTGATTACTGATGGAATATTGAATAAAAATTATCTTCTTTTTAATATATCTTAAATTATCTTAAGCCAGGATTTGAACTAGGTTATTATTCCACATAAAACTAATAAAATGGAAAAGGTTTTATGAAAGTCAAGGATAAAAAATTGAATCGAATTGTTAACATGAGGGGGTATAACAACCGATCATAACTATATCATTATTTGAAAAAATGTTATGAAATTCTGATCCAGGTGTTGTCGTTTTCTTTATAAATTGTTAATTCAAATATGTTATGTTGTCCGCCTCTATCCAGTATAAAATAGAAATTGTTAGTAGCTCTGCTTATAAACGCTTGTTTTTGGTTAGAACATTACATTGGTATATAGCTTAAACTATACATAGTATAGTATAAGTATATACTATTAATATGTATAGTATATACTACTATACATAGTATATATATATAAGTTAAGGATGGTACTCAGGCAGTATTCACCTTAATCCCAACCTACAGATTGTAAACACTGTGAATGTATATATATATATATATATATATATATATATATATATAGGATTAAAGGAAGGAATAAATCAGTATTATTTCAGACTTCAACCGTGCTATTTCATTTACCTCTTCCTTTTTTTTAACTGTTTTTGATCGAGAGTGCTTAAGTGGTGCCGAAACCTGGGAGTTAGCATGCGGAGGCCGAATTTTTTCTCGGTAACGCGTAAAGTGTCGTGATTGAGGAAAAATGGCTGAGGAGGCGTTAAGACAACCGGTCCTAAACGTGCCCGAGATACCACCACCGCCACGAGAAACGCTGGCCGCGGCACACGACAACACCCTGAAATGGATGGAACTCAGGGTAGCAACATGCCAAGATCTTAGGAAAGCGATTTCGGACCTCGAGCGCTTTACAGGGGAAATAGGGGAGCTGAATCATTTCCTGAAGGGTGGAGATCGCCTGATGGATGCACAAGCACTCAAAGCCGCTGTAGTGTGTCGGGTGAAGAGAAGCATCCTCAATCATATACAAGCCGACGAGGAAACACCATGGCCGATAGTGAAGGAGAGGCTGAAAAAAGCATACGGGGGTGGACGGTGGACCCCCGAAGAAGATATGTTCCAAATGTTCCGCGAGACAAAGTCACCGCGGCAAACGACAGGACAATATGCCGCGACGCTATTAGCCAAATACAATCAGATCACGGAGAAGATAAGAGGGTCGCTGAGCGTAGTAGGTTGGATGGCGTTCCTATCGACCATCCTTAAGGTTCAACTCGCTAAAGAAACAGGGAAGATAGAAGGCTTACCTAGGGATCGCACATTCGTAGAGTGCGCACAAGAGATGATAGACTACAGTGCGAGAGAGGAAGAAAACCATATGGATCCCGAGGAGACCGGGTGGAGCAGGGTGGCCTATAGACGCCCCAGAACATCGCCATAAGACTGCATTTACGTTTAAGAGGGGGCATTATGAATTCACCCTTATGCCGTTCGGATTAAAGAATGCCCCAATTACCTTCCAGCGGTTTATGGACGAGTTCTTAAGAGGGGTCCATGTGTCAAATCTATATGGACGATTTGCTAATATTTAGTAAAACGGAGGCCGAACACGTGAGTCATCTACGGGAAGTGTTTGAGAGAATAAGACAATTCGGGGAGAAGTCATTACTAGGACAGAGCCACATAAAAGTTTTAGGACATACAATATCTTCAAAGAAGGGGTTAAGCCCGACGCGCAGAAGGTGGAGGCCATTAAGCGTATGGAAATACCACGGGACGTAAAAGGTATACGTAGGTTGCTAGGAACGCTTAACTATTACCGTAGATTTGTCCCCGAAATGGCGGAGTGCCTAGTACCTATCAATAACTTGCTGAAGAAGGGAAAGAAGGTAGTTGTAACACCGGTCATGGAGGACATCAGGAAGACATGAGGAGGTTACAAGAAGAGCCAGTATTCGCATTTCCAGATTATAACAAGCTATTTCATATCACAACGGATGCCAGTGAGTACACGCTAGGGGCCGTATTATCGCAAGAGGGTGACAACGGGGAACGCTCAGTAGCATATGCGAGCAGAAGACTCACAGATTCCGAGGCAAGGTACAGTGCATTAGAAAGGGAGCTACTAGGGATTGTCTGGGCTATCGTTTCAACGGACGGCTCTGTTGCGAGTCACCAGGTCGTATCGGACAGTGTCTCACGAGGCGGTGCAGGTTCTAGCAGTAGGGGTTCCTCTCGACCTTATCCTGCGAGAAGACTTTTTGAAGAGGAAATATAAAACTGATGGCTCAGCTAGTCTACCGGAAAATATACGGGTAAGGGTTGAAGAGGACCCAAGCAAATGGAAAAAAAGTCATACGGGAGGATACCATTGATGAGTGGAACAGGCGGTGGGTGGCCACCGCGAAAGTTTCCACTTTGAGAAAGTATTTCCCCACCGTTACGCACGTTTGGAAGCAAAGTGGGTCCTCCCGGACTATTTGGTCTCTCAATTCCTTACCGGGCACGGGGCTTTTCGAGCCAAACTCCATAGTTTCGGGAAGGGTATTGATTCTCTGTGCCCAACATGCGGAATACCGGAGACAGCTGAGCACATTGTATTAAATTGCGCCGCCTTTGAGTCACTGAGGTCGAAGTTACTGAGGGAAACTGGTCTCTACGTAATCACGGAGAACGAGTTCCCTGAGTTGATGGCCGAACAAAACTACCCGTATTACAAAGCATTTGTATACGGGTGGAAAGATGTTCTCGGACCAGCTGCCTTCAACCTTGGAAGACAACAGCACCGACCACCTGACTGAGGCCTCTGAAGAAGGAAGATGAAAATTGGAAATGATGAAAAACGGGAAGTACTGTCTAGGGACTACATGAGAACATGCTAGTGTTTTTATGTTGTCAACACCCGTGTTGCCGAGAGGCAAGGTAGGGTGGATATAAAAATAAAAAAAAAAAAAAATGTCTGGGCTATCGACCATTTTAGGCCTTACGTGTTCGGTAGGAAATTTCAAGTCCATACTGACCATAAACCGTTGCAGTGGGTAGGAAAATTAAAGGAGTCTTCCGCCAGAGTCACTCGTTGGAAAGAGTTTCTGGCCCAATACAATATGGAAATAGTCGATAAACCAGGAAAGGAGTACGTGGTTGCCGATTGGCTCTCCCGAGCTATTACAATTAACGCCATAGAGGAAGAGAGAGGGGGGAAACCGCCAGGGATGTGCGACAATTCCTCAGAGATTGGACCCCGGAAGGTGAAGGAGAACGGGAGTCGGCGGAATCCGAAGAAGCCTCACAGGAGGAACTGAATAGGAGCGGGGAGCGGGCGACGGAAATGGAGGAATTGGAGGAAATCATCAACGACAAACAAAGACAAATAGTTTGGAAAACTAGGACATCAGGACTCATGAAAATAGAATACGGAAAATACGGGAACAGTACGAAGGGCATTAATGGACGCATCCCAACCGAGAAAAACCTATCACATATAAGTGGGAAACGCCATAGTGTGGGAAAAAATTAAAAGGTTATGGCGAACAGAGAGAATGGGGTTAGGTAGACTGTTCCTTCGATGTAAACAAATCGTGGAGACAATAAGGGATGAAGACCAGCAAAAAGAGTTGACACTTGCTTACCATCAAGGCAAAACTAACCATCGCGGGGTATCGGAAACATTACAAGCATTGCGCCGAAGATATTTCTGGCGGGGGATGAAGAAAGTTATCACGGACACCATTGGAGCATGCGAAGTGTGTTTAAGTTCAAAATACGACAGGAACCCCCCGAAAGGACTACTGGAGCCAACGCCAACTGCGCAGACACCGCTGTGTGACTTAACAGGTGGACACTTTTTTGGAGGGGTCATAAATGGGTCACCATGATAGACCTTTTTAGCAAAGCCGCGATGGCATATCATGTGCATGAACGGTCGTCAGAAGCGGTTCTAGGGGTTCTACAAACATGGTTCCAGTTTTACGGGGTGCCCGACAGAATCTCGTCCGACGGAGTCAGGGAGTTCGATAATTCTAGAATCAGACAAGAGATGCAGAACTCAGAAGTAATATGGCATATTAACTCCCCGGGACACCCTAAGAGTCGAGGTACCATAGAACGACTACATAGTACTCTCAGTGATCACTTAAGAGTGTACCAGGCAGAAAAAGGCTTAGTACCGGAAGTAGCGATGCGTAAAGCAGTGGCCGCTTACAACCATTCAATACATACAGTGACGGGGTTCTCACCGTTCGAAGTCCTCTTTGGTAAATAACATAATTAGCAATAGAATTGAACTGGGAAAAATACCGGGAAAAGTCCGGGACAAAATCGAAAAAGAAAAGCGCCAACGGGTGGCGCGTGAGAACATGAAAGTGAAGGATATCACCGGAAACATAAAGACAGGTACTATTGTTTATCGTAAAATAGGTTCTAATAGAGGTAAGGAGTTGTTGCGCTATGAGGGACCATTCAGGATGATAGTGATTAGAGAACATAATGTTGTTACGATTGAGAGTATGAAAGAACCGAAGAAAAGACGGACGGTTCATATTGAGCAATTAAAGTTCCCAATAGTGGAGAATTAGGGACCTGGAGTATCCTCGCTTACCGGCAATGTTATTGATTTTTTTTTTTTGTACATACTTCTGGCAAAACGATCGTTTTATTTAATTTTTTTTTTTTTTTAGAACACATAGTATTGTATGTCATAAGTGGTAATATTTATATTATTCAGTGGAAGTATTTTATTTTAGATCGGTGTTCATTTTACTTTAATTTTTAAGTTTCCAAAAGGTATTTGTAAACTGGAGGGGGGAGTTAAGGATGGTACTCTGGCAGTATTCACCTTAATCCCAACCTACAGATTGTACACACTGTGAATGTATATATATAGGATTAAAGGAAGGAATAAATCAGTATTATTTCAGACTTCAACCGTGCTATTTCATTTACCTCTTCCTTTTTTTTGAAACTGTTTTTGATAGAGAGTGCTTAAGTTATATATATATTATATATATAAGTTAATATATATGTATATATATATTATAGTAGTATTTGCTTATAGCATAGCGGTATGCGGTATGTATTATGATAAAAATATGATGTAAAAAAATGTCTTATAAGTATATTGTATATTGTTAATTATATCTAAGATATTATTGATGGGCAGTGGGAGTTCCTTTTCGAAACGGTAAATTATACCTTTTTAATCCTGACAGTGTTGCCTATTTCAGTTCACTTGTTTATTTGTTTCAATCATGAGGTTTGATACGGAGAGCTTCCCTTAATCTTCCTACTCATAAATTCATTTCTTAATTCTTTCACAGTTGTTCAGTTCTTTTGCTCTTTGTGGCATAGTAAAGCGTAGTAGAAAACGTGTTCAGAGATTGAAATTTCTTCTATTGGTTTCTGAAACGCAATCTGGAATAGCAGGAACTGTCTAAGCTATTTGCTGGTTCCTTGATTGGTCCCTCGGACGGTTTGGTTTCATGTTTAGCTCATGCTTAATTTTAGGTGACTTGGGTAAATATTTGCTTCTACATGTAACTCTGGCCTACACCCTTGATCCATTCAACTGAATGCTAGTCGTTTCCATAATTCCACTCAATTTATATTACTCAGGGGATATTGTACATACCGTGTTCGTTTCTACTTCATGAGAACAATCTTATTTAATTTTCATTTTAGATTTATTATCTTCAATTTAGAAAACATCTTTTTTTCCTCCCTTAAATACTCTGCGATATACCAGTCGGGAGCAGTTTATGAGTGTTAATTAAATATAAAATCTTTCCTCAATCAATCAAATATGATTAACCATAACTTTTGTATTTGATATAGGATGCAGTAGGCGTCTGAATTCATTCGGTAATCACGAATATTCACCTAGAACAGCTGTCTTGATGACTACACATTTTATTTTTAAGCAACCACTGCTCGTTGAGATCTTAGACGACCTGGAGACAAACTTTCTTTAAGTTAATAAATAAAGTTCGAGTTAATAAATTTTTATCTGGAGATTGTGATACGTGAAGTTTATTAGATAATTTTTCATTTGAGGGAAAGATTTTAGGAATTTAGGAGGACGGCATTTGCCGCACTCTTGTGTTTGGATCGATAGGTTGGGTTGGTATTCAATGAAGGGACGCAAGGTAAGGAGTTAGTGGAAATAAAGGGCTAGATTGTTCCTAAGGGATGGGAACTAAAAGGATCCAAGAAAAGATGTAGTACTTTAGTTGCGGGCTCTGCCCTGTAATACCGCTTCCATACGGGTCTAACACGAACCTAGGTCCATATATATGTAGGTAGTAATATAAAATAGAATATAAGAAAACTGGCATTTATTTATTTGATTTATGTTTTGTTTAAGCTAATTTATTCTTCTCTTCTCTTTTCCTTTGGCCATTTAAAACCAACACGAGAACTGTAAAGTTCACGCAACGAATAATCTTCGTTCATTCTGCAGGGATAATCTAATAAGTTGGATTGACTCTTTAAATGTAGTAAATATCCCAAGTGTACATTTTAATATTTCTCTTCTTAACTCGCATTCGATATTTACTCCAAAACCATGCAACCATATGATATCGCATCTTGGATTTGATAGAGGTCCCAACTCCACCAAACCCGATTTATTACTTTAATTTATTTGTTGTGACGTTATATAGAATATGACAGAAAAAAATTGCAGATTGAATTCTCGATCCAGACCAGGTACCCCAACATTAGATGTTGGCTCCTTGCAGAACAGACCCCACTGCAGTGCTCAGACGGTACTTTCCAATAGATGACCTCGATAGCGGTGGAACGGCGGGGCTGGGAAGGATCGCAATTAGCTTCGGCTAGCAAATGTTCTAATTGGAAAACACAAGAGGGATGAAGGGAGGGGGTGCTCATTATCAGACACTACCACTCACCGGAACGGTATCTGATTAGTGTAGTGTCTAGCCTTCACTTCCTTTTCTGAGTTGGAGAGTGGTCTCATACACTGTGTATCGCTCGTCTAATGCAAAACCCGGTCTACATGAAAAGTAGCGATTTTTCAGAAGGGCCAATTAGATGTTCTACTTTTCACCTTCCTTTGATATCCGTCGTCTGCTTTATACGATTGTTAAAACGTTTCACAAATCTATCGCATAACAGTCCAAAAACGAATTTGCCCAGAGATAGAACAGATAATTTGTATAAAAAGATTTTAAAAAATTCGATTTTGATTATACTAGTCTTGTATTGGACGATTGATAAGTGCCGGTATATAATATTTGAATATATATTCATTAAGAAAGTATTATGGTTTTTCCTACACAAGTTGTTTTACTTTTAGTACAGTTCTAAATTCATCTGTAACTATGATTCCATCTACTTCTGGCAAAAAATGACTTATGCACTTTTTGGGTTGTTTGGCTGACCACATTCTTGGAGACCTAACAAGGTTTTGAATCGAAGCTATTATAAACAAGTTAAAACATGTACCATTTTTAGTGAGTAGGTATCAGATAATCCTTTTTTTCATGACATTTTTTTATTTTTTTATTTTTTACTAGCTAGTGTGCCCGGCTTCGCTCCGGTAGTTGTGTGGCAGTTTCAATAACAGAAAAACTTTAAAATTAAAGGAAATATAGAACAAAATTAGCACTTTCTTGAAAATTTTAACATTGTATGAATATTAAGATTCGAGATCTGCAGTGTCCGCCCAAATAAGGAACCCTATATACTTTATAGGGTGTTGAAAATGGTGGATGAACAATTCATTTTGCTGCAACTTTGTCGAGTCATGCATCGTTTTTGATGGTTTCTGTGATTATGAATCCTATAAGCCCATTCCAAGCAGTCAGCAGATAATAAGTTATTAGATTATTAGTTAAAAAAACTATATTTGGAGTACAACTTAAGCGCCGACTACTGTGATGGTCCCATTAGATCCAGAAGTTTAGAAAATACCGAAGATTCATGGAAACTTTTTTTGTAAGACCTTTCTTCCAGTTCAACCTCCCTTAATTTATCCCCCCCCCCACACACCCTAATATGGCCGAACTCTGCACTTCTCCAATCTTACTACTGTTACAAAGTGAAAACCAAAATATCATGAGGGCACAATTTTTTTATCATATTTCTTTTTATCCTGAACTATGAGCGGTGATAAAATCTTGAATGCTGTTATTGGGGTTAGTCGTTTTGTCAACTGGAATGCTCATCATACGTAGTAACCAAACTAACTTCTTTTTCATAAATACAGTAAGAAGACTTCAAACTTTTTATTTCAGATTTATATTTAGTCAATTCATCTCTTTTTTTATGTCTAATTTTATTCGCTCACTGTACTACTAAGAAATGTTCACTCATATTGCATTAAATTTACTTAAGTATATATTATAAATAGATTAAATGTAATGTGCTGATCATATGTTAGCCTTCTTATGAGAAAACTAATTTTTTAAGGAATCCAGTTGGTTTTCTAATTGATTGCTGAGATGTAAAGTACTTATTTTATTTTGAAACGCAAACTAATTATTTTCTCTTACTTTTTTAGTAATTTAAAAAGAACAGCTGAAAAAATATAGAAGGATTACATACTGAATGAATGGACAATAAACATTGAGTGAAACGCACCCTAGCGCTTCCTGGTAGCCTGGAGCTCGAACTAAATTTTTCATTCATAAACTCGTATCTCAATCTCAGAGAGGCTAATTAAATGGTGCTAGAGGCTTCAAATTCCAGTCCTTATCTCTTCAATTTTACACTCTTAAGAGAAAAACGGAAACCTTCTTCTCCGTAAGGAGTCATATGGCTAAACGAAGACATAACTTCCATAATCCTACGTGGAGTCGTTTTTGAGCCTTTTCGGCACGCACATTGTACACTTTGCTTTATAATATATATTGATTTTTCTTAGTGCTTGAAGAAGAGAGAACGCATTATACAAAAGAAAGACTTCCCAACTGAATGAGGTTGCTTCAACATTGTATGCCAGGCATTATAATTCTAAAGAGGATGAGTAATAAAAAAATCTATTTCTAAACTTGAACTCGTAAAGGGACTCGCTATTCTAATCTCAGGTTTATTACAGTGATTAAATAATTAATATCAAATAGAATTGAAAAATCATCATCCGAAGATTCATGGAAACTTTTTTTGTAAGACCTTTCTTCCAGTTCAACCTCCCTTAATTTATCCCCCCCCCACACACCCTAATATGGCCGAACTCTGCACTTCTCCAATCTTACTACTGTTACAAAGTGAAAACCAAAATATCATGAGGGCACAATTTTTTTATCATATTTCTTTTTATCCTGAACTATGAGCGGTGATAAAATCTTATTGAAAACATGTATATTTGGAGTCGATTCATTATTTTGTCAACAGGAATGCTCATCATACATAGTAATAAAACCATTTTTCATAACTACATACAATAAGAACACTTCAAACTTGTTATTTTCGGTTTATAATCAGTCTATTCAGCTCTTCTTTTTTGTTTTATGTCTGTTTTTATTCGCTCACTCATATTGCATTAAATTTACTTTAGTATATGTTAGATATTGATTAAATGTAATGTGTTAATCAATTAACCTTCTTATGAGAAAATTAATTTTGTAAAGTATCCAGTCGGTTTTCTCATTGATTGCAGATATGTAAAATCATTAATTTATTTTGAAAGAAAATGTGAAACTAATTATTTCACCTAATGAAACTAATTATTTTCGCTTGATTTTTTAGTAATTTAAAAAGAACAGCTGACAAAATATTTAACCTTTACAAATATTACGGAATGAATGAACAATAAACATTGAGTGAAACACCTAGCGCTTCCTGGTGGTCTGCAGCTCGAACTAAATTTTTCTTTCATAAACTCGCTAATTACATGTTGCGAGAGTCTTAAAATTCCAGTCCTTTTCTCTTCAATTTCACACCCTTAAGAGAAAAACGGAAACCTTCTTCTCCGTTAGGGGATCTACAGTTACACGCTGACATAAATCTCTTAATCGTATGTGGAGTCGTTTCTGAGCCTTTTCGGCACGCACATTGAACACTTTGCTTTATAATATATATTGATTACTTTTGATGAGAAATATGCTGCATTATTTATTTATTGGTGATACTGCTTCTTCCCCAAAGGACAATATGGTTTCTAATGCTAATTCATAATCACTTATAGTATTCAATAGATCTGAGAAATTCGAATAGAGTGGTGACTCTCGCTATCTGATAAGATTTCCTTTAGTGAATCAGAAAGACCAACTTTTCTTCAACATTTATAGTATTTTGGGCGCTATAGCCCATAAATTTAATTAGCCTTTTAGTGTTGAACTGAAAGGGGGACCTACCCACATTTTTCACAAGTTGTCGCTTCTAATCTCTTAAGTAGGTACCTATGCAGTTCCTCTAGGTTTCAGGAGGGAACTAAACAGATGAGTGAATAATATAAATGGGAAAACATTAGTTGCTTTATTTCTTCTTATTTTAGTAATTAGCCTGCTGTTATATTAACTACGTTTCATGTGAATTTTTAAACATTTTGATTGTGATATTAAATGTTTAAAAAATAATTGAATATATTTCCCTTAACATCCTAGTTTTGCTCATAGAAGTAATTATCCTTTGCTCGAGGAATTCTTTTAACCGCACTGAGATTGTTATTCGATCCCCAGCCTTCTCGCCCTGTAGCTGTGATTGATCGTAAAAACTTTGCAGAAGTATGCCATGCTCCATTATTGGTTGGCCACAACAACTAACTGTGCAGCTCATTTTAACGGCTACCGGGCGACAGAGCGTAAAACCTTGCCGCCGCTATATTCTTTTCGGTGTCTAGCAATTTATCTAACACTACCTGCCCCTCTAGCTGCAATGGAATTTATTATTATACAGATTTAAATTCAGAATTTTACCATCGTCTATTGAAGATGAGTTTTTACTAAGGTTTAAAAGGAATAGGAACGTTTGTTTCCGAAGTAACTGCTGATATGCATGATTGTTGCAACACTAATTTATCGATACTTCAGAATTACCTATAAGAGTAAGGCCCTCTTTCCAGAAAACGCAAATAACTGTCATCCATGTTAATATGCAATATTGAAGAAAAGCTTGTTACACAGTAAACCTGCGATTCCTATCATCTATTACCTTAGAAATAATTGTTTAAAGTATGTGTGAAAACCCTTTATCTAATTAGGAGTATGTGGTGTTCTTTGATAGACTCATTTAATGCCGTCCAGTTTTAGAATTTAGCAGAGTTGGTTCATTAAAAAATTATTCTTGTATATTTTTAAGTTTAAAGATTTGTTTTTAAACGATGAATTGCTAAAATGGAAAGCTCAGCCAAGTTTGCGATAATCTTCGGCATCCTTCTTTCTATTAGTTCATTGTTTTCTCGAAGAAAACAGTTGTTATAGAAACAACTGTTACCCTCTTTTAATAAAAGAAAAAGGGGCTTTGTCTAGAAATGTTTGTTTATATCGATGTTTCGATCCACATTCTAGATATTTTTCTTGAAGAAATTCGCAAATAATTTATAATTCTTTAAGCCCTAACAAAATTCAGCAGACTGGAGACAATTTTTTTCTCCTCGAAACTATGTACGTAAATCGAACTCCTTTCTGGTTCATTACTTTAAATTCTCTGAATTGTGTTGCAACTTTCTATTTTAAGAAATGCAATTTTAAAATCCTTTCCAGGGTTTCTTCGAATAGTTATGTTATTATGAGGAAATGAATTTTAAAAGAAACATATTTAGTGCTTATGAATGTGCATTGTTTTTTAGGCCTTTCTTAAACAAATGAGCGTTGCATATTCCATCTTATCCCGAACAGAAATACCATGGTCATCTGTTCTTAGTTGTTTACGTCGGACCAAAACAGCTGAGGTCATTCCTTATGAATTATTCAATAAGTGCACACACCCTATTTGAAGACTAGCACGTTTCGACTCATCTCCGAGATACCATACTCCAACTGATGGTTAACGAGAATGAGAATCTAGGTACTTGAGGTGACTCAGTATTTCGCTTAGGGACTATCTAATGTGGCAGGAAGGAGTCGGTTTTGGGCGAGCTGTGCTCTGCATGCGATATCCAAAGTACGATGCTAGTGAGTCACTGAAGGGGTGGAGAAGGCCTGGAGTGTAGAAGTAGTTCAGGATATCTGGGTGTCTGGTCTACTTGAAGCCTTCTTTTGAAGGACGTCATCGAAATAGTCTTCACCGAACTTTTGGAACTGGTCATCGATAAATATGCTTGGACGGCGTCAATCAAAAAGAGAACGTCTTCAATGTTCAGAAAGTACAAACAAAGGCAATTTATAGTTTTTGCACAACTTTTTACATAGTTCAGAATTGGTTCAAATTGAATATATTTAATTTAGAGGTGAAGAAAATTTGACTGTTTTCTATAAGATTCAAAGGGATGGTTGATATTCAGGAAATTCAGTCACAAAACATTCCATCTCCGGGGTTTCCCCGTGATAATAATGGAAGGTTCTCACAATAAACCTTTAGAAGAAGCTGGCAAAACAATCCCCACTAACTCTTAACTTAGCTTAAATTGTTATATCGGCCTCTTTGTAACACCCAAGGTACTCATCTAGGTAAATATCAAATTTTATTATATCAATGTGTTTATTATTCATTTATTAAATATAATATATTTCAAATTTTCCATATCATGGTAATCTATCACTAGTTGAATTTTGTTTCTATTATCTGATACATTCCTACTGTTTGTAATTAGTCTCTCATCAAGCATACCTACTCCGTCTGTTATTTATATACTCTTCTAACGTCCTGCCTACTTATAGGTACCTAATATTTTATACTCAATATATGTTTCTTTTTAGTCATGATGAAGGACCCACATGTTTTTTTAAGTTATAAAGAAAATGTTTTGTTGCGCGAATTTCTGACTATCGATCATCCCTCTGAATATATTAAAAAAATTGCTTTTGGTGTTATCCACTTAACAATAAAGGATTTTAGTTAAATCCCATGCCGTTGCTTTCTTTGTTTAGCCGTTGCAGGTAAAATTTAACCTGCTGCTTGTTTGTTTAAGGTTGCAGAAATATTTTTTGATGTTTTCGAAAAGCAATAAAGGAAGATTTATAGATAAATTTTATATCGATTGACTTTTGTGTTGTTAAAGATTTTGTTAAGAAAATTATGATTAGTCACATAGAAACTGATTCTAGAATGGCTCTCATCTCGTTTACTTTCTACTCTTAATAGACATCCGAAGCCTTTCATTCAATATCCCAAGTCCTCGGGACCCCATCAAGTTTATTTTGAAAATTATTTTCGTATCTCTTGAATCTCTTTTAGACCTTTAGATTCCTCTCTTTATGGGACCCTTTCATGCTTCCTCCTGAATACTTTCATCTTTTTCTTTCACCTCAAACCACTGCCGCCGACATTTTTATCTCTTGAGACGGATTTACTTAACGTAAGGATTAAAGATCACTATCCTAATTATAACTCACTAGGCGAAATTTAGAATTTACCGCAGCATCATCCTAGTAGCATGAAGTGACGTTAAAATATAGAACATAAGTTAAAATATAGACACCATAAGTTGTGTTGTAATTTTTATGAAATATGTATGATATGTATTAATTATTCTTGTAATGTATGAAGTAGTCGAAACGTACCGCTCTTTTATTTTTGTATTATTATCATATCATACTCAATGTCATATGCGTTTAATTGTATAAAAAAAATGCATGTCCTGTAAATTAGAAGTGGTTAGGTCACTATTGCGCAACTACTCGCTGACGTGAGTCATCTTTGCAAAATCTGCTGCTCACTTTCTGTTTAGTCATACTGTGTTTAGCTATCAAAGAAAAAATATCGTTAAAAAAAAATAAAAACATTGAAGGGAGGAGGGTATTGATGCGTCAACGTTTTCAGTTACATGCGAATGAAGGAATTTACGATAGGTTAAATGATGATCAGGATTTTCAGTTTACAATGATTTTATTGTGGTAAGCCAACGTTTCTTTTTAATTTTTATTTTTAATTTAAAAATTTTAAAATTTTTAATTATCTTTCTTGTTATATGAGAATAAAGGTCGTTAAGTAATCGTTCGTTTTTACAAATAGTACCATGTATTTCATATGGCTTAAATAAACTCAATAATTGAATGGTTTAATTCCCTTCAGTTGGAAGGGTGTGGCTGGGCAGCGAATTAATACTAATCAATAGTTAGTGACAATACTTTCCCAAACACTTTCCTCTGGTTTGCATCCATTTGATCTTAGTTTTTCTATGCTGGAGATGTCTGAATAGGCAATGAATTTCGGGAGTATAGCTTCTACGTTTTAAAGACTTATTGTGTTGTTGTATTTAAAGTTTTTACAAAAAAAAAAAAAATTGATTTTCCATTATTTCTTGTTTGTTATCTTAATACTTACTCGTATTAACTGTCATCTCATAGTTGTCTCAAATGGCTGTTTGGTATGCTTGGTTTCCTGACCAACCTAACCACAACTATTAATTGATGGCGTCGGGGAAAAATAGTGCCAAGCAACATTTTTAACAAAAATAAACTGTAGCTGCCGTCTCTTGTATATTATGTAGTACTATATGTCTATGATGGAAATGCTTTATAGTCATATTTCAGGTGGCATTTCCATCATGGACATATAGTACTACATAATATACAAGAGACGGCAGCTACAGGTTATTTTTGTTAAAAATGTTGCTTGGCACTATTTTGCCCCGACCCATTCAATTAAAGTATATTATTAGTGAAGTGAAATTTATTGTTTAAATTAAAATTGTATCCTTACATATGTCACCAACAAAGCAGTTCATTTCCTGACGTTCAACCTTTGTCAGTTTTTTCAACTTATTTAATCTTGTCTGAATTATTCATGCATTTCTTTATTGTAAAACTGAAGATCATCCTATGCATTTTATGTTAATTAAATAGACTAAAATAAACCTTAGAAAGGCAGTAAAGGGAGAAGGAATATATTAACATAATGTCGTAACAGAAACGAGATAAAATAAAAGACACTTTTTTTTTAAAAGCAATGAATATTTAAACCTTTGTCCTAATGTTTTTTTAATGTTGGTTCTGATTGACGTGCCCTTCCGTTTGTTTGATTATTTTCCTTTTTAGTTCTATTTCTTTCAATTTACGAAAGCTATTAATTTTATTTTACCCTTATTGTTTCTCCTTGCTTCTCCTTTTTACGTTTGTGTTGATTTCCCTTTGTTTAATTTTTCGTTTCTCCCTTAAAATAAAATTTAAATCAACAGCTGCGTCTTGTTTGAATCTTCGATCTATAATATTAAACATCGGGCGAAAGATAAAACCTCATTCTGTGTAAAGTTCAGGAAAAACCTTCTGGTTTAGCCTCATTTGATTTGGCTCCAAAAGTTTTTGCTCATGATTTAGAGAGTAGTGGGATAATAAAATAAACAAAATTATTGTTTATGTAAAATACAAGCAGTATTCAATGCTGTTGTTGAAATACTATCTGTTGTGGGTGGTTTAAATTAATACAATATGAATCAACGTTATTTATCGATATTTGTGATTTATTTCATTGTAAATACAACATGCTTTACAGGGCCAATATTTTTCCTGAATCCCGAACAAATCAGTAAAACAAAGCAGGTTGAAAGAGATCTAGTATATCGGTTAGCTATCACGGGTAGAAAGTTGAGACAACCAGAAATATTTGCAGCCTGAAAGCATGATGAGATTTTATCTTGGTTGATCTCATATATAGATTGCGCGATAGCGCTGGGGTTAGCAGAAGATGGATCTTATGAACCGATTAATCAGTCTTTCGATTCTCTCCCCCGGTCCCTTGGGTCAGTCCCCCCACTCATGCCACGTGGGGAATTGGAGTGTTGATTACGGATAAACCATCAAGGCGGCATTAATATTGACCACTTTTACAATAGGTTTTTGTCGCTACTTCTAATTGTTTTTTCAATCAACCATACGATAATTACTTGTGTGGGGTTACGATAATTACTTAACCCCAGGATAAATTATAAATAGAATAAACATAAAGCAATATTCAGATCAGCAAAAATATAAAAAAAAGAAAGAAAACTTCAAAAATATCAGTTTCTGGTGTTGAATGGGCCAGGATCACACCCTAAGTTGAATTTTATGAATGACTCAGTATTGACATTTTTACCTAGTGTGACCTCCCTTCATTTATATAGCCTTTTTTTACTTTTGAAAATTCCCAATGGACAATTTTATACATTTCAGTAAAAATCTTAGTTTCCAGATAACTCTAGTTTGTTCTTGGCTTTCAGCTTCAACCCGCTCTTAAGAGATTAACGCGCTACCTAACAGGTTCAATTTGGTTAAAGTCCGCGGGGCGATTCTGAGAGAGTGATGTTGAAGATGATGCATGATTAAACCCAGATACTCGTACATACTTAAAAAAGATCAAAATGTTATGTTGTCGCAGATAAGACGCGTTTTCCCTTTTTCTTACTATAGCAATAACATAAAATCTCGTTAGATCTTAAGGCAATACGAACATTGTCTTTTCTATTTTCTTCTTCTTTGGCTTTGCAAGAACTTTTAGATCGATGTTCGACCACTTCAATCAGCCCCACCTCTGCCAATCTTTGATGCTAACATCCAGTTCGGTAATATCTTTATTAATTTGAAAGAGAAGGTACTGCGCCGGTTATCGGGAAAATTGATTAGTTCGTCTTAAGTCGAGAGGCCTTAGTTCGTTGTTTGAGTGATGGATTGTTTTCAAATATCTTATCTTATTTTGCCAAGGAAACTGGATGACTGATGTTTTTTAAACTGTGTGTGTAAACATGGTGGTGATTTGGTGAAATATTTATTAAATTCTTCTCATATCTATCTGAGACCAAATTTAAAGTAATCACCTCAGTTGTGTACCTCCAAATGTTGTTTCCTTGTTTGAGTTGGCTCCCTTTGGTAGATATAATGAAATTAAAAGGAAATGAGCCCTACAATTTCTAAAAATGTGTTCAGATTCAGCTTTTAATATATGTTTTCTAGTAAAGTGAGATTGAATACTTAAACCCAGCTTGCTGAGTTACTGATTACCATCTACCATCAAGACATTTACTTTTGACTAGAGACTGCCTGATGAATTGATCTTATTCCAGATATTTCGGTTTCGCGTGACTTTGTTGAGTCCTCTATTCGTCGTTCAGTCTATTTTTTAGTTTTTTTGCAGTACATAAAATTGTTTTAACTCTTTTTTAAAAAAAAATTGTTTGTATTTTGTTACGAGACTTTCACTTACCTATATATGAAATATATGGTTTTTATTCTTTAATGTATTTTAGTTATTGCCGATTTGGCGCGATCCATGTAATATAACTCCCCATGTTATCCCTGAACCATCCCAACCCACTTGTTTCCGATCTTGCGTCCTCCTCTATTCTTGACAATCCTCCTAGGCGCCTGAAAAGAAGATGGCATCGTGACCTTTTATGTTAAAAGTACTAGTTCAGTGCTACCAATAGGTAGTTTATCAACACGCCTTTTCATGACATTATTTTTATTTATTAGTTAGCGAATACATTTACTAGATGTATTTTAATGTACAGTTGTAAATTTCTATAAATTAAAGAAGAAAAGTGTAACTATCTTCCTCATTAGATATTCGAGGCAAAATAGAGCTTTCAATTTAAAAATTATTCATGGACATTCTACAGCCTTTCACTCGGTTGAATTGATTGTATAAGAATAAATATATAAACGCATTTGCTTTCACTTTTCAATAACAAGTGATGATGACCTTGTATTGGCTTTTTGCCGAAATGCTCCGACAAAAGGTGTTTACGGCTACGGAAATGGGACGAGGTGTTTCCATTGTACCTGCCGGACAATAGGAAACTCTTAAAAAAGTTCTACGTAAGTAGGCTACTCCGCATCTTCCATACATTCTTTCGGGTGTCTTGTCTGTTCACCTGTCGGTTACTGTTTGAATAGTTTGAACGTACTCCAATATTATGATGTATTTCATAGTTAATGTGAAGTTTCGGATCTGTAGTTGATATTTATGACGAGAACCCCCTAATTCGTTATTATTATTAGTACTCACTATCTTGTTATTGCTTTATTAAAAAATGTTCTATTGCTTCCTTGCCTTTCGTGCCATAAGTAGAAATATTTAATCGAACAGTTATTATAGGACGATAAGATATAAGCCAAGCCTTGGTGATGGTAGAGAGCGGATGGTGGGTGATAGTGTGGGAGAGTGCATCGGCTCATTAAACAGTGTAAATAGGAAGCTATCTCTCGTCTTGGATCTGCCGCTGCTCCATTTAGGCTAATGTTCTCAGCTCACAACTTAGCTTTTATTTAAATAACAATTTAATTTTTTTTTTCATTATTATCATATTGTTGAATGAAAACATTACAACCGTAAAATGAAGGTCGCCAGCCTGTACAATGTCAGGTACTCATTAAAGATCCCTATCCTAATTATACCAGGACAGGAAAAATTTAGGTCTCCCACTGCATCGTCCGATTAGCCTCAGTGGCATAAACTGATAAAACAAACAAAAACATTACAACCTGCGAAACTCCTATTACACCAATGTTCTTTATTGGGAAAATATACTTCCTAGTATTTTATCGTTTATAGTTATTGATTCAAGGGGGTGTCGGAGAAAACAAAATTATGTTATTTTCATATCGTCCGTCAAAATTCTGCTACTCTAGAATCTTAACGAAATAAAAAAAGAACATGGATCACGCAGGTGTTGCACAAGGGTCAGTTCTTTGACCAATTATTTTCTATTTGTATTGTAATGATCTGACAACGATTTTATTTAAATGTCTCCCATTTTGTAAAATGACAAATATTTTTTTCCTATGTGGAAATAATGTTTTTCCTTTCTAAAAAATTGATTCAATGCCCAAGTATTTTTTAAACATCTCATAAAAATGTTTTTAATACTTCTGTAAATGAAAAAACCTGACCTAATAACAGATTTAGTTGTTTATTTTTAGCCAGGGGATCAACCGAATATTTTGTAATGATCACTGGACATTCATTAGTTCTGCATTCGTCATTTATTATCCAGGAGGTCGGGGCCCAAAAAGTGTCTGATTTAAAAAAAGTTTATTTTATTCTTCTTAATATTAGTAAATATTAAATATATTAGTAAATCTGAACCTTCAAATAAAATTATTAACTATTCCAAAGCAGATTATAAATATCAGAATGCTTATAAGAGAGCATTAATAAAATATTGGGAAAAATTAAGTTAGTCAATAAATAACCCGGACATCACGCAATTGAGGGATGCATACCTTGGCACAACCGTCTCAAAAAGACTAACTATTAATATATAATAATATTAAACAATAATCCACCGCATGATAGTATTGAACAAAACTGTAGGTTTTTAAATTTAGACATAGCAGATAAGGTCATATTTGAACAGCTGGTCATCCCTTATGTTATCAAATCTATATTAAATAACTTTTGAAACAATTATTGAAGAGTTCTAAATTCAATACTTCGATCTTTTTGACTTCAGGACAGCCACTTACTTTTACTTTATGTCTTTTATCATTCAGCATTTTTTTTCACTAATCACTAACAACAACTATATGATTGGCAATTATCATGGTAGGTTAGTTTTCTCCTTTGCTCCTCGTTCTCCTTTGCTTAGTTTTATCTTCGGATTAACAGCACTTTCTTCTTGTGTAAGTTGAACAGTTTAGTTATATTCGATATTGTCAACTACTAATGTAAACAACAGCACTGACCTATCCTACCATATTCTTAATATTTTTCAGTTGACTAATTATCAGTTACTAAAAAATAAAAAAGGTAACAAAAGACGTTACTAAAAAGCTTTTACTAACTAATTGTCCTGAAGTAGATAAGACCCCCGCAAGGTTTTCCCCTTAATCAAGTGTACCCGCTTCCTATCTTTTAAACCCACGTCGTGTATGTTAAAGCCTTTCGAAAACATTTTTGTTTTTTTGGTCGTCGTTGGAATAAAACTATTGTGTGTACCAGCTTGTAATATGTACCCTTATGTTATAAGTGGTAAAAATTTATGAAGGCTTGAAGGCGGTTGGTCAGCGGTCCAAGCAGGTGTTTTCCTCTCTCTTATCTCCTTATTATATTTTCTGAAGCAGCAAAGGAGAAAACCTTCATCGGAAGCCGTATTAAAGAATGCCGAGCTGTAGCTAACATTACAGGACAATGGATGAGCAATAAGCTCCTAAAAGGAATAAAGAGATGCTAACCATAGGCCGGATTAGGGCACGGGCACTAAAAACCGATTACTATTATAATCCGGCGATGCAAATGGCTTTGGTAAACAGATTGCGGGAGTGGTGACTCACCCGCGGAGCCGTCTAGACCCGTTCTAGCTTTCACCTAGCGGTATACGTCACCCCTTCCTATCTTTTTATATTTAAACTTCCGTTTATTTTTAACTTAATGATTTGCAATACCTTTTTTTTTTTCTATAAAATTATTAATTCGGTGAAAAAAGTTTTATTTTTTTTTCGATTTTCCCTTATTTTGAAACGAAGAAATCTATCTTCGCTGTGAATTATGGTTAAGTCAAATTTTCTCACTTCAGGGCTCGATTTTTTGAGTTTAAACTCTATTGAAATAAAATCTAATTTTCTAATGAAGATTCATTTTTGCTTTTTCAAGCGTTGAAATTTCGGCTAAAATAACAAAATAGTGGCTACTGATTATGCGCATTAAACCAACTGAATAGATCTCATCAGATATGAGATATTAGAGTTCACTAATTGTTCACCGACCTATTACTATAGGTTTGACGCAATTATAATAACTACATTTCGTCTTCCATGCTTGAAGATTGAACGGTGCATTATGAAACATGTATTAAATAAGCTGGGGAAAAATTGTTTAAATAATAACCTATTTACGAATATAGTTTGCAAAATACGGGGTCAATACGTGCCAAAAATGCCTTTCTGCAATAGCGCTTGCGGTTTTGGTTGCCTATTCGACCTTTTCGCCTTGGCGATGTGTAGTCAGCTTCAGATCTACAAAAAGATTTCTTGCGCCTGCTTATACTCAGGTAGTTATCAAAGAAGGTATATGTTAGATTTGGTTGGTGAATTGGTAACCATTAGAGCTTATTATTTTAAAACATTTTGTTTACTATATATACCTGTAATAAGATTAGTTTAAAAAAGAAAAGAAATAGTAACCTTAATTAATTCGTAACTTGAAATCGAGTTTGAGTAAATTTTCTACCGTCACTAATTATTCGCATCTTTAAAGAAAGAAGTCGACGATAAAACTTAAAATGTATGAGTCTCTTTTCGTTTAGGGGAAAATCACCATTATTCTTTAAGGCGAAAAATATGTAATATCCAAATTAACTAAGTAAATAGTATTTTTTATAATTATTACTAAGCAGATAAGCGGAATTAGACAATGTTTACATAAAAAAAAAATCTATTACTAGAGTTTTTCCCTAATTTTAGCATTTATAAAGTTAACCATGCTCCTAGATGATAAGAGTATTTTTTACCGCTGATAGACTAAGTGAATACGAAGAACTGCTTTGCATTTTAAACTTATTTTTATTTTTCATTAGAGTTATTGTTTCTTTATTATTTGCACGAAATTGAATTAATTGTTAAACGAACCAGGACCGGTTTTAAAATTAACTTTTTAAAAACAGTTTTTGAAATGTCATATTTTTAACAAGAAATTCAATGTCGATTACTTTTTACTTTAATTATCTATTTATATGTTAGTAGCTATTTCAAAGTTAGCTAAAAAAAACTTTGAAAGGATATGGCTTCATAGAATCATTTAACTGTAAAATGTTTCAATTTATATACTCTTTGTGCTTAATAATATATGTAGGTACAACATATATAAACCCAAAATCTTATCTCTAAAGAATGACTAAAGAAGAGTATTCATGTTTCCTCATAAACGATAATATCTTCAATAACTTTTCTCAACTTACTCTGGGTATGATGATCTTTTGGCTGTTGGTGTATGGAAATGGGATCCCTGATGACTCAGTTATGACCATAATCAACATCCACCATTCTACCAGAGGGCTGGAAATATACGTCGTACTCGTGCGATGTGAATTATGGAAAATTACTATATCATTTTTATCTTATACAACTTTTACTTGTTTTATTTCCATTTCGCTACCAGTAAAAGTTCAGTCTTTTACTTTTTTGGGTGCCACAGGTTTTCGTATTAATGAACAAAAAATCTTATGGGGAAATGAAGATTTGTTTTTTTTAAATTATTTTATTTTAAAAAGGACCTAATGGTGACTCTTGAATTCCAAAAATCTAGATTGGAATTGTGGTGACAATTTAGTGTTCAAAGAATACGCCAGACATCAGTTTATTCCCTAAACATCTCCACTTGATGTTTTCCTGGTATCATGTCCTAAGATCATCTCTTCTAGCGTCGGCCCTCCTTAAGTGATATTATTATTTGCTTATAATACTGAGTGGACCCAATTAGACGATTATCTCAGAAAGAAAACCCAGCTGTGAGTCGGGGCCATTATAGGTGTCGAGGAGAGGTGCCTTATTTGGGAGTTCAGCAGTGCAATCGTGCCTTCTTATGCAGACTTCCATTTAGTCCATCCTCGTCCTGAGTTATGTCATGACGAAATGATGCAAATCATATTCCTTGTGCTATGTTAGGCTAGGGTTTTCCAGGGAAGAGGGTAGGGGATTAATGCCGAGTACTATTAATGTCCACTGGTTCCTTCCGGCTTTTGAACTGGCTATTTTCGATTTACCAATCTAATGTTTTCAGTGGCTACGCATATTTCATAACGCGTTAGACCACTCTGCCATCCCGCCACCCATTTAACTAGTATACTTAAACAAATTAAAAAAAAAAAAAGATCTACCGACTAAATTCCTGGGCCATTTATTTTGATGTTGAAAGTGTATTTATGTTAGTTTTAATTAAAATATTGTTTCAATGTGAAAATATTAGGGGAGAGCGGGGTTGGTTGGCGTAGGGGGTAGGTTGGCCATTGGCTTATAGTTTCCGTCCACCTGTTGTGAAGGCCCCACCATTGTACCATGTGACCCGCTCGACCTCGGGAGTCTTGTCCTGAGTTTTCAATCCGATGCTAACAGTGTAGATAAGCGTGTGCTTCATTGATTGATTTTACAACATGTAAGTAAATTTTTATATTCTTAGTAAAATTGGTTTAAAGGCATGGAAAAACATTTGACTCCAATTCTGTTCACATAGCCCCAAACTCTTTTGAAAAACCTAACCTTTCGACTAACCAGTTTCTTGTTTGATTGTTCTCCCCTGTCCTGGCAGTCATCTTTCATATGATCTCTCCTGTGGGGTTAATTGGCTATCTTCAACTTTTTTTTTTGGCGCAGTAGCAATTCACAAAAGCAAGGTAAACATAATCAAAGGTGAAACTACCAATTGTCTTTAGTTCCAGTGAGGAAGATGAAAGCAATTTTTCTTATGAAAAAAGTGACGACAGTCTAAACTTCTATCTTCTATTGTCATTCTGTTTTCCGTTAAAAGCTGTTAAAAACCGATTCAAAATTATTATACCCTTATAGTGCAGCTATTAATAATATGTGTCAGGCAGTACTTGAATGAGTTGGCTAAACAACCCCACCTTCTAGGCCAACCTGCCCCACATGGGGGTTAATTGGCATACTTTGGATTGACGAATTCTTCAATTTTCTATGATCTTAGTATTAATTCTTATGTTGTGAAAAAAATACTTGAAGTACTCTAATACTTGGAGTTTACAGTGGGATTATATTAACAGGAACGACTCAACAATAAAAAAACTGAAAACTGTTGCCAACCAACCCCGCTCTCCCCTATAATTTAATTATATATAATAAATAAAAAAATCTGTATGTTTTAACGCGAATCAAAATTATATGATTTTGTCTGTTACATTAAAAAGACCTCTAACTTTTTTTTTTTTTTTTTGATACTGTCGCATAACTGTTTTTATTAAATGTTCTGTTTATTTCGAGAATATTCGATTTCAAACTAAGTATAAGAAGCAATGGACTGGAGTCTTATTCTGGCTCTGAATGTCTAAACGCATATCGAAGGTTTCTGCATTTTCACTGGTTGTTACTTTTTGTAACGTTGTTACTAATTTGAGCGTTGTGAATTATAATTTTTTTGTAAATAAAAATAGTTAAAACCCACATTAGAGTTACAGTATTCTAAGAACCAATTTATAAATATTCTAAGCCTCCTCCCCCACCGACATGGTAGCCTCAGATGCTCATACCCGAGACGCCATAAATTCTGAAAGCCCAGAAGCCCGGCGCTATACATTCTTCATTCTCTTCAATAACCTTTTAGCCTGACCCACATATATTTAACAACTTGCACGTGATGAAACTAATATTTCATACCTTCGCTTGGATCTTTGAAACATTTGATAGGTTAAACAAATATCCCCTTAAAATGAAATAATTATTTCCACAACTTTATAATAGAGTTCTATATTCTAGTATTTCGTTAAATAATTGCTAATATTGACATACATACACTCGCAGTTCTATTTCACCGTTTCCAATATAGAGCAATTTTTTAGAAAATATATCTGCCGATGGATCATTTTGCAGTAGTACTCTCATATTTATGGTGGATAAATCTGAAACTTGCGGTTTATCCAAATAACAGTTATTCCTGTTCAGTAGAGGTGTAATAATCATTTAATGTAAAATTTAAAAAATGCCGCGAAGATTTGTAATCCTTTCTTAATCAATAATAATTTAAAGATAAGAAAAAAAATGTATTCTGGTGAAATTAACACCGAAATATTATTTTCAATAATAGCCTACTAATAAAAGAAAGGATTAAAATCTTTGCTGACATTTCTTAAATTTTACATATAAAGATAATTACAACTCTGCTGGACAGGAAGGAACAGCCTCTATTCGATTGTGATTAAATTTTCTCAACTTTAAATTATTGTTGATAAAGGAGGAATTACAAATCTTCACTGACATTTTTTAAATTTTACATAAATTTTAGAGCAACTTCCATCCTTCAAAACCACTTAGACGATATATTTAGTTGGGCTACCTGGTGGAAGGTAAAAATGAATGGTATGAAAAGTGAATTTATTACCTTCACCCTCAATCATGGCTCATGCCCACAAGTATACTTCAATCATACACCGATCCCTGAATCCCAAGCTGTAAGATATTTGAGGCTCCACCTGGACAAGAGACTGACATGGAGAACCCACATCTGACTGAAAAGGAAACAACTTAACAAACGATTTGGAATGTTATCTAGGTTATTCGACAGACGTTAGAAATTATCAATAAAAAACAAACTTACTATTTACTAAGTACTAATACGACCAGTATGGACATAAGGGATAGAACTATGGGGTTCTGCAAAACCCTCAAACATCCAAAGAATTCAGTCATTCCAGTCCAAGGTATTGAGGAAAATAGCAGACGCACCATACTATGTGACAAATGACTTACTACACAAGGACCTGAATATCCCAACAGTCATCGATACAGCCACACAATACTACAAAAACTTCTACCAAAAACTAACATTTAACATGAACCCCTTAGCACAGACACTAACATCAAACATAAACCCTTACATTCCACCTCGACGACTTTTGAGGCGGTAGCCGAGAGATATGCTAACTTAGTATAAAGTTAGCAATTCATCCAATAGGATTTCAACGTATTTGCTTATTGCTAATTAGCAGATTGCAAATCACACAACAATGACACATTCTTGGATTTTTTCATAATAATAAATTTTTGATTTATACATTTTAGAGCACGGGATAAAAATAATAAAAAGGTTTGGTAAAATAAAAAACCACTGTATTCAAATAATAATAAAAAAACGAATAATGAAAATAAAGAAACTTCTGTTAAATAAATAAATCAACTGACAATATAATATTAAAGTCTTAATTATGCAGTTCTTTAGCAAATCACAAAGTATCCCACAACACCTAATCAAAACACACTCAGGGAGTTTTCATGTCTGGTGACCGGCAGTGTTGCCAGCTCACTAATTTTCGCTACTTTTTGGCAACACTGACTCCCCAAGTCAGGTTTCTATTAGGTTACACCTGTGACAGTAGGTGCTGTTACAACATGTATAAAATATTATTTCAAATAATAGCCTAATTTAAATTATTAAAATGTATTTACTTTATTAAAAGTTGATATCAGGGTGGGCCACAGCAAAGCGTTTCAGCGCTTAGCTCGTAATTTAATTGAAATACAAATAAAAAAGGAAAAGGAAGAAAAATTACCTACACTTTTGAGAATTTATTGTAACCTCTTCTTGATTTATTTATTCTTTAATGAAAATTAACAATAAATACAAAGATTTGTATTACTATTTGTCTGTGGAAAATAATAATGTTTGGAAAAATAACTGCACTCACATAACACAATACAAAATTATTATAATGATAACCTGCTATTACAATAGCATGCTTATAAACAAAAACGTTAAAAAATCGACATATGACGCCATGTTAATAAATCGAAACACGACCTACTGTATTTGCAATAATTCGCTATATAAGAATTATTTTGGTCACTAATCAAGTTAAAAACTATCCTATCTCTTAAGTTGGCCAAAACTTTGAACATTGAGCCAAATTTCATTAAAATCGGTTGAGTAGTTTCTGAGTTATTGAAAGAAAAACATGAGGACACGAGATTTTTATATGTGGAAGGATAGTTCTATATCCCCTTTCTAGCTGTTCAAATGTTGTATTCAGTTTACAGATTGTCGGACCATTTTTTCTTGTATTGAAAACTAAATCAATGTGAATTCGTTCAGTGAAAAAATTCAATTGATACCATAATCACATTAAATTTGTCAGTTTTGTTCTATTTACAATATTTCTACATCTAATGGCCATTTCGCAATTACAGCTAGTGTAAATATAATAGTACATATATAGCGAAGAAAATCAATGATACAGACTATCTAAATATGGAAGAAGAAATTAGCGTACAAGTTTAAATAATCCATTGATATAAGAAAATCAGTTATATTATAATTGCCATATAAACAATATCCATGTAAAATGTTGATGTTTTATTTTAGTAGGTACGTGCATGCGTTATTTTTTATTTATTTTTTGCCACACTGACGGTTTTTCTCTGTTTAAACAACTGCGTTTTTCTTCTCGGACTCAACATTACAAATCTAAGTTAAGGATTTGCTTAAAAAAAAAAAAAAATTAACAGCTTTCGCTAATTTAGGCCTGTAAAAACGTTCCTCACATCAACCATTTATTAAAGGTACTTCTAATGAATTCATCTGATTGGTGCAAGATCGTGTACGAGAGTTGGCAAAATGACTTTTTAGTTCCTAATCCTAATAGATCATTAATTACTAAAGAAGTAGGGAACGGCTATTTCTCATTGGTTATAAGATATCAGGAGCCGGTGAAAGCATGTTATTAAGAATGCATTTCATTCCTTGTTTGGATAATTGTATGCCACCTTTGAAATCGACGTTTTTAACCCCTATGAAAACATTTAAAAGCTGCAATAACAAGTTTACGTTTTTTTGTTTTGTTTTTTTAGTATATGAGGTGAAAGGAAGCTATCAGATTCCAATGTATATGGATAATATATGGGCTTCTATTTTTGTGTTTTTACAGTTTTATGTTAATGTATAATGCATTTCTAATTCTACTGTGCTTAATATTTCTGATGTATTGTTGTAATCGAATTAAATTTTCTGCATTTCACCGCCCACATAAATGAATAAATGGTCTGGCAAAACCTCCAGAATTTCTTAATAGTATTTCATAGAAGGAAAATATTATTAATCAGTGAAAAAATATGGTTCTGATCGTTTTAATCTTTCAACTAGGTTCGTTGAAAGATTATAATTTGTCGACGACTCCCTTCCTCATTTAGTTTAACTTCAAGAAAAGAAAAGATAATGAAAAAAATGAAGAAATTCCTGGTTTAAAGGCGTAGTAAACTGCTAGGATTGATTAGCGTGTTTGGCTGTTAGTGATGTCATATTTCACCAATCATTTGCAAACGTGGTAGAATTCCGTACCGCTATATCCTTTTAATATTGTAAAATCTGTAAGTATAATAGTTATGAAGGAAGGCACTTTATTGCGACCATGAATAATTTCGAATTTGGGTTTCTATCCTCACAATATGACATGCACTTAGACCACTTGATTCCTTTTTATAAAACAGAGTATGGAGTAATGTATGTATGTATATAACCATAGAGTCTTGCTCATGGGCCGTCACCTTTTTTATTTTATTTTAAAACTTAAGTTGATTATATATTTCGGAATGAAATATAAGATTGTTTTTGCTGGAACAATATCAATAATCATCTTCGACAGTTTCTGGAAAGGAGTTAGAGACCAAAAAAAGCGTAGGCTAAGTTTCAATTTTTTACGAACGGTAAATACCCATTCTTGATATAATCACATAAAAAGGTAAAAAAAAAAACTATACTATTGATTAAATTATGATTTTTTTCCCCTTTAAACAAAGAAATAAATAATGAATCAAAAATTACGGAAGACTTTTAAGTTTTGCAATAATTCTAATGCATTATGCCTTATGGAGAATAGCAAACAAAAACAAGTAATTGAATGTGAATAAAAGCTATTTTCTGTGAATTTCCTAAATTATGAAAATACGTCAGTATCTACTCCAGGTAGGTTGCTAAGTGAAAGTAGTGTTGCGCGCATCGCACCAGATTTATGTATTTTCGAAATGTGGGTTAGGAAAGGATGAGGGAATGATTAATTAATTAAAATTAATTGCTTTCCAAAGTGTTACAGTCAATTGAACTGAAGTTAATTCCGTCAAATGATTTTGCGTACGATGCATCTCCTCGATAAAATCTCCCCCGTTTAGTCGCCATTGTCTATTGACATGCAAGATGGGTCGGACATTGTTTTTCTGTTTCGTGTTTTAAACATTCGCATTCTTTGTTTCGCATGCGTTTCCTGTACGCTTTATTTGGAGTCCAGTTATTTTTGCATCGTTTCTCTTTATCTTGCCATTTAGAGTCAACAAGATTTATTCCTCCTCCTCCAGTTTCGTGTTCCTTTTTAAGAATTACTGGCTATAATTTAGTCTGTTTGAATGATTAATTGAGGGTCTTGGAGTACCCAAAAAATGGGGATTTTTTTTATAAAATGTAATAAAAATAGAGTCTAGATTAAAAAATAAATAATATTTTAAACAAAATTTTCGATTTTATTTCCTTCTTCCAGAAGGTATTTTGTTTTCGCCATATTTTTTTTACTTTTGTTAGTATAAGATTTTATGTGTGGATTTGTGTACGTTCAGTAAATTATAAACTAAACAGAAAAAAAAACCGGCGCATCCAACATTTTTCGATAAATATGTATTTAAAGTAGGATCTGAGCGTATTGTTTGTTTTTTTCTGGTTAGATAACGGCTAGAAAGACTTTCATATCAATAATCCCGAACAAAGTCCTTTTATGCCCTAGAAATAATAATGGTTTCCCCATTAGTTCACCTGCTGTGTGAACTAATTATGTAGTTACGTTTTATTTTTAATTCAATTTCATTTTCGCACCTTCTTTTTTTTTTTTTTTTAAAGTCATTTGTTTTTCTTCTTCTTATCCTGTTTGCTGTTCAGAATAGTTTCACCCACCGAAACGGTCGCTAAAAACATCTCGTTGGTAGAGGATGGGAGAAGTCAGTGTTATGTGGCTATGTCCTTTGGGCTACCAGAAACCAACGTTCGCAGGGCAGGGAGACTGGTAACATAACCAGGAGGCCAGGTTCAGGTCGGCCCAGAACGACAGTTCCCGCTTTACGATAGATTTATTGTGATGCAGACGTTAGGAAATCACTTTCAGACAGCCTTAGAGACCAATCAAAGGCTTCGAATTGCCCAAAATGTGAATATCAGTGTGGATACGGTACGAAGGCAGCTTCACGAAGTTCACCTTCAATGAAGGGCCCCAGCTACTGGGGTTCAGCTCACCTCAGCACATCGGCCATCTCGTCTTATGTTTGCTCGGGAACACTCCGCGTGGGCAGTAAACGACTGGGCTCAAGTACTGTTCCAGAGAGGGAATCTAGCTGCTCACAGGTACATATCAGAAATTCTGGAAGAGTATGTAGTGCCATTCGCCCCTTTCAAATGTGATCATTTCATGTTAATGCATGAAAACTTGCGGCCACAGGCTGCAAATTGGGTTACCGACTATCTTAATGAAGTCAGTATATTCACCCTACACAGCCCGAAGCCCCGACCTTAATCCCATAGAACACCTCTGGGATGAGGTAGGGAGGCCTATCTGAAGGTGACTCGATCTTCCAATGGACCTTTAAGACCTCAGAACCGCGTTAGTACGGCATCGTACAGGAAAGAGTTGCCAGCTTAATCAGCAACAAGCCGAGGAGATTCCAGGCTGTCATACAAGGAAGGGGAGGAATTACTCGTTATTAGAAAATAATAATAACAATAACAAACAATTTAATGAAGAAAAATTGCCGAAGAAAATTTTGTTCATTTATACGAGTTTGGAGTTTTTTTTTAAATAAAATTGTTTTGCTTTCCAGATATTTCTTGTTTTTCAATCTGTTTCCTTCTGTTATCTCATGTGATGTATACTTTACTTGGCAAATACAGAAAAAATTAAATTATTTGCACTCAGAAGAAAAAAACGACGAAATTCTAGGTGTGCCGGTTTTTTTGCTGTTTAGTTTACATATACTTACTTTGAAAAAAAAATGTATCTATATTGGGTTGTTCCTCTTTAAATTAGTTTAAATTCAATAATAAAAGAATGTATCATTTAACTGCTCTTCTGAAATTTTGGAAATCATAAATCATTTCTAAAATTATTAATTTCTTTTTTCTCTTTCAGGTATGTTTGCTTCATTTGTTTCATTTCTCATTTATTGAACTAGGTAGGTGATAATGTTATTTTTACTTTCATTAGTCGATAATGAGTGGAAGTCTATTGGTAAAGGTTGCTATTTACATTATTATTTTTCTTAGAATCTTTGTAGGTTATTGCATTTCTGATGGTTCATTCCTATCTTAAGCCCGATGCACTCCATTCAATTATCAACGTTCTGTAATGTGTGTATTATAAGCTTCTCTTAGTTGAACTTTAAATCTAGGGATTTAACTACTTTAGATTTCCACATCGGTGGATTAATGTCACTTAGAGATGCGAATGCAACGTTTTTTATTTTCCTTTCTGGACATTGACAAGTTAATGTGATTACTATATCATTAGTATTTAGATGGAATATCGAGTCGGAAGCTAAATTAATCGATAGGTGCAACAGGTTCGCGGACTGTGCCAAGCCAATCAGAAAGTAGATTGCCCTTTTCAATTAGCTACCTCGCTAGCAGGAGCTAATCTGCCCCCAGGCCTTCATCTGGGTCTAAAAGGTAACTGTCGCTTCCTATTTTCCCACCTTTTCCAACCCGCTAAATTACCTAGAAATAAAAAAATATGTATACATCCCTTTTTAAGTGGATTAATTATGTAATTAGTGTATATCTGAAACTAACCTGAATCCATAAACTTGCCTAATAGTATCTCTTATCGATTCTTTTTAATTACGTTGTTTTGAGTGGAATTTCCAAGCTTTCACAGCTTCTCATGTGTGTCAATTCCAATTAATACAGTTCATTATACATAAATTAATTGGACTTGAACTACAACTTGGGGAGAAACTACCCATTAGCTCATTTATTATAATGAGTGATATTTCATCTCAGCTTTGTGATACTATTCCAGCAGTCATATTCTCATCGGACGAACGATTGTGTCGCAAGGTATGATGCCAAAAGTTTCTATTTTGGGCTTCGTTAAAAGATGAGATATTTCCCTCATTTGTCATTGTTGTCAATTCTAACCATTTTAAAGAGCATCGTAACATATTTTAGTGATCTGTACTAAAGGAACGATATTGCGTTTTACTTCTGATAATTATATCAAAAAAAAAAAAAAAAAAAATTACACAATGGAACCTTAATTATCCTGGGCTTTTTTTTTTTTTTTTTTTGTATTTATTTCTTTTTCTTTTAAATTGTATACTAAAATTTTGAGTTTAAACACGATGATAGAATGTAATGTACCGCAAGAAAGAAATTATTTATATGTTAATTTTAGCGGCATCATTTAGTAAAATTAACTAAGAACTACCGGAGTTGAAACTTTTATAATGAGCTGTCTGATTTTAGTTTTTAAAAATCTACGAAAATTTCCCCTTAAGTTTTAAATCTTAATATCATATTTCAGTTTTGTCCTAATAAATACAAATAATTACTCCGGTAGTTCTTAGTTAATTTTACTAAATGATGCCGCTAAAATTAACATACAAATAATTATTAAACCTGGAGAAATACTCATATCTATTGGAATAACATTTTTTTTTATAACATAGTTTTATGTCCTATGCAATAACCGATTAATTATGGCATTTCTCTACATGGCTTCACCCTCATATTTTTTTGCTTGCCCTTTGCCAGATTAAGATCTTAAATATGTGTTTATAATAGTTTCTAACCCTAAGGTATTTAGGGAAACGTAATTCTCTCAATAAAGCCTGATATTATGGCCCCGATTACAGTTCTGTTTGCTCGTTTGTTGTACCTAAGCACTTCGCCTTCGACAACTGAATAGACCCATGATCATATGAAATTGTGTTGGGTGTGACTCAGAAGTTGTTTAGCTGCGATGATTGGGATGGCTATTGTTCCAATTCTGTAGATAATGGACCTGCTTATTGTAGCCATAAATCTCTTCTACTTAGCCTTCGACATCTAACTTTTATTTTTAAGTCACAAGTCATCGTATTAACCTTGACAGCTTATTTTGTCTAACTTTGATTTAAAAAAAATTTATGACCTTATTTAATAAACTTTATTTTCTTGTAAGTGAAGTTTTATTTCGGTTAAAAAAAAAATTCTACCTACCATCAAGGGATATTGTTTAAAAAAAAAATAGAAAAGAAATTATAATTTTGAAAGTCTTAATATAAGTTAAAAATTTCAACTTTAAAGGAGACCGAGTTGAAGGATTGATCTTCATTTCTTTCCTACTAATAAATATACCATTTGTTATGTCTGTTTGTAATTGTATTGTTATTTTTCCAGATTTCTCAAATATGAATATTTTTTTACAACCATATATTTTTTTTTATTTGAAGAAAATGAGTTGTTCTCGTTAGAACCAATTCGAATATAATAATCTTGTTAAACACTAAAATTACATTGCTTTTTAGTGTATTGTTTATTATTTTGTTTTAGCTACAATTCTAGAAACCTTTTTTTTTTTTACTTTCACTTACCTATATATGAAATATATAGTAAGTGGAAGTATTGCGATCGTGAAAAATTTCGACTTCCGGTTTTCAACGGAAATACACGTTTTGGGGTCCCTTGAGTCCAATTAACCAAGTCCCGCGAAATGGTCTGTGTGTGTCTGTGTGTGTGTGTGTGTGTGTGTGTGTGTGTGGGTGTGTGAACAGACTAGCTCAAAAACTATAAACCGTGCGAACCTGAAATTGGGTATTTAGTGTATGTATATGCCCGCGATGTGACAGCAAAAATTTCATCAAAATTGCTCAAAGGGAGGGGGTACTTTATTTAATAACTTTTTAAGTATTTTTCGATTTTCTCAAAAACGGCTCTAACGATTTTGATTAAACTGAGTATTTCATCCATTTATATGCCCGAGATGTGATTGTAAAAATTTCATCAAAATTGATCTACGGGAGGGGGGACTTTACTTAATACATTTTGTATCATTTTGACGTGTTTTTTTTATTTACTCAAAAACGGTTTTAACGATTTTGATCAAACTTGGTATTTGATGTATTTATATGCCCCAGATGTGATTGTAAAAATTTCATCAAAATTGATCTACGGGAGGGGGGACTTTACTTAATACATTTTGTACCATTTTTACATGTTTTTTTTATTTATTCAAAAACGGTTTTAACGATTTTGATCAAACTTGGTATTTGATGTATTTATATGCCCGAGATATGACTGTAAAAATTTCATCAAAATTGATCTACGGGAGGGGGGACTTTACTTAATAAATTTTGTATCATTTTCACGGGGTTTTTTATTTACTCAAAAACGGCTTTAACGATTAACAAAAATAAGATATGAATGTAGAAAAATGTGTGACTTTGGGAAATGATAATTAGCAAAACACGTCAATTTCTAATCTAAGTAAGTTAGTAAGTGAAAGTTGTGTGTTGCGCGCACGCACCAGATTTTTTTTAAATTAGATTCTTAAAGTTTATTCAACACATTAGAATTATATAGTCAAAAAAGAAAGATTTTTTTTTAAACAGGCTTTTAATACTTTCTATACGAGACCTTGATGAATAAAGTAAAATATCACGTCATATACTAAAAAAAACACTGATTTTACAAAAGCCTAATGTTTTCAGTCGCATTTTTCTCAAATATAAGATTTTGGACTTAATTCACCTTACCCTTCATAGATTTATTTATTTTCTTCGTACCGTAACAAATTCTTTCTTTACCGTCCCTTCTTCTAATTCGTCTTCCTTAAGTCTATTATTTTTTTGTCTTATGGTGAAAAGTTTGGCCACCACCCCTATTTTAGTCTACCACCAACGTAAGGAAACTTCTGAGTACGATTAGTTCACCTTACTGTCTAGCTGAGGTAAATAAATATTCTATGAAAACTTTGAGTCCGATATTCTTCTCCAGTTTAGCCTTTATTGCTTGTACCCTTAGCATCATCTAAAGGCGTAAAGTTATTATGCTATACATTTTAGATGCCTATTAACTAATTCGGTTATATGGCTGTCAGTATTGATCTATGTGATTATTTTATCATCTAACACTCGTTGTAATAGGAAAAGTACTTTTGGATAGTACTGACCACAGACACCAGAAATTAGAGCTGGCATAGAAATAGCGTGACTATTATGAATTAATATGTATTTTAGGCGCTATGGTCCTGCAAGAACTTTGCATCTTCTTAAACCAATCCTCCTAGGATGTCGTCCACTTAGTCCAGCCACTGAATCACGCATAGTCATCCTCTACCACTTTTTCCACCAAGTCCCATCCTTGTGCGTTTGGGGATTGATTGATTGTCAAAATGGCCTTACCATTCATTTAATTTGATCTCCTTTCACTAAGCCATTGTTTTGCTTGCTTTTGTTTGTTTTTTTTAAATTCTTATTTTTGCCAGTCCTTTCTGTCATGTTCGCTCACTTGTCCTAAGAGTCTGGCCTGTTATGCTATTGAACATGTGTAAGAACCATTTTTATCTATGCGAGAAGCTTTCTTATATAGCACCCATAGAATCTTTGGAAGAACGATCCTGAAGGCTGACTATCCCAGAAACCTGATCTTGTAAGACTGAGTGGTTTAGAATTATGAATGTTTTCTCATTTTTTCTAGTAACGGAAAATGATATATTTCCGGCGGTCATATTTGCTTTTAGTTTCCTCTCTCTTACATTATTCTCCATAGGAAAGTATTTTGGTTTCCTATTTTGACACATAAATCTCTTTCGATCTCAAGCTGGAATCAATCTCCTGTTCAAGGATTTCTAAATGTATTTATTTTGCCGCCATCTTTAACTATTTAAGAGTAATAGCTATTGTTATATTATTTCATATGTTTTTGAAATATCATTGGCATAAGCCAGAGGCTGTATCATCCTGTCATAAATAGTGCTCCTAAGATATATATACGAATCAGCTCAGATTGCTGACAGACTGGGGGATAATGGATCACATTGCCTAAGTCCGCCTCTGTCTTGAAAATCTGACAATCCATCTTCTATCTTCCCTATGGATCCGAACCTGTCTTTCAAATCTTTCTCCTATTATCCTCATTAATTTTATCATGTTAGTACTACCATGTGCTTATTTAAAATATATTAATAGCTCGTTTCAGCCTATGTAGGTTGAGTAATTACTTATTACCAGTTTAAATCACTGTGGTATTCACCCGAAGTCATTTCAGGCCAAATGTAAAATATTTTTTCTTCCTATCTTTTTATTTTTATTTTATTTTCACTTTTAATCCGAATATGGTCCTATTGAAATCCACCCCACGGTAACGCCTACCTTCGATTTTATTAGTACTTTAACTATTTTCAATGAATGTCAAGTGAAATTGATAGTGTTTAATATTGCACCCGAGGCCTGTTCTTTGGTTGTGAGCTGACAGGTCCATGATGTATCGCCATTGTTCCTCAGCTCTGCTCGGGCGACGAGGCAGCATTAACGAACTGACTATGTTAATGTTAATGTGAAGATGTGGATAGGACATAGGAGCCAGCCAGCTTGTATCGAGCAGGCCAGTGAGTCAGCACTGACGTCACCGGCACCACTCTTCGCTGCCCAGTCTCCTCAACATGTATCGATGCTTAGAGCGGCGCGAGGGGTCCGGGGTTCGAGTCCTGTCAAGATTGATTTAGCACATCTTTAGGACCTTATCTTATTATCATCCCTCCGAGGCCTCGTTCACATCCGTTGGCTGTTATCGATTTACAAAATAATTACAATTAAACAATACACCATTGCACTATACTACACCATAACGGAACGCCCTTGCACCTCTATCTTTACCTTATCCTTTCCTCCCACAGAGATCCCACAATAGCATCAATTGCCGTTCAGGATTACCTATTGGACCTAGAAAATTGGTTCTAAAAGTGGAAAATAAAAATAAATGCGACTAAGTCGAACCATATAAGTTTTTCACTGAGGAAGCCATCATGTCTTCCAATAAAAATTCATAATACTTCTGTGCCATCTAAAAACTATGTACGCTACCTAGGACTATACTTGGACAAAAGACTCACTTGGAACATACATAAAAACTAAAAAGACAAGAACTGACCTGACGATATAAACAACTATCACACCTCCTACACTACAGATCATCACTTATCTTACGAAACAAAAGACTAATATACAAAACGATACTAAAACCTATTTGGACCTACGGAGCAGAACTTATGCGTTCCACTAAACAAGTACACATAAACTAAATTCAAACCACACAGTCAAAAATTCTTCGAAAAATTGTAAATGCTCCATTGTACATTTTTAACAACACAATGCACAAAGACATGGATATTACAACAGTAAAACCATATTTTCACGACAAATACACTACACTTCACTGTTCTACTCATAACCATCCAAACCCAATTGTTTTTTCTCTTTCTTCCTCACAGTTACCCGTCCAACAAAGATTAAAAAGACAATGGCCGAGAGCTCATTCAAAAAATCAAGAAAATCGAAGATAAACTTAGCATTCCACAAATTTGCTTGATGCGCTCCAGCGCTGGCGCAAATGCTGTAAAATAAAAATAGATACTACAAAATAATTATTTTTACCATAGCATAATTCAAAATAAAAGAACATACACCTCCATCCATATTAATATTTTTTAAATTATATCATCATGAGATTGATGTTTTTATTTCTAATAACTACTATCTAATACATATAATTTATATCTAATAATAATATCCTGCGCAACAATTCGTTACCGAGTCTTGTATGCCTTCAGCATTCTCCGTCAACCAGCTCTATCCCGTGAGGCATCCTTGCAGTTTTCAACATTAAGAAGGGTTCGTGCATCCACCACAGTTTCCATCCACTACACGTTTGGTCCCCCGAATCTCCCTACTCCATGGTTACACTGTGAGGATCCTCTTCGATATCCAAATTTCCTTAATCCTTGTCACGTGACCAGCCCTTCGTACGAATTTTGATTGTCTTGACAACATCTGAGGTCTTATGTAGATCGTACATCTCTCTATTACCGCCATTTCCACATATATTTAATTATTGTTAAATTGTCAAAATAGTTTTTTTTTTAACTTGAAAATATCAAATATGCATAGTTAAATAAGGTGTAATTTGAAAATCGACACTAAATTATTGATTTTTATAGAACATCTTGATTAAAGAAATGTAATAATTAAAAAAAAAAAGTTGGGGCTGATATATACTCTCACTTTTGACCCCTTGATGTCCCGCTTAAATTCCGGAAGGCATTCATTTTTAAATTTAATAATTATATATTTTTGACATATATTACCAACATAAAAATACAACGAAACTTGACGGATGAAGGTAAGTTGTACGTATAGTGGCAAATTGTTATCGGCTTTCTAAAAAAATTGAAGAAAAAAAAATTGATTATTTTTTAAGGATTTTTTTTTCGTCAAAGTTTAATTTTTAATAACTAATCAATTGATATTCGGCCCCTATGCTACCGTTCAGTGTGCTTATCACTTGATCCGTCCTTAGTCCTAAAATTTGGTCTAGACCTTGGCTATAAAAGTTCATTGCATTTGCTTTTGTCAGGGCTTAGCCAAGAAATATAAAATGATCAAAGATAGGAGGTGCTAGAATTATATAAAGAGTGAACAGTCAAGTATTAAATTTACTTAAAGGATATGAATCAGTAAAAAAAAAATGAAAAAAAATACCGAATATCCGCAATCACGTCTGAAAAGCATTTAAGTGCAGTAATAAAAAAAAATATTTAAGAAAAATACTAAAATAAAAATTGCGTATTTAAAATTTTTTTTTATTATAATATATGGACTAAGTAATTTTTTTTATTGTATTTTAAAAAACCTAATAAAAATTAAGTGTGGCGGATAGCAAGAAAAAAAAACACTAGTAGAATAATTTTATTTCATTACTCAATTGATATAAAAACTGAATCATCGTGTAAATTCCTTCCAATTAAAAGCCCTGGAAACTGCAGTCATTCCTTTTTATATCACACGTCTCATGATCTAAATACGGAAGCATTTTCTTTAACCTTAGATAGTGTTTACTCATTCGTTTTTTACGTAAAGGTTCATGATATAAAACTCTTATTAAGAGTTTTTAATCTATTTATTTTTATTCAATTACAGTCCGTCAAGTTAAAAGTGATCTGAAACCGGAGAGTTGAGCTATATTATGTTTCGCAGTGTAGCAGACGCTTGGCGAGAGATTGGGGTAGGAGGACCCGTTGCATTCCAGGGGTCTGGAGGGGGGGGTGCTGTCCCCTCAACTGGAACCGTCTCCAGCCGTCTCTTCCGAAACTGGAATAGCGATTTCAAGCTCTTCCTCGGTGAAAGAATGCAGTGAGATAGTAAAAGATCCACTCATTATTGCAGAATCGTTTAGATATGAGGCAACGTCGAGTAATAACATAAAATAATAATTTTATATCAGCGGAGGATCTTGTTTGTCTTTTATTTCTGTAATTTAATTGTTGTGGATTCTTTCAAAGAACTAATGTAAAAGCAACTATAATCATAGTTAGTATAGTACTGTAGTATAGTACTGTTATAATTTAGGTACTGAGTCATTCCATGTCACATCAACACACTTTTTTCCCTCACCGTCTCAGATTTTAATGAGATTTGGTACATAGGATACCTTCGTGTACACTAAGAAAACTACCAAATTTCAGCTCAATATCTCAACCTATTTTCAAAATATAGCTATGTAAACCCTTTGAAAAACGCACAACTTAGACCTGTCGCATCATCTGGAAATCGAAATCGCAGCTCTCCTAGGCAAGATGGGCAAATGAAATTGATGTCATTTTAAAAATTGAATCTATAACCTTCCTTATGACATGCAACTCAATAGGGGTTAAGATAAATTTATTTTTCAAAATTTGAATCGAAATTTCAAATTTGAATTTTTCAAAAAGCGTATTTTTTTAAAATCTTCAGTAGAGAAAAAATTCAAATTCAGAAAAATTCAGTAGAGTTGATAAGGTTGGCAGTAATAAGTATTATAAAATTATGATGGGACAGCAATGGGTTCATGCTTAAATAATTATTCAAAAATGTGAGTATTGCTTGTGGATGGAAAAAAACATTAGCTATCAAGCTTCTCAAACTTTAACCTATTTTATCAAACTAATTTCTTTCAACTCAATTCAAACTAATTTCTTTCCTACGCTTGTCTACAAATACAAATCTCTGAAACATTGTCAGGTTCTGGATATTGTGATTTGAAGCATCCATTTTGTCACATTTCTTTTTATCTTCTTTACAGAATGCTTGATAGGATTGTGTGTGTCAAGGACTGTCACAATGAATGTCATTATTTATTGAGTAAGGGCACATTAAGTGTCTATTTTATGATTGCATGCATATGACGTGGGTGCAGGAGAGTACATGAACAAAATAAACTTGCATGTTGAAAAAGCATCTTGAGCGTAGTGGAATAAAACTACGCTCACGATGCTTTTTCGCATTGGATTTTCGTTGCTTATACCAAGTAGACATGGAAAGATAGAAAATCAATCTAGATTACAATATTTTGAAAAAAGATAAGCATTCTGTAAAAGATAAAAGAATACTAAGAAATGTGACAAACTCGATGCTCCAAATCACAATATCCAGAACTAGACCTTGTTTCAATAATTTGTGACAAGTGTAGGAAAGAAATTAGTTTGATAAAATAGGCTAAAGTTTGAGAAGCTTGATGGCTAATGGTTTTTTCCATCCACAAGCAAAACTCACGTTTTTGAATAATTATTTTAAGCATGAAAACATTGCTGTCCCATAATTATTTTGATAGCACTTATAAATGACCACCTTTTTAACTCTACTGAATTTTTTCTTATTTTTAAAAAATACGTTTTTTGAGAAATTCAAATTTGAAAAACAAATGTCGTAACTCCTATTGAGTTGGTTGTCATAAAGAAGGTCATAGATTCAGTTTTAAAATGACATAAATTTCAACTCCCCATCTTGCCTAGAAGAGCTGCAATCATCGATTTCCAGATGAAGCGACAGGTCAAAATTGTGCGCTTTCAATGGGTTTACATAGCTATATTTTGAAAACAGTTGCGATATTGAGCTGAACTTTGGTATTTTTCTTAGTCTACATGAAGGTAGCCTTTGTATCAAATTTCATTTAAATCTGAGATGGTGACGGAAAAAAGTGTGTTGATGTGACATGGAATGACTGACTCTATTGATACTAGCTTTGAACTTCGGTCAGATTATTGGTTTTGTTGTCTTGGTTCTATTCAAGCCCTTAGAAGGCCTTTGGATGTTTTGTTAGCTTTGCATTAAAGTGTGGACTGCAACTTTTATTAATAAATAACGCGGGTTTTATATCGTCAACGTGGTGATGAAGTATTGCAGCGGTATCCCTTAACAAAGCTATGAAACATCAAGGCTCCAACGATGGTTCTTTGAAATATACCTTTAAAACAGTACTCTACCAAGAGAAAGTTCAAGTACAGAACTTTTTTTCCTTTTTTGGGCCTGTTTTACATATGGAATCTCTCGTGGAAGGCTTTGTCATCGGGGTCTCTTAGAAGACCCCATTAAAAAAGGTTTCTAGCTTCTAAAACGAATCAACTTACATTTGCTTAAATAGATAGATGCTATTAATTATTCTAATATTCTTTAATTTTAAATATTATTTATCAAACTAAATTAAAAAAATAATATTTTCATATTATATATAATATTTGCGGCTCTGAGGAGCGATGAATGAGGTATAAACTAATAACTGAGTTTTGACGAATTTTAAATTCGATTCGTAAATTCTTTCTAAGCCTTAAATAAAAATGCAAACAAATAAGGAGATTTCAAGAGTTGACGGATTGCAATGAGGAAAATTTTGTTTTCTTGATTTTTTTAAAATGCCGTGTAGTTAGTTCCGTTCTTAATTGCCCTAAAAATCTATCGTTTTCGAGTAAACGATTGGTTTTACATTGATTGCATGTGATGTCTTACTTTCAACTCAAGTGATTAAGGGATAGGGGTTGTGCATTATTTTCGATGATGTTCAGCCAATTAATAATTGGAATATGTTTGTAATATGTTTCATATTACAATTATAAAAGTCATTTATAAATAAATAAATAAATAGTATTATGAATTCAATTATATTAATCAGTTACCACCTACATGATGCTAGGTAATGCCCAAGGAGTCTATTTTTATGCTCTCGGGCTATATCCTTACATCACCTGCACGGGACACCTATTTCTTCTAAGAAACTATTTGGATTTTTTGAATTGTTCCGTGAGAACTAAACCATAGGCATCTCACGTTAAGCCCTCTCTCTCCGTTCTTCTCACGAAATTTCTCATTTAGGAAAGAGATGCATTTTTCATACATTATTTTTTTCTCTTTCTACTGCATCTGCCTGATCGAGGTCGTGCCTCAATTAATGTAGAATATATTGTATAACGAGCAGACCCGACCACGCGTTGCTGTGGGTGGCTCAGTAGCTAAAATGCGTTGAATTAATTATATCCTATTATTTTTAATGCAGTCAAATCAAAATTCACTAATATAGATAAAAACGTTTCAGCTAATCTAAAAACCAACGGGATTTAAAACAGAACTTTAGGCCAAATTAAAAATTGTTTGGTAAAGAGTTTAGAAGGATTAAAGTTCTTATTGTAAAATGTTAAAGGAACTAATAAAGAATATAATTGGAATAAGGCTTAGTACAATCACAATAGACAGCGAAAATGTACCGAATTAATCTTTTGCCATAATACATATTAATTAAATTCAGAGTATAACACATGGTTTTACCTGAAACAGGTTATGAAAATTTCTCGAACCATATGTTCTTACTAGTACTACAGTACTATTTATCAAAACAAAAAAATTACATTTATGAATGAGATAATTTTTAACTTTTATAATAATAATTTTCATTTTTCTTTATTCTTAGAATTCACAATTTCTATTTATTGTAGTGCTAATAGGTGCACAATGGTTTTGGTTAACGTTTCTTTTGCTAAAATAAATAGATTCGATGTTTTCCCCACATGTGAAAAGGCGACACATAATTGCCCATGGGAAAAATACGGATTTTCTTAGTCCAAGCCGGAAAAATAGATTTGGCTACTGGATACTTACCCACCGAAATGAAATGAATTTTTCTGTCAATAAATCAACTTACACCGCAATCTGTTGAAAACTTATGGAACTTACAAATAATCACACTCATTCGTAGTATAATAAGCATTTAATTTGCAATAAAAGAAATTTTGAGGCCAATAATCGAGATATAAACTATCCTATCTTCTAAGTTGGACAAAACTACACAAAATGAGCCAAATTCCATCAAAGTCGGTTGAGTAGTATCTGAGTTTACCTCCGACAAACATCGGGACACGAGATTTTTATATATATAAAGATATATTTATATTATACATAAATTATTTTTTTTTGTAATATACATTAAACCTTATGGAATATTTTAATCCTTTCCAATTGGTATTTCGGAAAGGAGAACGGGATTGCCAAGCTTGACGACAGTGTAGCAAATAAATCTGATGCGATGTGAGCAACTCACAACTTTTACTTATCAACTTACTTTGATAAGAAATTTATGTGTTTCTTTAAATGCCATTTCTCAAAATTACAGATGAGGCGTAGAATTCCAAAACCAGCCAGGTCCATTTCCAGATTTATATTTTTTTTTAAATAGTTTTTCTATTAGGTGGAAGGATTTCTTCCAAAAGAGGTTAAATCATATTGAAAACGGCCCTAAAAAAATAAGGTCTGTTCCAAATCCAGCCAGATAATCTATAGAAAAACTATTTAAAAAAAAATAAAAATCTGGAAATTGGACTTGGCTGGTTTGGAATTCTACGCCTCATACAGACCATTTCGCGGGACTTGGTTATTTAGACTCAGTGGACCCCAAAACGTGCATTTCCGTTGAAAACCGGAATTCGAAATTTTTCACGATCGCAATACTTTCCCTTACTGTATAAAAAATGAAATTAAAAATAATAATTTAGATAAATTTCATATTTAATAAAAATATTAATCTAAATAGGTTCTGGTTATCATTTTATAGAATAATGTGTGAATATAAAATTTTACCTATTATATTGAAAATAATCGGGCTGTCGCCTATGCTGTAAATTATCGAAAGACCATTTATAACTTTTTCTTTTAATTTTTATGGAGGTATCTTCATCTCATTTAGCAGAGCCCCCATATATATATGTATATATATTTTTTTTTTTTATTTTTTTTTTTATCACTGTTACTTTCTACTACGAACAATATTGCAATACGATATACAATCAAACCTCTCCCTAATCTTTCACCATTCCTTTTGAATAACTGTGTAGAAAAAGTATTTTAATTCTATTTTTTGCCTGAGCAACATAAAAAAATCCTTTGCTCTAGGAAATGGTATTAGACTGAGTTGGAGTACTACCGTGATATGCTCTCGTTCTAATGCAAGTTACTATGCATGCACCTTTAACAATGTCTGTAGAGTTACTTAGCTTGCCTTTCCCCCGAGCCACGCTGTTCAAGAAACTTTCTCCTTTGGTATGATAACATATTTCATTGCTGTAGTACGTTCCAATAACCGTACTCTATTAGCTTTATCTCAGCTACCTAATCGGGTTAATTGCATTGATATATAATTGGAAGAAAAAAAAAATGTTTTCTGAAGTTTAACTGATTATTTTAATAGTTGGGCGGTTAATTATGTGCAGAGCACTTTCCTATATGGTTATAATAGAATATTTTTATCCTTTCTGATTGGATTTTCGATAAGGTAATCGGGGTCGTCACGTGTTAAAGTTTGACGATGTTGCTGCTAAATACATTAAAATCTCATATCGTTTATGGGTACATATGGATATCTCAACTATATATTTAATTAAGATTTACATAATTACTATACACGGTTATGTACTTTAATGATCTCTGATTCATGTTAGTTATAAACGAATTCAAAAGATAAGTTCTTTTGTGCTCTGTTCCAATTCCTTCTATCAAAATTGTATATTTATTTGCCACGAAATATTGTTTTTCAGCGTTTTACAAAAAAAATGCATGCATTCATAAAACTTGGCAGGGCGCTGTTAAATTTATTTCTTATTTATTTGGCACTTGATGGTACCAAACTTTCAACAATGCGAACTAATCTTTTTTTCATAAAAAAAAAATATGTTGAACAATTTAATTTAATTAAGAGGGAGATTAGAAAGCAACTGATCAAACGATTACTTGACACACGTTCTAATTTATCCTTATCCTACAAATTTATGATGTACAATTATTACTCCTCTGCGGACGTTCGGGATAGAATTATGTGGTTCTGCAAAGGCCTCAAATGTCCCAAGAATCCAATCCTTTCAATTAAATGTATTGAGGAAGATGATAGAATAATAGAAGCATTATGCAATTGCCTAACGAGTTATTAAAAAAGCGCCTGATCGTTCCAATTGTTTTAACTACTTCAAAAATTTCTGCCAAAGACTGAGCTTGAACTTATTGCGCATCACCACAAAAACCTAAATCTTCCACGAATCCACATGTTTTCACACCGGCAATTTTGAGGCATAACTTCTGTAACTTAATCAAGAATGGATGGAGCCCGAACATTGCAGCAAGCATATTGGAAATGTTTATAATAAAAAAGAACTTATCGATCAAATGTGTGTTGTTATTCAAATGCATTAAAGGAAAAAAACTCTTAGTAGGTCTTTAAACTATATTATAAATATTTATTTTATTTTTTGCTTTGCTTCATTTTACGTAGCTATTAATAATATTATTCATTCCGTTGTACTGTTGTAATTTTACTGTATTATGCACGCATGAAATTAATTCATCTTATTATAGGCACAGCAAATAAACAACTTTCTCACAGGTTTAGTGTTTGAAGTTTATAGTTTAATTCGTATGCATAATTAAAATTGATCACCGGTATTTCCACTTAAAAACAAAAATTATTGTATGCCCTTTGGTAAGATAATAAAATGCATTAATTTGGCTTGTCATTTCTTGCAGCATTTTATTCTAGGCTTATATTAATCAATTTATCTCCTTTGAGGTGAACGAACATACTCATTTCTTAAGCAAAACCGACTTGATTAGCGGAATTGTCATTAAATGGGGGGGGGGGTCTTGCAATTATAATTGTCTTTTGAAATTCTTTAGAGGCATTATTATCGCTATAAGTTTTCTCAAATTCAGATACTTAAGGTTTAAAAAATGTATCTTTCCTTACAAGTATTGTTCCTTAAATCACATCTTGATTTACGAATACATAATAGCCTTCTCAGAATGGCTCTACCTTACTAATAGGGCCTAGATTTTCACAAGAAATAAAAATATAAAATGTTCGCATGCTTTGATTATTTTTATATTTACTTAAATATGTCAAAGCAAAAAGCCTAAAATATGATTTAATACTATTTCATTAACAGATATTTATTACAAATCATTAAACACAAATATAAACGGCGATGCGGCTGTTGCCTCAGAAGAAATAAAGAATGATGATTAAATAAAATTATAAAAGAAAAAAAAATATTTATTTTCTTCTGACGAATGAATTTATTATGATTGAATGATGTATAAAGGATAAGTAACAGTGATATAAATTTTATTTTATTTAGAAATTTGATATTGTTATTTAAGTACTTTAGGGTAAATGATATTTCTTGGTTTTCCGTGTTTTGAATTTGTTTTTTGTTTTTTTGGTTATTCGACGTGTGAGCATGCAACATAGTTCTGACCATGTGAAAAACATGGATTTCCTAAATTCAATTCTAAAATATTAAGTTGATCATTGAGAATGTAAGTCGAATGGGGAACTATAATATACCTACTGCTAATAGTTGGTGGTTCATAATTCCATTTTGCTTGAATGCATGAATTATCATCATATCGCCTCCCCTTTAATTTTTGTTCATGAAACTGCGTTTTCTTTGGAATAGATTAATTTGTATGATCACCAGTATTACCGAGAAAAAAAGAAATTAATGTTTTTATGGTAGTGAATTGATTACTATCACTCGTTGGGAAAGAAGAAGGGTTTGTCCTTATTCTGTTGTTACACTGTCTGAATTCCTACCCTCAACTCTTTGGATCTCAGACTCTCCCCTGAGCAAATTCCTCGCCACTATTTCCATAGCCAAGAAGAGATGGAGATGGAGAAGAAGTATGATATCGCAGTGGTGGCCTGGTTCCTTACACCGCCTTGGATGTGGGTTAAGTAGAGATTTTCACCTCTATGAGCTGTGTAATATGGCGGCGGTTATCAGAGCGGTGATAGCTTCAGCTTACCTGTTATTTCTTTTTTATTTTCTCTTTCTCCCTTTCATATCATTTTCTAATCCTTAAATATTTTTCTCAGTGGAGGATTTCCGAAAAATCAAAGTTGAAAAAAAAAAGGGTAGATTTTAGTGATGTGATGTTCTGAATGCTAAAGTAAGAACTTACGATTCGATTGCTATGAGCGCAGCTAGGCTGTAGGTAAAAGTTACTACATTTTAATCGTTATTATTTTAAGTTAACTACCTTGGGTTTACCCGAGAAATAAAATATTTACCTGGTTCAAATCATTGATATTCTGTTCTTAGTAGCATTGTCTTTCGCTCATTAATAAAATGATGGACTTTTGCAATTTGTCGACTCCATTGGAGCGGGGTAATTCCGGAAATGTTCTGATTTATTTATTTATTTTTTGCTAAGTTACGCGGCATCCAGCGTCCTAAAAGTCAAATGTCTAGTCAGTAAAGTAATATCTTAAGGGTTTGGGTGAAATGCAGAAATCAAAATTTCGGCACTACAAATCGGATTTATCCTTTATTCCTTCTTTTTAAAAATGTTTTTTCGCGTCTAAATTGAATTAAAAGAATGTAAGAAGATAGAAAAGTTAAGAAATAGCAGATGGATAATCCTTTTGATGGTATTTCCTTTTGGGAAGCCTCCTGGTTCAAACGCGTGTTTGGAAGAAATTAAGTGGTCTGCCCTTCCTAGTAAGCATGACTTGTCAGTGTATGTTGATTCCTTTCGCTACTTGATAATGCTTTTCTGCATTTATACTCCTGACTTATGCTAACTATTGTTTTATTTCTTGTTTAATTTATTCTGTTAACAGCTCTGTCGCTGTAATAATACCGAGTGCATCCTGAAAAGCTTGTTGGTTACAGCCATTACAAGTTCAATTCTCCGCCCTGAGAACTCGAGTCATGAAAAAGGCGAAGAGGGTTGTTTAGTTAAGCGTTGGACCGTGAACAAATTGTTTCTTTAGTTGTCCCCAAGAAATCAGGAACAGTTTATTTTTACAGATCGGGAACTTGCTTTTATTTGCTCCTGGATCCTGACGGCATGAAAATGCAGTTCCGTCCTCTGGCAAGAAGTCCATGATAGCATTTGTTTTCTCTTGTAGAATAAATCACTTCAGACAGGTTTTTCCTCTTTAGGTTTTCAACTATCTGTTTTTCAGTTAGAACATGGAATTACATAGTAGGTTTCTTTACTGAATAACGTTCAATAAATATTTAAAAGAAAGTATATTTCTAGGCCAAAAAAGAAAAAGTATTCTTCAATTCAAACATCGTTTTTTTTTCTTTTCTGCATTTTACTTGGGTCGTATGTTAAGTATAGGTTGGTATTGTAGTATTGTTTCTTCGAAATGATTAAAATTAAATAAAATTTTAATGGATATTAATGAACATCTTCAATAATCTTCTTGACAGAGTTACCGTACACTCTTTTATTAACTCATCTTCAAGAAGTACCACAATGTAACGTCCTAAGCCCTCTCTTCCATACCCTTTACACTTCTGACATCTCTGATTACCCCTACATCACTGTCTTCATTTTCGCTGACGACTCTGGAATTCTCCCTTCTCGCTGAAAATCAACTATCTATTTGATGTCGCAGAGTTATTCCAAACTAGGAAAAATATGTTTAATTTCATTTAGTCTAACCACGTGAGTCACCTAACCAAAATCCTCATGTCCTCCTTTTGTAATGTAAAATAACGCAGCACCTTCAAAAAACTATGTACCTAGGAATATGTTTGATCGTAAGACACTCTTCGAACGTAGACGCAAAATAAAAAATAAAATAATTGGCAAAATGATACTGTCAACTGTCGAATCTTCTAGGTTAAAAATCACCACAAAACTAAAAAAAAAACCAAGATTGATATATAGCACTGTTATGAGACGTAGTTGGATAAATGGAGAACTTTATGGTTCAGAAAAATGTAAACATCAACAATATAGCAAGAACAATCATAATGCTTGGCGAATGATTGTCGAAGTACCGTGGCACATCTCAAATGGCTCTCTCTATTCTATACAGATCAACTATTCTCTTCCCCTTCTTGTTCACTATTACCCTGTCGACGCAGGCTTGGTTATTTGATTGGTTTGTATTTAGTCTTATCCTATTGTTGTTATAACTTGATTATATTTATTTTTTAACTATATAATTATTTCCTTTTTTTCGTTTTTCTTTTTCGGTTTACTATAGTTTGTATAAATATTATGAATGACTACTTCGTGAACTAATACCAATCGATCTTGAGAGTGGCAGATGGTATTTCCAATTGATCTTAGAAAAAAAAGAAGAAAGTAAATGATTGCTAAGTAAATCTCACTATTGCTTTTTCCTTTCTTTTTATGGGCATTGTCGAAAGTTAAATTTTACACACATTGGCATTAAAAAGAGAGATTTGTCGAAGTCATAAAGAGAAGATTGTATTTCAGAATGAATTGATAACATCTTTTCAGTAATACTATTCGTGTACATTTTTTTCTCTTCCGAACCGGATTCGAAATTTCGCTCTTAGCAGACATTTGTCGACTAAAGCCCAGACCAAGTCCATATCTAGCTGGCCAGTAGATTGGCCCTGCCTGTTTGCTGTCATGTGAACAACTTTCTAGTGTATTGCTTTTGATTAAACAAGGAGGCTTTCTGTTTTCATTCCTTCTTACTTTCGAAAATTTGCTTCTTTTTTCCTTTCTACGGATACTATGTGATATACTTTTTTATTTAATATTTTGTAAATAGAAATTCAATTATTTTATTGAAATAATGTTTCATTTTCGTCTAGACATCTCAATATCAACTTCATATCCTTGCCTATTTATGTAGAATTCAAGAGACGAATTTTCTTTAGTAATTCATTCTTGTTTATCTTTCCACTTAAAGTCGTTTTAGTTATAAGAAGATTTTTGATTCCACACAAAGATTTTCCTGGGCTAGGCGATCTTCACATTAGTCTATTTGCTTGTTGGCTCTTGCGCCCTCTGCCTTTCTCGTTGGTCGTTGGTTCATTTGTTTTACTTCTAATTTTGAATTTAAAGAAGCGCCTTTACAATTTTTTCAAATCACTGTTATTGCTAAAAATGTAAGTTGTGAGATTTAAGTAAAACATAGATCATTTAAAACTTGGCATGTTAAAGGGAATCTAAATAAGAAAGTAGGATTGGTAATTTTTTGTGTAATATTTTCTAACTTATACTCTTATCTTACTTATTGCCATCTCGTTCATTCTTTTCCGCCATTTTACGTTTTTCTTTTAGGTTGTCCCGTATTCATTTGGTATAGGGGGGAAATGCTCGAAAAGCTGACGCTATGAAGTTTCTGGTTGTAAATCACGAACCCAGCCCGATTCCTTGTCATATTTTACCCAAGTCATGTTGCTAATTGTTAATTCTCATGATAAGCCTAGCTTTCGTATTATTGCATTCTAAAATAAGCCAGTTAATTAATAGTTCCCCCCAATGAATAATGCCGAAGTATAAATGGAGCAATTTTGTGTTAGAAATCACTTTTTATTCGAAACTTGAATCATTTAAAGAATTTCTTGTGGTTTTTAAATTTTGAGTATATTATTTTTAATTACATATATATTTTTTACTAGTCCAACCTTTAATTAGTAGAATTACAGAATAATACTAATTGTAGGAACAGTCCATTTCTCGCAAGAATGTTATCAATAATTCCTGGAGACTGATTAAACGGCATTCGTACCATTATTAAAAAAAAAAAAGAAATGTTTTCTCTTGAGTTCCATGTTTATATTAAGAAATTGAAATCCCCTATTAATATCGTCTGATTTTTTTCAATGTTACAAAGATTATTCTGTATTTGTATCTTTTATTTTAAAGAACCTATTCTTGTTATTATTCTTAAAAGATTATTAAGGTTTTCTAGTTAATCAATAAAATAGTTACTTAAATCATTTTAAATATTTGTGATTGAACTCTAATATTGTTTGCTTTCTAGCTCTTCGTTCAAAGATTATTTTTGTATTTTTATCTTTTATTTTAAAGAAGCTATTTAAAAATTTTTCTGGTTCATCATTAAAATTGGTTAATTTAAGTTACTCTAGTTCATATCATGGCATTTAAATCATTTTAACTATTCCTGATGGGGGGGAACCCTCAAAATTAAATAAAGAATAAAATAACGGCTTATTTTGAAATTTTGCATTGAAACGTGCCCAATATTTTGGGTATAAATTTGTTTGAACTACCTAAAGCTGTCGAAAACATCATCTTAGGGAACTCGTTAATATTAATAAATAATGTTTGTAGTATTATACTGTATTTTAGTCAAACATACTATATATATATACTATAGTACTCTCAGCATTTTTTTTTTCCTTTTGTATGGTTTTGCTAGGAGACTGAGTCATTCCATGTCACATCAACACTTTTTTTCCCTCACCATCTCAGATTTTAATGAAATTTGGTATTTAGGATACCTTCCTGTAGACTAAGAAAAATAACAAATTTCAGCTCAATATCTCTACCGGTTTTCAAAATATAGCTATGTAAACCCATGGAAAAACGCACAATTTTGATCTGTCGCGTCATCTGGAAATTGAAATTGCAGCTCTTCTAGGCGAGTTAAAATTGATGTCATTTTGTTTTTTCAAATTTGAATTTCTCAAAAAGCTAAGTATTTAAAAATCTGAAAAAAAATCAGTAGAGTTGAAAAGGCTGTCATTAATATGTGCTATAAAAATTGTGATGGGACAGCAATGGGTTCATGCTTAAAATAATTATTGACAAATTTGAGTTTTGCTGTAGCCTTGGCTTCTCAAACGGTAGCCTATTTTATCAAACTAATTTCTTTCCTACACTTGTCAAGTTCTGAATATCGTGATTTGACACATCCATTTTGTCACATTTTTTAGTAATTTTTTATCTTTTACAGAATGCTTGTCTTTTTACAAAGGATTGTATTAACATTGTATCTTTACATGGCTAATTAGTATAAAATCTAATGTTTAGGAAAAATAGCTAAAAGAAAAAAATAGATAAAGTAAAAAATATATTTGTAGTTATAAATAAATATTTGTTATTAATCAAAGTTAGTTTTGTAGTGCCAGTTTTTCTGAAGCATTCAACATTTTAATTCATTAATTTAGAGAAGTTTGACTAATCTTATTTATATGCGTAGCGGAATAAAAACATGCAAGTTCTTTTTGTTCTTGTACTCTCCAACACCCACGTCAGATGCAAGCAATCATAATATAGTCACTTAAGGTGTCCTTACTCTATAAATAATGGAATTTATTGAGACAGTCCTTGACAAATAAAAGTGCAGCCGTGTATTACTGTCAAAACAAAGAATCCACTTCTTAAACAATTTTTTCTCGTAAAAAATATAATCTCCTAAAAACTTTGATCTCTATATTTTTTACTTTTAGCTATTTTTTCCTAAGCATTAGATTTTTGTTGCTTACACTAATTAGACATGTAAAGATACAAAATACTACAATGTTAATACAATCCTTTGAAAAAAGACAAGCATTCTGTAAAAGATAAAAAATTACTTAAAAATGTGACAAAATGGACGTGTCAAATTACGATATTCAGAACTTGACAAGTGTAGGAAAAGAAATTAGTAATAAATTAATTAATAATAAAAAAATTAAGAAATTAATAATAAAATAGGCTACAGTTTGAGAAGTTTAATAGCTAATGGTTTTTTTTCCATCCACAAGCAATCAAATTTTTCAATAATTATTTCAAGCATGAACCCATTGCTGTCCCATCATAATTTTTATAGCACATATTAATGACAGCCTTTTCAACTCATTTTTTTCAGATGTTTAAATAATTAGCTTTTTGAGAAATTCAAATTTGAAATTTTTGTTCAAATTTTGAAAAACAAGTTTCTGTTAAACCCTATTGAGTTGCATATCATAAAGAAGGTCAAAGATTCAGTTTTAAAATTACATCAATTTCAACTTCTATCTCATCTAGAAGAGCTGCAATTTCAATTTCCAGATGATGCGACAGGTCAAAATTGTGCGCTTTTCCATGGGTTTACGTAGCTACATTTTGAAAACCGGTTGAGATATTGAGCTGAAGTTTAGTATTTTTCTCAGTCTACAGGAAGGTATCCTATGTGCCAAATTTCATTAAAATCTGAGATGGTTAGGGAATAAAGTGTGTTGATGTGACATGGAATGATTCGAATGGTCGAATATAGAATATACATGGAATGCTAGCCCAATAGAATTCCTTATTTTTCCTTTGAACCCTACGCAACCTTAAATGACTTGTATGCATTTTATACTACTTTTGAATGATTTATGTATATTTTTTTATGAATACAATCCCATTTCCGCGCTTGGGGAGAATATTTGGAGCGTGGAGCTCAAGCTGGAAGTGGCCCTTTGTTGCTGAGCTATTTATAGCTTCCTTTCGCATGTCCGTACTGACCTGCTCAACACTAACTTCCTACAGTCTGTATTAGTGGTCTCTGCCTTTAAGTTGAAGCTTCAGAGGTGATTAGCTCTTTCTTCGTAATCAATAATTTATTCTATCCCTTTCCTCTTATTATTTATGGATTCACTTTTAGTGGTACGAATCTTGGGAAACTTAATGCGTAGTTACGGAGACCACGGTCGTGGCGTATGGCTCATATGATCAATGTAGACCGGGATTAATCAGAAAAATATTCCCTAACATCGTTGTTGTATAGGAACTACTCATTGGCATCACTTTAAATTATTGTTTTAAATTAAACGGTGCTTGACCATCTTCTTTTCTGACGCCTTGGTAGATCATTATTTACATATCGCACGTCGGCAATAAGATGAGTTATGCATATCGTTGCAATTAAAATGACAAAGCCCACAAAGCAAGAATAGAATCACAATATTCTTTTATGCAGGGGGTGATCGTGTTTACGCTGGTGGAGGGCTACTTTTTAATGGTGGTACTAATTTTAACTAAACTCACTCTGACTATAGTCAAACACTATTCTCTCTAGACGTTGTTTGTAGGTACTTCGTAAAATTAAGAGTGCAATTAAAACTTCATATGTAATTATCCGAAAAAAAAAATACAGTTTTTACTTTCACTTACCTATATATGAAATATATAGTAAGGAAAGTATTGCGTTCGTGAAAAATTTCGACTTCCGGTTTTCAACGGAAATACACGTTTTGGGGTCCCCTGAGTCCAATTAACCAAGTCCCACGAAATGGTGTGTGTGTGTGTGTGTGTGTGTGTGTGTGTGTGTGTGTGTGTGTGTGTGTGTGTGTGTGTGTGTGTGTGTGTGTGTGTGTGTGTGTGTGTGTGTGTGTGTGTGTGTGTGTGTGTGTGTGTGTGTGTGTGTGTGTGTGTGTGTGTGTGTGTGTGTGTGTGTGTGTGTGTGTGTGTGTGTGTGTGTGTGTGTGTGTGTGTGTGTGTGTGTGTGCGTGCGTGCGTGCGTGCGTGTGTGTGTGTATGTGAACAGACTAGCTCAAAAACTATAAACCGCGCAGACCTGAAATTAGGTATTTAGTGTAGGTATATGCCCGCGATGTGACAGCGAAAATTTCATCAAAATTGGTCAAACGGAGGGGGTACTTTATTTAAAGAATTTTGTATAATTTTTAGGTTTTTTTCGATTTTCTCAAAAACGGCTCTAACGATTTTGATTAAACTCGATATTTGGTATATCTATATGCCCGCGATGCGACAGTAAAATTTTTATCAAAATTGATTAATTGGAGGGGTCACTTTACTTATTAAATGTTGTCCCATTTTGACGTGTTTTTTTTTATTTACTCAAAAACGGATTTAACGATTTCAATCAAACTTGGTATTTGATGTATGTATATGACCGTGATGCGACAGCCGAAATTTCATCGAAATTGGTTAAACGGAGGGGGCACTTTACTTAATAACTGTTGTCTCATTATCACGTGTTTTTTTTTTGTTTACTCAAAAAGGCTTAAAATACACCTATCGATTCACCTTCACGATGTATTTGCAAAAGAAACTCGTAGTAAAAAACAAGCAAGCGGTAAAAAAACTCGACTGTTGATGAAATTAGTCCCTTCATATATAAATTAGCAATAATGAATCGAAAGGTGCTGAGAATTATCAAATTTTGCTATACAGATTCTCTTTAAGTTATGGAGATCTACAAATATAAGTATATACTTAAATATGTGAAATTGAGGAATGGCGTTTACATAATATTGAAACATGTCGATTTCTAATCCAAGTAAGTTCGTAAGTGAAAGTTGTGTGTTGCACGCATCGCACCAGATTTTTTTATTAATGTAACACTTCTGTGGGTCAACAAATATTTATTCAACAGAAATATACAATAATCAATGCGAAACGAATTATCACAACATAAATATTCGAGCAGGTTACAAAAATGATAACGTTATAGCTCACCAATCGTATGACTTGAGCTTCAGAGTCAAGACACAGTCTAAGACTAATTGGCCTTATATATAGTCGTAAAACGATCCTTCTGCAAGGTACGAGGTCTTCGTGGAAGCTTGTGGAACACCGTAGACGGAGCTCGAACAATCTAGAACTAAACAGTTCGTTCCAACCGCTTAGTTTGTTCCAACAAATGTTCTGGCATATTAAAAGTAGTAACCATCTTCTTGCCGCCGTGCGATGTGTTGAAGCAAGTTTAAAAGCTTTTGGGTTGGAATAAATATATATGGTATTTATTATGAAATGATAGATATCGGAATCGAACTGAATCTGCTACATATAAATAAGAAAGATTATTAGTGAAATTAATATGCAAATTAATTAATTCTGATCCTAAAAGCGGATGTGAGAGGAATTCGAAGCCAAAAAGCTTAACTGCCAAATGGAAATTATCTTATCCATTTATCCAAAGACGGTGTCAAAACCTTCCAAAAAATTGTTGTTCTTCTCTTTCTTTATATAGTTGAGTGCTTGTTACTTACACCTATGAAGTATTCTTTTTTGTTCTTCTTTTTTTGCTTGAAAATTCAATCCATAACCATATTACATTGTGAAACTCATGAATTTATAAATCATACTCCTGTCAAAATGTACGAGTACCTCACTAAAACAATTGATAACGCAAGTTGTCCTTGCAAGCCCTTTCTGGGGAGTCCTTATTGTCACATAAAAAGGAGTTGAGACAGGTTAATTTTGTATTTCCATCCATGAAAAACATTAACTTCTCTTGGATATTTCTATTAACCTGTCTTGATTAATATCTCAACATTTCCCAACGCAACCCTTTATTTTTCTTATAAAGGCTTCAGGGAGATGTTTTGTAAAATGAAAGGTGATTTGTGATGTGCTAACATAACTTCAAACAAAGGGAAGAAGAAAAAATTTATGGCTCCTTCACCGTTTATGTCGTCTCATTTTATGGATACTAAAACTTTTACAGTTACGTGTTTTTTCAATGGTTTTCACTCCTTATATTTTTTGTTTAATAGGATGAGTTAGATGGATAATTTTTGTTAAGAGTAAATATATTCTGTATAACAATCGTTTTTTTAAAGTATATATATTTTACTAATAAGTACTGAATAATATATTTTTTAACCCAGCTACAGTTTTATGCTTAAGTCGTTTCACCGAAACCGGCTAGAAACTTGAAAAAAAAAATGCATTCAAACAGGTGACTTATTTACATAAATTGTAAATTAAGCGGTAAAAAAACTCGACTGTTGATGAAATTAGTCCCTTCATATATAAATTAGCAATAATGAATCGAAAGTTGCTGAGAATTATCAAATTTTGCTATACAGATTCTCTTTAAGTTATGGAGATCTACAAATATAAGTATATACTTAAATATGTGAAATTGAGGAATGGCGTTTACATAATATTGAAACATGTCGATTTCTAATCCAAGTAAGTTCGTAAGTGAAAGTTGTGTGTTGCACGCATCGCACCAGATTTTTTTATTAATGTAACACTTCTGTGGGTCAACAAATATTTATTCAACAAATCTGGACAAATCTGAAATTTATTACAGTTTTCTTCAGAATTTATAAATAAATTTAGAAACTTCTTGTGCAATTTCAGTTCTAATAATTTTCAAAAATTCGTTTATGTTAAATATTCACGAAGTTTTAAGTAGTAGAAGTAATTATTTATATAACATTTATATAGAAGAAATATTTTCAATATTCACTAAATGTAAGATGTATGTAATAACATGAGTAATGCATTTTAAAGCATGATAGATTTCACTAGACTCATTTCAAATGAAAAATATAAATATATGTTTGTATCACCGAGGAAAAAGCTAGTTTATCAAATAATTTTATTATAAGAGAAAAGGTAATTTATGATTGTTCACCTTTTCTTGAAAATATTTTTTGTTGTGTTTTAACTATCGTCTCACTTTTTTTTGGGGGTAGGGGCCTTTTTTGTTTCCTATAAAGTACCTTTGTTTTTGTTTATATGGAGAAATTAACTGTCTCTCGTCACCCCTAAAAATAAGAAATGGCTAAATATCAGATATGATAAAAATAAAGAAAACATAAAGAGGAGAAAAAAAAAAATATTCAGTCAACTCATAAAACTCGTTGAGTACGCATTTAATGGCAGACCATTGTTCATAATTAAAGCCGTTCTTTTCATTTGAGAAGTGGCAATTAACAAAACGCATTAATTTCTAAGTAAGTTGGTAAGTGAAAGTTGTGTGTTTTGAGACCAGATTTTTGAAACTAAAGACGGTGATTGATATCGACACATTTTCCTAAACAATTATATCTTACTAATCACTTACTTTTTATCGATTTTTTTTTTTAATCTAATATCTTGCCCACTGAATCATGCCCGTGGTAGGAGAAATACCCCAATACTTGGAGTAATGCAAGTTGATTTTTCAAGAATCACCTGATTTCTCCTAATTATGGAAGGATACGTACCTATAGAGACAGCGTATAACCCAAAAGGTTCTTCTAAATCCGGGTGGTACGTGGCTAATTTATCAGAATACATTGTTTATATTGTGGCCTACTACAAAAACAGGGTGATAGTTTCTGTTTCATTGAAACAGAGTTCTCGACTTTTGTGGACCGTTACATTCATGTATTAGTACGTAATCGCATGTTCTAGATGTGACGGGAATGATCTAGACCTTTCTGGGGTGTTCTATTTCGGGCTAAATATAAGAAGCGATGGACTAAGAGCTTAGCCATTCCTTGAAATCGAAGCCTAAGATTACTTTTGCGTCACTGTTATGTCGCTTGTAGTTACATTTATATTAATTTGAGGTTTTATTATTCGTGAATTATAAATTTTGCGTCAACAAAAATTATTGAAACCCAAATTAGTGTCACAATATATACATATGTGAAGAAATTCCATCTGTTTTAGCGTTTAGATCATCAGTTTTGTAATTGATTAGGGTCAAATATTTCATAGTTTCTGCACCATTGTCCTCTAGGAAACGATTCGGTGTGTAAAAAAGTAAACTTTATAAAAAAAACATTACTAGGAGAAGGGTTTTTTATTTTCACTTTTCTGTCATTATAAATGCATTTTCACATTTTCTCCTTTTTTTTTTTTTCTTCATAGACCATAGCAATTCCTGCTGTAGAAGCTGAATTTTACCTTTAACTATCTTATCTACACTTCAATGGGCAGTCATAACCCATAACCGTTCTTCCCCGCCGTAAATGACCTTTGGGCGTGGTAATGTTCATGTTCTAAGAGAAATAGCATGACAATAAAAATAAATAAGGGTTCAGAAGCGTTTGTATTGGCAAATCTCAGCAACTATATGAAAAGAAACTTAATACCTAGTGCTTAACTTTCTCTGAACGAGGCTTTGGAATTTCCTTTATAATTGGCTATCATATAAAAACTTTCTGATAGTTTTTGTTTATGATTATTTATACTATCATAATTTTTAGGAAAACCATGTGTGCTGATCTTTTTTAAAGTTGGAAAAATGGTTGACCCTTAAAAATCCTCCTGAGTTTCAATTCTGGAATTTCAGTCAAAAAATTATTTGACTGAAATGTCTGTATTTCCCAGAAAAACTTATTATTTGATATTTAATTTTTTCCTAGGTTTCTGTAATCATTTTTACGACAGCTAAGTTCCTTTCATTGTCTTTTGCCAGGCAGAGGCTAAAAGAAAACCATATTTCTAATTCAGGATACGTGCACTTTTAGTTTGTTTATAAAACATTGTTTACTTATATATCTAGGCAATTAATTTTTATAATTATTTTTTTTAAACTCCGGTTTGGTGTCTCTTGGTCAACTCAGGATGTGTAAAAGTTGATAAGAAAAAATAAAAATAAACTGAAAAGTGCTAGGTTGATTTCTCAATGTCAATGATTCACTACCGACATTTATCTTAAGCTCTGGGCGTCTTATTTCCCCCACCCCCATCCTGCTTCCATTCTATTGTATACCCAAGGCGATTGCGAAAGTGTAATTAATGTGTGCATTTAGCGAAACAATAAGATTTGTTTTCCGGTTTTTTATTGCAATAGTTGTATAATATAAAATTACCCTGCCAGTTTTGAGCCTGAGACCTTAAGCATAACATCATGTCAGAAACGTGAAATCAAATGTAAATTAGAAAACTGGTGTGAATGAGTAATAAATAAAGAAATATTACAAATAAACAGAATCATATAAACAAAAATAGCTTATTAAGATATTGCTACGTTTCTGGCCGCCCGCTTTTCTAAGGCGGGTGGTGCCTATCAGGAACGGGATATATCAAATTAATATATTGAATATGTATCAAAGTGTTTTGGATTCTTTTCCAGAGGTGACGTGTTTACCAATGTTATTTTATTAGTTAGAAACCTGTGGCATGGGCTGAAATGAAAATAAAAAAACAATGAATTGAATTATAACCATACTTAATTTTATTTACCAAGAATGTAAATCATAATTACCCCCTTCTAATGGACCATATAAAGATAGTTTAGTGACACAAATTAGTTACTGGATGCTGACTGGCAAGTTAAAACAATTTATAGAATGCATACCACGCATTAATACATTTAGTGCTGTATATTAATCTATCCAAAACTTATCACGTTGGCACTCTCTGTATCACTCTGGTATTGTCTCTGGACTCTGGATCAGTCTCTGAAGCTCTCTTAGACTCAGCACCGCATCTCCTCTCAACCTGTCTAGGAACCTGGACTCTGTCGCTCCTCTCTCTTTGGACCTCTCTCCTCAACACTCCTTTTGGCACTTCCTCCGACTTCCCTCTCCTCACTTTCCTTCCTCCATATAAATCGTCTATACCCCACTCTCTTCATACTTCTGGTTGGCTGGCTATCCTAAAATTTCCCTTCGTTGCTATATTTCTTGTGTTTTCCAGCAATATCTCCGACAATCTTCTTAGATATATCCCTTGGCAGCATTGTCGGTTTTCGGTTTTACTTATTTTGAATTTCTAACAGCAGGTTTATGGCCCCAATAACTTCCGAGGCGCCTTCTGGTAAAATTGAACACAGGGTTTGCACATATATAATACTTTACATATTTTAAATTATTAATTCAATTTACTTGCCCTATGCTGGCAGCATCCACAGTACATAGCAATTGAACTATAATGGCGTTGTTCACCATTGCAGTTTTACGCCAATACACAATAAGTATGAAATTATAAATCCAGTACGCAATAATATGGAATCTTAGGCCTGAAGAATTGATAGGTTGAGGTTCCGATCGGCGGATGGATTCTCGGCGGACGGTTCGACTATCTTACCCAACATGGACTGAAATGCAGTTGCAAATCAGCAGGGTGACTGGCCATTGAAGTTGAGCCCTCCTCCTCCGCGGGATGTTGAGGCATTTATATGTACATAGTAATATGGAAAAATAAAGAAGTAACATTAGAAGCCGATATATCTTTCACATATCGGGATATGATAACTTCCTCACCTCGCTCCACAGTGTTAAGAGTCTCTGTAAAAACCCTTCTCGACTCCTCTACGCTGAAGATGATCGAAACTTAGGCTATTAAATAAAGAAAATTCTGAGTGAAACTTCAAAATATATCTATAACTATGTCTTTATTTCCTGTAACTAAAGATGCTTAAATGCCTTATAGTCAGAACTTGAATTGTCTAATCTATTCTTCAATCTGGATAAAGAGGAGGAAGTCTTGAAAGGTTTTGGCCCTAATATTGTTCTTAATGGTTGAGGGTTTTCGTTGCAGTAACGCCAATGACCTGATGATTCAGGTACCTGCTCTCATTCGGAGTGAGTAAGGTCTGTGGACCGCAAGATTGATTTCCATTAATTATCTCTAATCTATATGCTTATCGAAAAATTCTGATTTACAACCATGAGAAAAAAATTAGTAAAATAAATTATTTTTTATTTTTAGTATAGTTTATATTAATATTTTTCCTATATATTATATTATTATATTACAGTATTTCAATATTTTATATTTTTGTTTTTAATTAATATATTAGGTTCTAAATTATTTTTTGAAATGTCAAAGATATAAAAAAATTTAATTATTTTTTGTGATATTTAAAACATAAAATATGTGGTATGAAAAATACCTATATGATGTGAAAATAAGCACATCTCAGATATTGGCAAATTCACACTAAATTATTGGTGTCCAAGAATATCAAGAAAAATAAATTTTGAACAACATTGGAAAAAAACTGACCAATTTGTACTCAGTAATGTCCGGGAGTTACGTTTCCTCAAGGGTAATAATTTCAAATTTTCTATTAGTGTATTTTTGAGGTTTATTAACAGAAATATAAAGGCACCCCAAAATTTCATGTTATTCCTAACCTTGACCCGAAATGAGTTGATGATTAATTTCTTTATTAAAATCAAGTAGCCAAGATTCTTTTTAGTAACTTTTTATAAAATACATAACCTTTTATGTATTCCTCTTGGAACTGACAACTATAATAGTATTATTCAGATATTTTAATTCTTTTTTTTTCTTTCAGGTGAGTGGTGTTTAAAATTATCAGCATAAGTGATTCGAAGGTCAGTTTTTATTAATTGTTAATACCTTTATAATTACCATACAATAGAGAATTATTACTTCCTCTTTAGTCATGCATGATCCGTAACTAATTGTTATGTTTTAATGATATCAAAAATAAACCATCATTTGACCGAGAATTAATATATTATAATCAAATATCAGTTAAATTGTCCTCTGTTTATGACATCAATCCAATTCGGCTAAATTAATAAACATTTAACTGAAAATTTAGACTTTCCATCATCTATGATCATCGAGATTTGAGTAACCTGTCTGTACATCAATTCATTCGGGCGAGGGGGGGTGGGGTAGTGGATGCGTAGTGTAAGGAATCACTGTTCCTTTTTCAGTGGACGTGCAAGGAGGTGATTTGACCGTGAAAGCGCTCAACAACCTGTTTTCCACTCTATTTATTTCTCAATTAAGAGTAAACTTTGTAGAGGCTGGATGAGACCCAGGAGGATACCTGGTGGCAGAATAGAAAGATAGAGTAGGCAAAATATTGTCTTGCCATAGATGGTTTCGAACTTATGACCTTGGGTATAGCTGTTCAGTGCTTTGCCATTAAACCGCTCTGCTCCCGAGATATGAATGTATAAATGACCAGCTCATATCTTTCATGCCAGTGAATAAGTGGTTACATCGAATTTCCTTAATTTCCAGGGCAATACTTTGAAGTTTGAACAGTAATTATATAAAATCAGGTTTTCATCATCAAGCGTTAGAATCCGTCAAAAATACCAATATAATGGCCACTGATTACGGCCATAAAAAATCTTATCGATAATGAGATACTAGATTTGAATCATTGTTCACCGACAGATTAAAAAAACATTTAAAGCAAACTATAGTAACTACATTTTAAATGAACGCCTGACTTATACACTTATTCACTATGAAAAAAACTTAACCATGGTTTGTTTAGCCTCTTAACCAATTTTGGGCTAAAGTTGTTGTTAACCACATATTCGCTGAGATGACAAAGATATGGTTTAGATAAATGTTATAAAAGCGGTTTAGTGGTTATTATAATTATATACCTTTTCAAATTGGCAATTATAATTGGCAGAATAATTCTTATTGAATGATACTTAATACTCATTTCTAGCAGGTCCAGTGTGAGAACAGTTGGATAATGACAAGAGATGCAAAGATGAAAACAATAATTCAAATGACCGGCCTGGCTGTCATGTACCGCGGGAGATTGCCCGTGGTCCGGGGATTGCTGTCTACGTGAGGCCATCTCGTACTTTTCTTCATTCCATCCATCTTTGTCCCCCCCCCCCCCCTCTCTCCCCCTTTTCTTGTCTTTTCTTTTGTTCTATTACGAACAGCAGTCCTTCTTCTTCTAGTACTTCAATTCGTTATACCAATATTTTGTTTAGTGTTTTTAAGGAAGTATCAATAAATGTTGGCTGTCGTTATCTAGATAAGTTTTGAATTTAAAGGTTTCTACTACAGAACTTAGATCCATATTTGTATGTCGTTTTCCCTTTCGGGTTTACAGAACTCATTGAACAGAAGATCTTTACCCGCCTTTTTTCCACCACTGTCTATTCTGAGCTACCTTTTTTCAAGCATGCAATATATTTTTTAATTCTATCAAATCCAATCTTAATTTGTGGCTGACCACCATTTTTAAATTAGTTTTAAATAATTTATTTTTTGAAGAGAAAAGATTTGGCTCCGCCGGGAGTCGAACCCGGGTCTCCTGCGTTACATGCGAGGATGCTAACCGCTACACCACAGAGCTCGGCTCTAGGCAGAGCAAATCCTTCCTCTTCACTGATACCTACTCCCCCTATCTCACAAGTTTTGCGAGTAGTAGCGGGAGGTGGACAAATTTTGTCCAATTTATGATATTTTATTGACTTAAGTCAATTTTTTAAATTATTTTAATTAATTAAAATTAATTAAAATAATTATATTTAATTAATTAATTAAAATAATTTAAAAAATTGACTTAAGTCAATAAAATATCATAAATTGGACAAAATTTGTCCACCTCCCGCTACTACTCGCAAAACTTGTGAGATAGGGGGAGTAGGTATCAGTGAAGAGGAAGGATTTGCTCTGCCTAGAGCCGAGCTCTGTGGTGTAGCGGTTAGCATCCTCGCATGTAACGCAGGAGACCCGGGTTCGACTCCCGGCGGAGCCAAATCTTTTCTCTTCAAAAAATAAATTATTTTAATTCTATCAATAGATCTCCATTTTGGTGCTCCATATGATCTCTTGCAAACCTCTATTGTTCTCATTTATGTTAGGAGGCTTCCTTCTGTTTTTCTTCGAGCTCCCTCTTCAAAAAACGAAACACGTTTTTTTTGATCCTATGAATTTACTGAATAGTTCCAGAGAGGCAAGTCCACCATGAGAATACTATCTTTGTAGAAGATCTACATCACCATCAATTATTTGCACTCCGATGAGAAAGGCGAGAAAACCTAAAAGAATTGGCCAAAGTTGCCTCTTGAATAGAGTTGTATATTGAATTGATCTCTTTGAAGCGTTACTTTTAACTATTGCTGAGGGCTTCAGACCTGAAAATCATAAAGGTTTTGTCCACTCTCAATCGTGCATTGCAACGTAAGAACGGATACGATTTTGATGTTTTTTAGGTCAACGATCATTTCTAGCAGATCGTATCGCTATCACGTTTCAGCTACCAGGTTCTTGACCTGTTCAAGGCAAGACATCCCTTTTGTTGGGAAGTGCCGCTGTTATGTCGGAGAAAAGATGTGAACTCTTCTCTGGAAAATATGTGATTTAATATATCGTCGGCATACTGGTAAAGTAGCGAATCTGTTATTTTTTGCGAAAATTGGTTTCCATGCTAAATCATACAATTAGGGCCTATGGTAAACTTACGAGTCTGTATCTTGTCGCGTAAATGTATAAATAGCTATGTAAACTTGCGTAGCGGGTTGTTTGATTTAAATTTATTATTAGCTCTCCAGAAAAATATAATTTTCTAAGATTCGCAACTTTTTCATTATGTCGACAAATACATTTTAAATGTATAAGATTGTCATTGTTACCCAAACTCTTAAGCTCTGTACTTTATATTATACTGAAAAAGCCTAATTCGTTGTTTAAGAGAGAGCAATTTTGTTTTCGAGGTTCACTCTTGAAGCCCACAATGTTTGCGCTCCCCCTCTGAGAGTGCTATTCTTTTGCTATTTATGTTTCAAGTTTCCCTCGTTTTAGTGCGATATTTTGGGAATAGCTTCTCCCTCAATGCTTTTAGTCAGTAGCAGTGACAGCAAACCGATTGTGTTAAAACTGCTTTGAGTTATCTAAGGCGTATCAGAATATTATAAATCATGAACCTTTTAATTATTTTAGCTTATCAATACAAAAAAAAAAAAAAAAAAAAAAAAAAAACACTAGGTACTTTCATACTCAAGTCCCTTCATGAATTTACTAGTAGTAGTTTTTGATTGTTTATTGTGGACATTTCGCTCATTCCTTCCAAAACACGGGCGTAATAATCTAGACATTTATCGCCATGAATTCCCTATCCCATCCTTTCAAGAACGTAATATCTCCGAAATCGGCTATTTTTAGTTATGAATGTTTTCTGATTACATTAATCAGGAATGGGCTAGGAAGCAGTCTAAAAAACGCTAATTCTTCACTAACAGCGATAAAAGTTGGGAAAACCAAAAAAACGAGTGGTTGGTGGCTATAGCACTATGATATGATATGGCAGAAATCTATGTTCCATATTCAATATTTGGTGTAACCGGAGCTAACCCACACCCTGCAACCTCGAAGGTTACCTTATTAAACGGAAATGGAAAATCCAAAAGTAGAGGGGTAGATGCGGGTGTATTCAAACTTTAAATTGACTCACCTGAAAATTAATGTCTGTTTATTTATTTTGTTTGTTTAACGTCCCTTCATGCTACTATGGATAATCGGTACACTATTGCTATAATGAGAGTCCTAAATTTTGTCAATCCAGGTATTATTAGGATAGGGATCTTTAATGAGTATCGGACTTCATACAGGCCATTTTACGTTCTATCCGAGGGACGGCATAGCCAAGGATTTTTTACTCTCTCAAAAAAAAATTCTAGGGCCTGAAAAAAAAGATGATATAACACAAAGGATTGAGTGAATTAATTTAATTATTAAATAAGGTATCTCTAGCATATAAATAAAATTAATTACGGGCAATTGTTTGAGTGACCAGATTAAATTTGTAATTGAATAATTATTTCATTGTTATTTTAGGGACTTGTTTCCCAGAATAGGTATATGATATATATGTAGTCTGCATGTATCTTTTCCTAATATTGTTTTGATTTGATCTGAACGATACCTATTGAACAAATAAGTTTTTTTTGGAATATATATTTGAACCTAATAACATAGAAAATAAGGTACTATGAGCGGTGGGAGTCCTGCGTAAGTGAATGATCCAGCTCCCGATAAATATTGGAGAGGGGATTGGTTGCCATGGTGGCGGGCGGGTCCCTCGGGATAACTACACTATAGCTCCACCCGTTAGCAGCTCTATATATATTTAATAGGCCCTCTCCGACACCCTTCTCGGTCCCTCATCTTCTGCTCCTGGTCCCGGGGTTATCAGCTGGGTGGAGGTGGACGAGAATAATAGCGGAGTGGAGATCCGAACTACCCTTCTCCAAGAAAGAATATATCGCAACTAATGGCAGTTCTCCATGTTGGAATTTGACAGTAACAAAAGAAAGTAAATTCCAAATTGTACATATTCAGTCTTTATCCATGCATTGGTTTATCTACATAAATGTGCTGAACGCCTATCCAGTAAGCTCCGTACTTCTCATCAAGCAGTCTTATTCTTAACGTCGCCATTGATATTTGTGTCCGTATACCCTTTCTTTACTTATAATGTAGGTAATGGTACCTCCAATAGTCTAACTGATATACGAATGATGAAGTCAATAGAATAAATTGGCGATTTGTGCCAGTCAACTGGTGGTGACAAATATCTATGTTTGTTTTGTTCATTGTTACATTATACTACTAATGCTAATCGGACGATGCTACAGTGGGAGTCCTAAATATTGCCTATCCAATTATAATTAGGATAGGGTTCTTTAACGAGTATCTGGCCAAGGATTTTTTACTCCTTTTGAAAATTCTTAAGATCACCGATTTACGATCTAGTGAATGTATTTTTGATCGCAAAATTAAATCATTTTTACGAAATCTTAAAGTAAAAAATAAATTTTCGCAGTTTTGTCATTACAATTCCGTTACGTACTCTACTCATCCAGCAATGCGGTTTTCATTATAAAGGATTGTCTGCACAGTTCAATTTTTGAAATCAAGTTGCTTCGTTTTTTGATCGCCGGGGCGGTTTAAAGGACCAAATAGTTCTTTACACAGTTTTCTTCTTCTTCCTCCTCAGTGCCTCAGCGTGGAGGTGCCTCGATCCAATTTTTCCTACTGTCCTGGTCCCTTGCCAATTTCTTCATGGAATCCAACTGTTCTTTAAACAGTTAAGTTTTTTTTATTATTAATTTGCGGATGAATATTAACCGGTTTAATTTAAATCCTCAACAGTGTGAACAGGTCCATTTTATTCTTATGTTTAATTTATCTTGCAAACGTTCTTGTATCTAAGCTGGAATTAGTATGTATTGCTATGAGATCGTAGATAGGAAATTCCATCCGCTTCCTCCCTCTAACTAACAGGTCCCTACGGAAAAATGTGTAGCATCCCTTTATTTGGGTGGAGGCCGAGAGACTTACAAACTCATTTTTTAAAGGCATACTTGAAAGTTATTTATATTATTTGTAAAAAAAAAAATGGTATTTTTTCCTGTAATGATGTAAGGTAATAATAAAGTTTAGTCTCATCTAGATTTTTATAGAAATATTTTTCGATATTAGTAAGTGAATTGCTTGTAGAATCGGGATCTTTTGTTATATTTATCTGACAAAAATGACACAAACATTTTTAGCATGGTTAAAAAAGAAGATATTCTGTGCGTTGAAACAGTTTAATTATTCTGTTCCTTTTATTTATTATAGGAAAATTATGAAGTTCAAAACTTAAAAAGACTAGATATATTAGAAATCTAATCATAAATGGAAATATAAGGGGTTATTTATAAGTGCCTCCTATAGAATACTACTAAAGCAAGTTATATTTATTACTCTGGACTCAAAGCCCTGATGAAGATCCACAAGTTGGCTTTTCAAAATAAAAATGTTTGTAACTGGAAATCCTAACAATCAATTGACCTATCGTAAAACAAGTTATGATTAAAATGTCTGATTTGCCCTTAATTTTTTTTAAATTTTATTATTGTTTTAATTAATATTAACTATTTGTTTTTAAAATTGATTGTATAATATGTGAACAAATTTCCCATTGGTAGTTCAATAAATTTTAAGTTTACGGGCAATAATTTATCTTGCCTATCGTGCACTCTATTCGATTAAGCTTGAATTGACTTGATATAAGCTTGAAAGGTTTATTCAATTTATTTTATTTATACAGTTTCTTAACGGTCCTCTTTTTTTACAATCTATTCTTGAGATGAGAATTTTATTGAAGGTTTAGGAAAAATAAATTTCCTTTTTCATTAAGTATGAATCTAGATAGTAATTTTACAACAATAATAAATAGTTTAATATTAATTTTATAAAAGCTGAAGGTATTTGGATGGATGGATAGAAAATGTTTGTATAAGCGATTTTTCTTATATAGGTTTTCGTAGAGTTTTGCCCTATGACGAATGAATTCTTTTATCGGTCCTATTCAGCGGTTCACAAGGCCCCTGGATAAGATACTGCTTCTTCTGCTCGAAAATGGACCAAGAGCAACAAAATTTATTTTCTGTTCCATTGGTCTGGAAATGCCTGCTTCTCCCAAATCGGTTTTCCTCTTGTGCTTTTCATTTTCGCCGTTCCTGGTGATCATACGGATTCCCCCTCTTCTCAAACACCCCCCCCCCCCCATCCTCTCCTCACAAAAATAAGGTTTTATAAAAATGTTTTAGTAATTTTTTTTCGGAGCTACTGTTATAATGCACAGAAAATATTTATTTATATAATGAATTTTTCTCATTCTGGCAGTATTTAAATGATTTCATTTATTATTTAATCTTGACAAAATTACAATGTCTTGTTACTCCTGGAATCAAATTTCAAAAATCGTTTAACTACTATACAAAGTAGTTTCACCAGTTTGGAAACCGATTATTTGATAGTATTACTACAGAAAACTTACCAAAACGATGGCAACATCTGATTCTTGATTTATTTTTAGTATAAGTGTGATTTATTACTTAGGAGTAACGGAAACTCAGTACAGAGTCCCAATCACTGGGAATTTATAGAATCAGCTGAGTTTCAAAATGTGTACTGCTAAACTGCATCATTAGGTTGTTGTTTTTTTATTGTATTTAATTTTGTTTTAGTGCAGCACATTTAGTTGATATTTCTCTGTATATTTTTCTTTTTTTTGTTATTGTCTGTTTTTTTTTTCTCATTTAGTCCTAGCGAAGACCTAAAATTTGGGTCGAAGCGGTCAGCGCTATTAAATATACCTACATATATATGTTATTCATTTTGAATGCACACAACCCCCCCCCCCTTTTTCTCTATGTCATTAATATCTATGGTCAACAATCCTCCACCATTAAACAAAATTAATTAGTGTGACATGGTACGGAACTAATTATTAATGCTGCAGGCCCATGGTTCAGAAATGAAGTTTTAATTTATGAAGATTCAAAAGTAAAAAAACAAAATAATAATAGGAAAGATGAAAGAAAACCGACATTGTGAACTTTGTTCATGGCTTTATGAATTTATTTATATATTGGATTTTATGGCGTAAAAATTGAAAATTTTGTGTTCTCTAGTGCAAAATTTATCCGATTTGTGAAGCCTTCATAAGAAAGACCACATTTGAAAACTAATGTGTTAGCTGCCTCCTCTTTTTTTGTTTTATAAGGTTTAAGGGCGTAAAGTAGCTCGCTTTTCGATGTATTTTGAATCAGTCGTTTGAGGAAGCCTACAAATTCAAATTTTTGTAAAAGCAAAGAAAAAAAGGTTTTTACTTTTTTGGGGAGCGGGGTAGCTCTTTGGTAAGGCATTGAGTGCTGTGTTCGAGGTCCTGAGTTCGAATCTGGCTAGGCGCAGGATATCTTTAATATTCTGTCACAGATCTTGTCGTTGGATGAGAGACCCTCCTAGGGACAAACCCAGTCTATTAAATTTGAGTAATAAATTAATTCTTTATTGAAACATTAAGGGGGAAAAACCTGAAGGTTAAGTGAGATCGAGGTCTAATCACTTCCTTGCACGATCTCTGATCAAGAAACAGTGCTTCCTTAGGCAGTATAGCACCCTGTAGTACACGCAGTACTGAGTGATTCACTTAATTTCAATTTTGTTTTGCGATAAATATAACTTATCTATACTTAAAATTAGAAATATCTTCAATTATATTTCTTGGCAAGCAAGGAGCACTGAAGTAAAACTGCGATCGACATCGTACGTCGGACGTACCTAATATACACTTATTCATTGCGAAACGTGTTAGATGCACCCTCTTGGAAAATTCTAAACACCCCTAGAATTATTTTATATTTTATAATACTAACTGAAGGAAACACACACCCTCTCTTACGTAATGCCATTTAATTTGCCATTCCGAATTTTCCCTGTCCCTGTTGACCAACCTTATAGTTTTACGTAGTTCATGGAATGCCTGATCAAAGATGTACCAGTAACCACTAATATTTTACTAAGATAAGGTAAGATGCTTCCGACAAGCTCGATTTTTTACTTCTAAAAGGGTTTATTGCATAACCCTAGAGATTCGAGCTAGCTCGTTAAACTCCCTTCGACTTGGATGTCCTAGAAGTGTGATAGACTTGGGGTTCTACACCCACAGTAAACTCGAGGAATGTACCTTGGATAACCCCTCATGAGCGAACACCCAGACAGTACCGGAGAGGTACCCCCCCGGAGAGTGGTGGGGGTAGGTGAGTCAGCCCCTTGCCCCCAGCATTCAGTGCTGCCTCCAACACAGTGCCGTGACAGTGCTTGTAGGGGTCGCTTCTTGCTCCATCTCCTCCCATATCTCACCAATCAGGATACCCTGCTATCTGTAAGTCTCCTCTATGTCTTGTATTTGATATTTGATGGAAGGTGTTGAGGTTGCTTGGAGCGCCGGCAGCGCGGCGGTGGTGGAAGCCGGCTCGCAGCTGCAGCTGTTCCAGAGCCGGTAACGTGGCTCCGGGGATATTGTTCATCACGTCGTGGATTTTTAGCTCACATTATTTGTTATTTTTTCTAAATAATGTGTTAAAATAAAATATATTTTTATCTTCGTAAGTTATCTAAACAGCCCTTATTTTTCACTTTAACAAATCATTATTCACAAATTAAGTTATTAACTTAGTACTTCGTATATTAACTGTCATTTTCCGTAAATCTAATAATTGCACCTTTGATCAATTATTTAATAAAAAAGACTACGAAAAATAAATACTTTTTTAACTTTCGGAAAGAAGAATAACAATCCTCCATTGTTATCGGTTCTCAGAACTGATCATCTGTGCAGTTATTTATTTTTCCAATAATATTTTTATTTCTTCTTTTGTTGAGACGTGTTGGTCGTTAAGAATGATTTTAGCTAAACCGTTGTTTTTTTGTTATATTAACGTGTTTAGAAATGTGCATTACATTTTTCTTAAAACGTATGCAATATTTTTATTATTTCTTTGTGAATTTTAACAAGATCGTGATTTAGGCAGGCTTATAGGAACTTTTAAGCCTTTATGGTTTCGCATTACGGTTTTTTTTTTTCTTCAGCCACATTCCTTCATGCTGCTTGGTGCTGAAAAAATATAAAACCCTTCCCCTGGTTCTCCTCTAACGCACGGGGATTTACGCGACCCCTTTTTCCACATCCCACAGTCTTTTCTTCGTTTTACTATTATTTAGAATAATTAATGGCCGTGTAATAATTTTAGTATTGTTATATTTATTTGTATTATATTTAGTGGTTAAGTCCTATGAGGTCTTTGATTAATCATATACCTCACATAAATTATAGGTAGTAAAAATAAATTTGTATTAAGTATTGAAATAGCATATTGAAATTAAATTAAATTTATTGAAGTTTACTGACAGTCTATGTGTTTAAGTGATTCGTTAAGGATCCACGCATATATCACCACAAAAAATTTAAATAAAAAGTTTAATATTTAATTTCTAAAGACGGTAATATACCAATCAGAATCGCGTATTTTAATGCTGTTCTTCACTAATGCTTCAAATTTATTTTTTGAACGTACTTATTCCTCCTTAGCATAAACGTAATTTAATTAACAATAATGTATAAGCATTAATAATATCTACGTATTTCTGATTATTGAAATGTCGTATTTAAAATATATCATCCGATTTTAAGTGACTGGCCCCTCCCCAGTCAGGATTAGAATTTAATCCAAGAGGGAAATCAAGGAGATATAGTGTATTATTATTTTAAATTAGTTTTTTTTACATAATTATTATACTAAGGTATATTTTTTATTGCATTGTTAAATTAATCTGTGAATATTTAATTGAAAATGTAGCACGTTTCCAAGCAGTCATTTTTTCCAGATGACTGACTAGGTATACTCAGACATTTTCTTGCAACAGTCACGCAAAGTTACGTTTTGAAGTTGAACTCCCGGTATAGAGTACTGAATGAAATGTCGTCTGATAGATTTTCCTAACTGTTGTAGATGTTAGAAATTAAAGTTAATCTTTTAAAACTTTAAATTAAATATCTGTACCACGGATGTAATCAACAGTTTATTTTAAATAACAGTCCATTTTTGATTGAATCATATTTAGCACTTTGGAATCAAATTCCTTGATAAATTTTTTGTTGAATTTGTTATTTCGTTACTTAAAAGACAGATTAATGGACGTTTTTCGGATTGTTGTTGACGTGGATATGGCATGGGCATCATTGATCATCGGTATTTAAATCCATCGTGGAAAATTAAATTCTATTAAATAAAACTAGACAGATGTTTTATAGATATATTTTTGAAATTTATTGGAAACGGGTCCTGATATGAATGAAAAATAATGCTTGAATGATATCTGGTTTCCTGTTCGGTTATTAAATTAACTTTTTATCTTGAGTGGCATGACGTTCGAAAGATATTTGGCGGTTTTTTTTTTTCTTTTTCAATTGTTTGAATGAATTTTCAAGGTTAAGTTATTTTTATACTCCACCATATCACTTTTAGTTTTTTTTCTTTCAAAGTCAAGCATAGGGACTCGGTGTTGACTTTTTTTTTTACAGAATTCTGCTGTATATCATTATGATGTAGTATTTTTTTTTTCAACAATCCAAGAATGCGCATTTCGGTAACGTTATACGTTTTGATTATGTTATACTGATGTGTAGACATCTGGTTTTTTAATTTATACTCCTGATTAAAACTTGCTCGAAAAATCGAACCCGGATATCCGCACGATTGTCCGAACAGGTTCCTATGTCGCCTTGCAATTAGGGGCTGGATAATGGTATTGAAATTAACCCTTCTGGGGTGGCGAGGGGGTCTTCATGTTGCTCTTTCACTACATCATTAAAAAATGTTAAATCTGTAGTAATATTATTGTCATTGCATAATTATTAACTTAATTATACTTACTGTTAAATATATTTTCTTACTTATTTCTTTTATATTTTTTCTGATCTGTAGTATTGAAATGATCCTTATGAATCGTGCATCGAACATTAGAGAACAGAGAAGTAAAATGAATGAAAGAGTAGATCCTTATATAAAATATTGACCTTTTGATATACGGTACAGTTTTGAGTACGCAATATCCGTACTAGTCTCCCAGACATGGAAATTCATTCTTACCTCACATATCTCTAGTATTGGTTTTGATAGTCATACATATAAATAAGAATTTTTGATATTGATGATGTAATTAAAAATTCGTTTATTATGCTATATATTTTAAGAATAATTAAATTATTTCGTTTTCCAATTCCCATTAGAAACAATAATGAGTGGGACGTTTTCTCTTAAGCATTAGAATATAATTGTAATTTTATTTCAAAGAATTTATTTATTATTTTAATATAAAAATGTATTATCTAAAATCGTAATAACCATTTGCTAATATCCTGAATATTCTTCTTTATTATTTTAAATGGTATACTTTCCTGATTTGACAAAATTTTATTTCATTAGTTTTTTCTCTCTATAATGTGATATAATTTTTTATAAAAATGTAGATAAATCCTGGAGTTTTGATATTTATTTATGATGTCTGAGATATATATTAAATATAAAATATTTATAATTTAAAAAAATTTTTAGACAAAAAAAAATAAAACAAAGTTCATTTTGGAGTTACAAAAAAGACTTATAATGAGCAATTTGCTAATTACGTTTTTCCTGAATTGATTTACTCTTTTTTTTTTTTTCTTCTTCTTTTTCCATTTTTAACTATTAGTATATCCTTTGTATCTATAGAAAACGTTTTTAAATGTTACACTCGGGCACCTTTGAATTTGACAGACAACATTGAAATGTAGCATTTAAACAAAAAAAATCGCCCTTATTTAAATTAAAAAAATCTATGAAACATAAAGGAAAAATGTACTTGAGGCAGTAGGATATCAGTGCACATTAGCTACTATGTTCATACATTAGGTCTTAAGGCTTAAATATTTTCTTATTCTTTATCATGCGAACTTGAGATTTTGAGGGACCCCTTTTCCTTTAAAAAGAATGGATATGCATTATGACTATTTTAAAAAATAAAATTTTTAATGGCATGCCTTTTATAATTTCGATCTTGAGCAGGTCCATAAACAAACTGAATGGGCCTTGTATCGATTGCTTGATAGGGTGGTAACCTAACGCACCTGTCTTGGATGCAAGCCTAGTTACTGACAAGGATGCGTGGGAAAGGTATTGTGTCTATTCTGGACTAGTTCTTTTGTAAAGTCCCTAGGGGTTGCCCTAAGTATTTTTTTTTCTTCCGCTATCTTGTAGGAAAGTAGAGCTATTTTCATGTTTAACCGCCTTAATATTCTATATTAGGATGCTTGAGCACATTTCCTTGGGCTTTAACATGCGAGAAAGTTACTTAGGTTGTCATCAATTTTTGTCAAGGTTAATTATTCAATATTTAAGCTTCTTTAATTGTGAAGCGAACCCACTGCGCATTTTTAACATGATCAACAAGTTTATCATCTTTTATTTATTTATGAAAAAAAAAGAATCCACGTTTTTTTTTTTTACATTGTTGTTTTTATTGCTTTAGATGAAAGGGTATTTAAAAAAAAAAATGAAAAATAAACAATATCTGTATTTTCATGAACATTCGTAAAAAAAAAATATGTTTGTCTTTGCTTCAACAACGTTCTTTTGTTTATTAAAAGTATTATTATTACTAACCATTTAATTATTTCAATCATAGTGCTTGTCAACAATTTTTTTTCAAATAAATAATTAAATGTAATTTACGGATCAAACTAAAAACAAAATAATTTTAAGCATGCTTATTTGTTGTTTGTTGTTGCTTATTTATTGCTTTTTTTTTCTTTTGATAGATTTATTTATTTACCGATTTTTTGTTCGACATTAAAAATATACTTTTAAATATCCTTCATATTTCGAACTCTAAATAAAATAAGCTTAAACACTTGCTTCAGCAATTATGATGAATGGCCTGTTGAGCTGTGTCGGAAAGACTTGCAGTTCCGTTGTGAAATCTTGTGAAAACTGCGCGACTGCATTCTTCTGCAGTTCTTTGTTGTTGCACAGTTATATTTTAAATGGAATTCTCATTATTCATGCTCTTTCCCTATTTCCGTTAATATTTACTGTTGTAAATCATTTTTTATTTTCATGAAATCATATTATTCGCTATAACCATTTTCGGGAAAAGCGATTATAAAATAAAATTTGTTGATTATTCTCATTTAATGGGGAATTCAATTCAGCTTAAATAACCATAGAAAATTAGACGGAACAAGTCCTAGCACATTACATTTACTCTCAGACGATTCATTTCCACAAGTTTATAAAAATAATGAACCACTATAAAAAAACTGATAGGGTTCATTATTTAGAAACAACATTCGGCAGAAGAATGACTTTAGAAACGCCTGAGTCTAAACAGGTGACACATATACTCCTGTACCGAATTTTTCATAAGAATTCGAAATATGATATCAAACAACAATCTAATACTTTATAGGCATTTTAAAACTCTTATGGACAATAAAAGAACGCTAACTTTCCAATCAAAAACACGTTCATCCCGGTACAAATCAGGAACAAAACCTTATATACTCAATTGTGGGTGGGTGCCTATTGTTCTAGACCATATTCATGCTTCATGCAAAAGATTTCAGCACAAACTTTATGTACATTCCAACAAAACAAAGGTCAACAAAGGTCATGTCTGAGCACACGAGAACATGCAGGCTAAAAGATGTCCTCGTAAAAATTTCACCGGTATTTCACGTTAAGAGGAGATGCCGATGGACGCCGACCTCCCCCCACATGCCTGCAATGCCTTTTCTTTATGTATTGTATTTTTGGCAGGAATGGTATATAAATTAAATACACATAAAAAATATTGGTTGTCAAAAAACGATTCTTTCAAATTTACTTTTGAGTTCAAGCTTGAAAGTCCATTTTTCATCTAAATAAAATCATGTTTTTAATGTAATGTACCGGAAAAAATTAAGGCTTTAAAAAGTTTATTAAAAGAAAATATACAAAAATTATTTTGCTGCAAGGTTCATCAGTAACTTTTGGTATGTGATGCTGAATTTTAAGTTGACTTGAGTGTTATCGTCAATACAACCGTTATAAATAATTCAACAGAGTACATGGGCGGGGCTAGTAGACTGTTCTCAAAGTCCTCATCACCTGTTGGAGGTTTCCATGGAAACCCCCTCTTATTTGCACGTGGAAAAACCGCACAGCTCCAATTAGCCCTCGAGCCCTGGTAGGACAAACGCTTTGTCTTATTCAGTCTGTCGTGTCCAAATAGCCTTTCTCTGATTTTTTTTTTTTTAAATTTTATTAAATAGTCTATTCCCGAAAATTATCGAGATTTAATTAAGGGACCTCTCCTATCATCCCTTATTTCTTTTAAACTAGTTCACAAGAAATATCTCGCCTTCAAAAATGTTGATTAGACTACTTAAGTAAAAAAAATCATGTGGATGATTGAGATCGTCAGTCCTCCTTTGAAGCTAATCAAACGCGTGTAAATATGGTGAATATTTATCATATTATAATATTTTAAGTACCATTCATTCCTCAGCTTGGTTATTTGTGTTCTTGTTGCTTGTATTATACTCATTTATGTATTACACACTTTTGCGTGACTTGCGGCATCACCATTATGCTCGAGTTCTCGCCATATGCCTTTTTACCAAGGTCAGCTTCAAAATGGAACATTTTTAAGATAATATGGTCGGTATAAAACCATAGTAAACTAAGCGCCAAACTAATTCAATTAATTATTTTTAAATTTCCAATTGTTATTTTTTTAAATCATGCTTCTTTATATTTGAATAATACAAAAGACAAAGTGAAATATGTTGTACTTCAAAATTGATAGAAGTCATCTATGTTTCACACAATTCAACTTTGACCATAGTTCTCTCAAAATGTGGTGTTTGGCGCTTAGTGCACTTCGGCCTTACTCAGATCATTTAAGGTATTTAAGCATTGTATTAAAAACCCCATCTTTGTTTATTGTATTAAAAAAACCATGGCCTGCAGTTTGATTCCTTATTTAGATATTTATTGAGATAAAAATTGTTACGTTTTTTTTTTTTTTTTTTTAAACGTCTCGTTATGCTAAAAAGGCTAATGGAACTATGCTGCAGGGAGAGTCCTAAATTGTGCCTATCCAGTTTTAATTAGGATAGGGATCTTGAATGAGTACCTGACATCGCACAGGCTCGGGACTTCCATTTTACGCCCCCTCCGAAGGACGGCATAGCTAAGGATTGTTTACCCCTTTTAAAAAATCCTAGGCCTCCTGGCGGTATGCGAACCCGCGATTGTAATTGTGAGCTGCTATTCCTACAATAGCACATTAGGTGACCTCAAATTCTTCAATATTATATTTTTTGTTATAGTATATTTTTCGTGATGGATAATTGTGTGAGGTTTGAAGTTAATCCAATATTTGTAAGTTGTAGTTGAACATTAAAACATACTTTTTTTTTTCTTGTACTGTGATTAGCACTATCATAATAGCGTAGGTTTTTTTTCTTAGAGGTCAGGATTAGAATGATCAATGTTATAAATAGAAACTTAAGAGAGGTTTGAGATTCAGTTACATAAATACAAATTAGAAGAGTAATTTTTATTCCACAAATCTTTTATTTTTAAAATTTAAGGGGGATTGATCCCTAATATTTTTATATTATTCCACACCCTGGTACCGCTCCTGAATTCGATCTTACTCCATGTGATGAAATCCTTCAATTACTTATGTCTCTTATTTTCTTTTTCTCTCCTATTCTTGATGCAGTGGAATGCTCGCAGTAAAATGAAAAAGAAATGGAGATATTTCAATGCTGAGGTGATGGCCGTTTTTTTATATTTTTCGGACTGGCCCTGAACCAGAAGACGCCACACACGAACGGAAACATGACGGAGTCAAGGCCGCTACGTCCTCCATGGTGATTCTTTCTCCTCGCCCTCAACTTCGCGGCAATTACCTTCTAATGTCAGACCTCATTTTTTTTCCTTCTTGCTCCCCATCCACCTCTCTCTCATTCTGCGCCATTACTGTTTCTAATTTTGGAACGTCTTGATTGAGGTGAAATCTGGAACTGTGTATTAGGTATTAACTCCGTGCACCGGTAATTTGAAGGAGGTTGGACCCCTGATGCATAAGTGAGCCATCCCTTCTTATTTCGAATCAGCTGATCATCAGCATGGACAATTCCAATACGTTTGATTAATCGTAATCTTTACACAGTAATAATTTGCACGGAACTATTCATTCCCTTCCTATCTTCTTGGTTTCTTTTCATCTTTGACAATACCTACTCCTTTTTTTTTCTCCAGCGATTTTCTGCTCGCACCGCAGTTCTCTTCTCTCTTTGAACCTAGGGCAAGAAAAAAAAGGTGTAGACAGTTGAAGCTCACTGGGGCGGTACCGTTCCCCGCTCTAAGAAAGATGACCCTGGCAACAATGGGAGAATGGGACGTCATTCCTGTCGTGCGGGGTCATTGCCTAAGCTAAGGATAGTGGAAGGTCATATCCAATGTAACAAGACGCTTATGGGAGGATGTGCTTTTTATAGATTGCCATTGTTATTCTATTACATGCATCATTTGCCTAACTATTGAAATTTCTAATGCTAGAGTTTCGCCAGAGATTTACATTTAATATAAATTTTGATTTATTTAAACTCAAGTGGACTCGGATTAACTTAAGTTACTCCTTTAATTTTTCTCTTTAATCCATCTCAATTGCATCAATTAGAACCATAGTTAAACTGATATGATTGGAAAACGGTCGGTAATAAAACTTAAGTTAAATTGATATATGTTTGTTCGTTAAACAAAATAATTTTAAAATTAAATGTTCAGTTCTTACCAGTGACAACTCTTGGTAAGGTCACTAAATTTACGATCTTACTAGTGATCAGTTTTGTTTTAGTATGCCAATGCAATCAGGTAGCGGCATGCATGCTGAAGACAAAAGTTGCAGGCAATTAATATTATAAATATTAACATAAATAAATAAGAATGATGACTCATTTGGCACTACGTTAAGGGTCTGGCATCTACATGCGGTAGTTACTCCTGTGGCAGGTGTGGTTCTACTATCCAGCAAAACGCTTAGTAGGTTCCACTCAGACAGCTTAGATCGATATATATAGCGATAAAGTAGGTAGCATAGTAGGTATATAGCTACTGCATTTTTTGTAACATAACAAAAATTATATATGTAATCGAAGCTTTTTAAAACATTAAAGCTGCTTTTTCGGTCTCTGTCAAATATGCAAGTTCAAGGTAATAAAATAAAACATTTTAAACTTCTTAGCCGTGTGCACTTAAATGCTCCATTAAATTTATGTAACTATATTTTTCGCTCATGAATGTTGTAAAATCCTATAACCAGCGGGACAGAGTAGGTGATTTTAATTTTTAGCATTTATAAATCGATTTATTATTGCGTTTCAGAAACGGTTAACTGGTTTATGGTTTCGAATTGCATTATTGTGTGTGTAGCGTTACTATAAGGTTATTACTTAACTTTTATGACGAATGGTGCTAAATTAATTATCATCCACATTGGGAAGGTAGGTTCATTAAATTAATTAATTTTTATATAAGTATTGCCGATAGCTTAGCGTGTGACATTGGATACTTAATTTGTTAATGTGTGACACACTACGTCAAAGTGATTAATTACTTTCTAAGTTATTTTTATCGCCATGAAACGCCGCTGCGGGCTGAGGCCGCTTGAAATGTAACCCCTTGCATTTTTGTGAGTCACTGGAAAGGCCTTGGCTGCGATGAGTTGGCACTTGCTCGTAGCCTTGGTGTCAGTTAATGGTGTACAGTTATTGATGTTTCAAAAAGTTCATTCTAGGGTGCACTTTATCTTGTCTAAATGTACCTTATATTCCTTATTTTTTCTTGGCGTTGCGTACGTACTTTAGTGACCGGAAGCGCTTTCCTCCATATCTACCGATCCTGGGCTACTGCATTCCTGTTACCTCCTTGAAAAATATTTTATAATTGCATATTAACATTAACCACTATTGCACGTTTTATAATAAGAAACATATGGATTATTAAGAATTACTAATAAATAATTTAGTATATTTGAGGGGTGTTGATCATAGTTTCTTAAAATCACTCTTAAAATAAAATTAAATGTAGATAATGAAGGAAATTTGTTGACCGTAGAAGAATATGAGATGGAAATGGTTGGGGGTGCGTTCAAATGAAAACACTATATGTGAAATAACATATATATTGTGCCGACGTTTCGACCCGATATTCAGGTCTTCTTCAGGACTAAATATATAAAAAGATATGAAAGAATATCTTCATATATGAAATATGAAGAAAAGAAAAAATAAATAAATAAAATAATTAAATGAATAATATATGTATATATATTATTCATAGGAGATCTCAGCCCTATATGTATATCTATATATACATATATATGCATGAAAAATGAAAATGAGATAATAATTGCATAATAGAATAATATAAATTAATTCTTTTTTTTTTTCCTTTTTTTGTGGAATTGGATATTAAACAAAAGAATATGAATAAAATTTTTGGATTTTAAGTAATACAATTGTCAAATATGGAAAGCTATACAAATCAAAAATATGCCTATAATAAACTAAAGAATAACAATATTAAATGGGATACGGAATAGATGTAACGAGGAAGCGGGAGGAATATGTGCGAAGTGAAAAAAGAAAAAGATGGGTAAAAGTCTAAAGATATATGTAGCATATAATAGACAAAGAGATAGTAATAAAAATAGTGAACTGTTGGAGATCGACTGCAATCGGAAGAAGTGGGGGGTTATGTTTGTTTACCAAACCATCCGGTGTAACTGCCGAGTGCTTGTGAAATTTATCTAAATGTAGATAAATTTCAATTATTATTTTGAATTCAACTTCAAGAAAAACATCGAATATCTATTCGTTTCTTACAAAATCAACATTAAAAAAAAACTTTAAATTACAATTGGAATGTACGCAGGAGATTGTCTTAGTAAAATGAGTGAGTTACTAGTACTTAATTTCACTTTTTCTGCTTTTTTTTTTGATCAATGTTTAAATTAAATAATTATTTATTTGGTCTATAATAATAATAATTTATCGCTTAGATTAGTTCGCGAATATTTTTGCGCGAAGGTACGCGATTTAAAGAGAATTGAGCGATAACTAGCGAAATCTGACGACTTCTTTTAGAATTTTTAATATGGTCATCTCTTCCCTTCGGCCATTTCTCTAGAATAACACTTTCCATTCCATTACTTTTCTTACTGATTGGACTAGACTAGAGTGAGAACGAAATTTATTATGATTTTAAGTATTGGTAACAGTTTTTATGAAGTGTGCCAATGTTTCGACTCAAGCAATTGATTCATCTTCAGTGCTTAAAGGGTTATATAAGTTCGTTTTTTGTTTGTTTGTTTAACGTCCCTTTATGCTACTGGGATATAAGATATAATTAGGATAGGGATCTTTTACGAGTACCTGACATCGTACAGGATCGGGACCTCCATTTTACGTCCCATCCGAGGGACGGCATAGCCAAGGATTTTTTACTCCCATTAATCTATCTCGGGACGCGAACACGCGACCTTTAGTATTGTTGGTTGCCATGCTAACCACTACATAAATATAAATACTGAGTCTAGAAAGAATTTTTTTCAGAACTGAAAGCTATCAATATCAATCAGACCAGATGAACTAAAACAATCTAATATGATAATATTTTCCTGTGAAATTAAAACTTTGTATCTGTCATAAACAAAAAAAATCTGGTGCGTGCGCGCAACACACAACTTTCACTTACCAACTTACTTAGATAAGAAATTAATGCGTTTTGTTAATGCCACTTCTCAAAGTTACACATTTTCCACATTCATTTCTTATTTTTGTTTTCATTTGCTCTATAAACCCCTCAGAACATTTTAATAATGATAACGCTTACCTGATATTAAATAACACTCAATTTTCATTAAACATGACGAATATGAAGAAAATCGTTAAAGCCGTTTTTGAGATAATCTAAAAATTAGAAAATAAGTTATGAAATAAAGTGTCCCCTTCGGTTGATCAATCTTGATGAAATGTTGGCTATCACATCTTTGGCATATACATACATAAATACCCAGTTTGATCAAAATCGTGAAAGCCGTTTTTGAGTAAATTAAAAAAATACGGGAAATTGATAAAAAATTTATTAAGTAAAGTCCCCCTCCGGTTGATCAATTTTGATGAAATGTTGGCTATCACATCTTTGGCATATACATACATCAAATACCCAGTTTGATCAAAATCGTGAAAACTGTTTTTGAGTAAATAAATAAGACACGTGAAAACGATACAAAATTTATTAAGTAAAGTCCCCCCTCCGGTTTATCAATTTTGATGAAATGTTGGCTATCACATCTTTGGCATATACATACATCAAATACCCAGTTTGATCAAAATCGTGAAAGCCGTTATTGAGTAAATAAAAAAAAACACTTGAAAATGATACAAAATTTATTACGTAAAGTTCCCCCTCCGGTTGATCAATTTTGATGAAATGTTGGCTATCAAATCTTTGGCATATACATACATCAAATACCCAGTTTGATCAAAATCGTGAAAACCGTTTTTGAGTAAATAAAAAAAAAAACACGTGAAAATAATACAAAATTTATTAAGTAAAGTCCCCCCGTCGGTTGATCAATTTTGATGAAATGTTGGCTATCACATCTTTAGCATATAGATACATTAAATACCCAGTTTGATCAAAATCTTTAAAGCCGTTTTGGAGTAAATAAAAAAAACACGTGAAAATGATACAAAATTTATTAAGTAAAGTCCCCCCTCCGGTTGATCAATTTTGATGAAATTTTTACAGTCATATTTCAGGCATATAAATAGATCAAATACTCAGTTTAATCAAAATCGTTAGAGCGGTTTTTGAGAAAATCGAAAAAAACATAAAAAGTTATTAAATAAAGTACCCCCTCCCTTTGAGCAAATTTGATGAAATTTTTGCTGTCACATCACGGGCTTATACATACTTTAAATACCCAATTTCAGGTTCGCAAGGTTTATAGTTTTTGAGCTAGTCTGTTCACACACACACTCACACACACACACACACACACACACACACACACACACACACACACACACACACAGACCATTTCGCGGGACTTGGTTATTTTGACTCAGGGGACCCCAAAACGTGTATTTCCGTTGAAAACCGGAAGTCGAAAATTTTCACGATCGCAATACTTCCACTTACTATATATTTTATATATCGGTAAGTGAAAGTAAAAATAAAAAAAAATAACCATAATACTCTTTGTTGAAAAATGTCGATTAGGCTTTATCAGATCTACAGCAACTTTCACTGTAATAATAAACTATGTTGGTCTTGTATATCCTATATCCTATTTTAATAATGTTGTTGAAATTATATAAACATCAATAGACAATAAAGTAACTGGCGTATATCTTCTGAATAAGGCCCGAATATTAGAATTTCCGCCTATCGGATTAATATATTAATTTTTTATGTAACGTTGTGTTATTGTATGAGACGCTATTGATCAGTATCCACGTCAGGGATGGCATGCTAACCGCTAGGGTGTCATGCCTCTGACAGAACTAAGTTATAAAGCCTTCGGTCACTTAGGGCATCGGTAGGGACGGCCGTGCTAAGATCTGCTGCATCCAACCTCCAGTGTCGGTACTTTTTCTGTTCGGAAGGATATTCAATTCTTCCCGTGGGATCTCCTCTTCTTCTCGGGTATTGAAAAAGCCCTTGGGATGCCAAGGCCTTCTATATGCAACCTGTGTAGTTACCGGGTCGAAGATATTTTTCAGCGAAATAAGAAAAAGAAACCAGCTGGCATTACGTTTCCTGTGTTGCGAGAAAGCCTCTGTCTGCAATGACCTCATTTCATACTCTTGATTTTAGATTTTATAAACTCCTGGTGTAATGACTGGGTTTTTTACTCCCTGTAACATTTTCAATATAACAATCATGTGATTGATGGAATAATTATAATTAATTGTCATAGCGTTATAGTGTGTAGTTGGGACGTGTAGAAACTATTGTAAATAATAAATTATGTAAATAGTACTTAGTTTGGTTAATTACCACACAACCCTTGCCCAAAGATCCCTGTGTCACATTGGACTGGGTAAATTTGAGAATAGGGGTGACAATAGGATAAAAATAAACTATGCAAGAGCTATCTCTGCATGATAGCTTTCTTCATCATTGCTAGGTTAAATTTATAGAAATTGAAGAGTCTTATATTTCATTAGAATATTGAGATCATATAGACTTTTCTCCAGTTATTTAACGACCTGACACTTTATCATGGGATATTGTGTTCAGACCTATTTTATCCCCTGGCTAATTTCATAGACTCCTTTCAGGACAAAGTTGGTCCAGGAAACGTCTGTCAACAACTCCTCAATCTGGGCGAAACCCAATTTTCTGCCTAGACTTGTAAGCCAGCCAGGAATCGCCTAAGGCTTTGAAAAGGTCTGGCTGGTCATAGTTATACTTATTAGATTCTCTACCCTCTCCGACAGTAATAAAATAAATTATTTCTATTTGATAAATTATATAACAAATATTTTTGTATAGTATAACAAAACATACTTTTCTATGCTATACTATATGAAACATTGTAACGTGAATCAAAACCATATGTTTAGTATGTTACATTGAAAAGAATGTTAGACTTTTTGTTGGAAAAGTTACCTAACTTTTCTAGATTTTACGAGAATCTTCTACGCTTTTCGAAAACCTTCTATAATGTTCGATTTCAGGCTAAGTATAAGAAGCAATGGGCTAGATTCTAAGCCTTGTCTGTACATCAAGCATATGATTACTTTTTTTTTATTGTATTGTTATAAGTAGTTACTTTTTGTAACTTTTTTAATGAGTTGTGTTTTTATTGTTAGTTGGCGTTGTGAATTATTATTTTCTTGTAATAGAAATTATTTAAACCCACTCTAATACACTATTAAATACTTTCTTTCATCATCTATCATATCTGGCATTTCTCTTAGATTATGATGCTAATCATGATATTGAATAAACAGCATCGATGATTCTGTTTTATTGTTATTTGCTTTATGGAGTATATTGTTGTAAAATGCTCTATGGAAGTATAAAACACTTTGATAGTTAAATGTAAAATTAGCTAATAAACCGGGCGCCATATTGCTTGAATTCTGGCACGGCTGCCTTTCTGTACAAGATGTGTCACTTCCTTTCCCATACTCGATGTCGTTTTAATAAGTGTGGGTGGGAAACATGTCCACTGTCGTCTTCTTTACTGCTGTACAACCATAAAAGATTTTATTTACCAAGACTGAATAGCCCCATCTGTATTTTGTAAAGGCATAAACCTACTACTATTATCAATTTTTGTAAATTATTATAGGAGAAGGTCAAAGAAGAAACATATAATATTTAAATAATAAGTCATAAAAACACTCTGTATATTAAGGAATCGTAGTTTTGTTAATTTTAATGTAAATTAAATGTCCTATGTCCAATAATCATTATATGGAAATTATTTTGGAGCAAATCCAGCCTCTATTAAATAGTAATATTACGCCTCTTTCCCTTGTAATATTTCTCACACCTTTTTTATAATTTTGTCTACGAATATGACCTAAAGTTCCACTGAAGGTATACTGTTGAGACTTGAGAAATAATCTCGTTGAATTGAGTTGGCGGATTTGAGAGGATGCTCGGTTGATCTCGCAGTAAGTCCCCTTAAGTAACTGTTTGTTTCTTATCCTCGGGAAAATTTCATCTCGCTTAGCACTTTCCTTTTTTCTAAGCCTTGTGGTTTACCGTAACTTCGCTCTTCCAGAACCTGTTTTTTTTTTTTTTTTTTCTGCCCAGGCGGAATTATCAGTATTTTCTCATATTTTTTTCCTCTCCCTATGTATAGAGTGACATACATTCATCATCTGTTGATAATACATGTAGTTCAGTACCAGTGGGTAAAATCGAAATGAAACACATTCAGATGCATAGATTGAATTGCGCTTAGAGTTATTGAAATCTCAATGGTGTTGTAGTGGAATTTATAAGGAAGAGTATTCCATATTTAGTGTCTTATAATCTTGTCACCCACATAAGAGGTACAATTTTATAAATAATTTGTTTTTTCCTCCACTCGATAAAGAAGTTAGTAGCTGAAAAATATTTTTGAACAATCTGGTAGTTTTCTGTTATTCTTGGAAATCTTGAGGGAGTTTTAGGTTTCGTTCAGCATGGATTCGCATCGCGGCTCATGACGAACTTTGTTGGTTAATCTTTTTTTCATTAGACGAGCGAAACATAATTCAATGACGAAGAGTCTGCTAATTAAGACTTGTGAAGATGTAGCCTTGTTGATTCATTAAAAAAGAAAAGAAAAAAAAAGAAGCTCTTTGATGTTTTCCTTGTTGTGGTAAACACTATTAGCTGAATTCTCATTAAATTTTATCATTTATCAACATTAGAAAAATTGGTAATTCCACCATGTCTTTCGTTTTTATGTATTTCAGATTTTCACCAAACATACAGCTTAATAATCTTGCTTTTGCTTTATATGAAATTCTTTATACCCATTTTTTTGTTGCCGCGTAAATAATGCATTAAGTGCAAATTTATTTACTTACTTTTTCATTATAATTTATTCATATACTTTAAAAGTGTGTATTTAAGGCTGTTATTTCATGAAACAAGCTGATAAAGGGTTAGGTACAAGGGTACCTCTTAGCAAGGGCTAAACAGGCGTGAGGCGGTGAGTCAATGGTCTTGTTGGTTGAGTGCAGCTGCCGGCTGGCCTTGAGCGACACCCCTCTCTGCTGGGTAACTTGAGTAGCTCTTTCGACTCACACACACTCTCTCTCTATCTCTCTCTCTCTCTCACTCTCTCTCTCTCTCTCTCTCTCTATATATATATATATATATATATATATACTATCCTCAATGATTTTTTTTGAACGTTTACCTGTGTTATCTTCCTTCTTCCTAGTATTCAGTTTCGCGAAGTCCCATCTCTCACTGCCACGCACATTAGTTACATCGGCTTTAATTGTTATATGTGTACTGAATATCTCATAGAACGTTAATCAGTTGCCAATAGGAGTGTTTGGCATTATATACGGCTGTAGGTTGGGGGAACGACATACGGCGAACAGGCGCTGGTCACACGCCAGCAGCCTTAATAGAAAAACTAATGAGTCCAAGCTTTTGTTCGTAGTGTTTGTATAGGACCGGCAGTAGCGTAATGAACCCGGTTAATAGCCCTGCCCCCGTTAATGGGGATCGGACAAATACAATATATTTCATGTCACTTACTAAATTAAATTAAACAAGTCTTATCCTATTTATTGATTATTGTATGTGAGATGTTCCTTGGATAAAATCAGTGATTACTTAATTAAGAAGAAACTGGGTGACATACTTCATAAAGATGAGGTAAAAGTTAAGTCTGGGTTTATGGATTCGAAATGTCCAAAATAAAGCCAATCCTTTAGTGCGAAATCAGGCATCTTCAGCAAGAAATAACTTAAATCATTATAAAAATACTACTCCTATTTGTTTGTCCTTCAAATATTTTTGATTAGATTTTTTAAGTTGTTATGATTCCTTAAATTTCAATATAGCTTTGTAAGTTTATTCCTCTGCATTTTAGAAAATTATTTTTTTTTTGTATGGAATTTTCCAATCGTGTCCTTTCATATTATCATGATATGAACAGTAGAATGCAAATATTCTCAAGCTGCTTGGTAGGGAATATCATCCTACTCCTTTTGTTGAAGTAGTTTAAGGTATATATTACTATTTAAAAACCTTGAAGTTGAATTGTATTTTATCTCTACATTTACCTCCTAAGTTGTAATTGAAAATGAACGTAGCTGTAATCTTAACGGATTTATATCTAAAATATAACATGTCATCTTTTTCATGTCTTAATAATTCCTCCTCCTTGTCGATGAGGTGGAATAGCTTCTTCTAAGGATGGACTCAGAGGTATGCCTGTAGGTACTCACACATACACATGGACAAGCGGAAGGAAAACGTGGCACTAATCCATTGGACGCGCCCGCTTTGTAGGAAGGACGTACCTCCCTCGGGATTCCCTTAGCTCGGATTGCTCTCGTCTTGAATTATATCCGAATCACACGGCAAGGTCCTCCGTGCAGCCGGAACATCCGGACGGTCGCTTACAAGGATCGAAGAGGAAAATATCTTCTTTGTTGTGGATGATGTGATTACAACTTGCATAACAGCTCCCCTCTCGATATCGTTTAATGGTAATAGTCCTCTTGTTTGGACGCCTCTAATCTAATCACACCGGCGAGCGTTGTCCATCATCCGTTTGTGGGGCGGAGCTATCGTGGAGGAATGCCATTACCATGGTCGTTCAACTGACTGATTATCTTATCTGAGATTTATCACTCCCTGACCTTTCAGTTCTCTCGCCGTTGCAACATCCATTGTAAATCCGGATTGAGCGGATTCGACTTAAGAAGTCTTCTTGTTCACCTCGACTGTAATCATCTTATTACTGCATATGTTCTTTTTTAAGTATTTTCTTAGTAATCCTGATAGTGCTTCATATGAAATATAATATATAATATAATTTTTTTAATGAACAGTGTCGGTTAATTGGTTTCACTAATTAGGTCCCGATTTTCTTAATAATTTTCTTACTTATAACTGATTCACCAACATATTCTTAAAGGGTTTTACATTGTTTGTCGGTAAATTTGGTCATGTTTTTGGTTCCTAAGAAAACGAAAAAAAAGTTGAAGTGGCCTAAGTGGCGGCGTAAAGTACATCATCGTCGGTTTAGGGGGAGTGGTCTTTGTCAAGTGGTTACAAGCCTCTCTCTGCAATATAAGGGGCGAAATCGATCTTATTGTGTTTGTTTTTAACTTGATATGGTGAATTTTTCCATAAATAATAGTTTAATTTAGAAAACAAACAAATTATTCACAAAAGGGGATCATTGATCATTGATCTTCAAGTACTTAATCTTCAACAACTTTAGCCATTGATCAGCCCTCAAATAAGCGGCCACGGCCGTTTTTATAAAGGACCGCATAAATTCTCTAATTTTGGAACCGAAAAATAACAAAAATTTCCTGCCTTCAAGAGAGCCTTAACTTTTTCTTTAATATAGTTTTTTCTAGTTATTATTGTCTCTAAATATCTCAACTTCTCTACGTGTTCATTGCTATTCCCCTCTACATCAGTATCACTGTAATCGTCCCTTATTCTGCAACTAACTATATATTTTGTCTTTTTCGTATTTAAATTGTATTTCACTTTTCAGTAATGGAGTTTTTTCTTTAAACGTTCATTTTGATTATGTGGATTTTTTTTTTGTGTAATTAAGACTTATTTATAAAATTACCATTTTATAGTTATGTGGTGTGCCCCTTATTAACCATAGGATTAATCCTCTGCTGATTGTACTCTCGATCTTCGAAGTCGATATTTGAGGGGTCGTGATAAAATCATTCCACTTAACTACAGGTAAATAAGAAGAATAAACAAAGCATTGGAGTTAAAATCAATCCGAAAATCCAATTTCTTAGACACTTATTTTAAAAAAAAACATATTGAGGTGGTACATAATATACATATGTGTATGTACTGTTAATGTCTTCATCCTCTTCGCGAATTAGTTCAATACCTTATCGCTAATTTGAAAAAAATATTTTTCATATAGAATTTCAACCTTCATAGGACCATAAAAAAAATCACTCGACTGTGTGTTAGTAAAAGAAAAAGGTAAAAAATGACCATGATTAAATGAACTAGGCAGTTTCAGTTCGAGTTATAGAGGTGATGACTTCCAGGAGTTTATGCACATGCCTGTACCGTACTCGAATCCGAAATATCGCAGTTCCTTTGTCTTTCAGCTTCTCAGTCCGGACGGTCCGGATTAGTTCAAACTTATTTTACGCATCTGTAGTCTTTAATCAATGGTCTAATCTTCATGATCGCTTCTTTCCTTAACCTGCCCCTAGCTTAGCGCGGAGATTATTCAATGTCAATTTACTGAGGGTGGCTGTATTTCCAATTACTCCAGCAGCTGCCCAAACAGCTCCACCAACCATCGCCCGGCCCGAGGGACCCCATTAGTCGAAGCAGCCGGAGATTGTTTTCTCTGCTCTTTAGGTTGTTAATTGCTCCAATTCCCTTTAATTAGTAATTAACTAAAATAGCGGTGCGGATTAGCATATCTCACGCCTGCCTCTCCCCGGGGTCGCTGAACCTTCTCCCCCCCCAACTTGCCGTCCCTAATGGCGAGTTACAGCCTCCTGAAAAGGCTTTATATTTCACACCTGATGAGGTATACTAAGGTGTCTATTATACATCTGGTATTATTGAGAAGGAGCCAGGTGGAATGCATAGAATATCACTTAAGTCTTAAAATCGTGAAATTAACATAAATTGGCTTGGAGATAATAAGGAAATCTATGCTCTGCACAATGCGTTAATATTGATTCTTTTTCCCTAAGGAGCAAAAGGTTTTGAAGAATATCGAAATAAACTGTGTAAATTTCTAAGTCATAAGATGTTAGCAAGTGCTAATAGACGTTGCAGTTTGCCTTACCTAATAACCACAAGGTTTTCCCCTGAGATGAATCTAATTCATGCTCACTACTTACACTAATATACTATATATATAAGATAATGCAACTCTTCAAGTTATTAGTATCAAAGATCTTTCTTGTACTTTAACTTTATTTTGAGGGGGGATGGACTTCTTAAAAAGCAGTTTTACTTAATTTTTTTAACGAACTAATTTTCTATTGTCATCCAGTTCTCAATTAGTTTCTATTTGACTGTTTAGAGAAAGCAGAAAAATTCCTATTTCAAACGGCTACTTATAGAAAGTCATTTTAAATAAAGCAATGGCTATAAATTCTGTTTATATAAAAAAAAGTTTCAGGTCGTGAAAGCTAGAGGCCTTTTTCTTAACTTTTTTGTATGAATTTTAAGTCAGCTTTAAACATTTACTGATGCGGTTATATTTATCTTTGCCCTTAACCCCATTGCGTTTAAATAAAGGGAAAATATTGCTTAATTATTTATTATTTTTTTAATTATCACTTTTAAGTCCGTGACACATTTACTCCTTATTCAGGGTGTGTTATGTTGTACTATTAGTGACAGTTTTTCTATCAGAATGGTTTGTTCTGTTTAAAAGTGATATACACCAATTTTCGTGTCTTCCCCGTCCACTTTTAGACCTTTAGGTTGGTTTAAATACCCTTGGTGTTCGGACTGATGACTCTGTTTCCTCAATAATAGACCATCATCCGTTGCAGTTTCCTGTTATCTAGTATGCTATATGTGGCCTGTGACCAGCCTGCTACGTGACTGGGTCTTAGTCACATACATATTTAACACCCTCTGCTGGCCACAAAGTGGATGACGCATAACCTCTCTATTTTGGCCACAACTATCTCTTCTGAAAGTTACCTACTGATGATTGATTGATATAAAAATACAATTATTATTAAATATATTAAAATACGCTTTTTGCTTGATTTTGATTTGTCATCTGCAAAATATTGCAATAGACAATAGTTGGTTCATCTGGAGTAGCATTTTTTATTATCTAAGTAATGTCCCTTGGCATCTTTATAAAATAGTCCCTATGGTAGCTCAACATTACTTCTTGGTTTATCTGAAGAGAATAATATTCCAGCAGGTTGTATGATTTCATAAGCTTTCCTCAAACACAAAAAATTGGATTTCTTCTTCGTTTCCTTTTCAAAGAATTTCTTCCTTTTTGCTCAGACACAAAAATTAGGATTTCTTCTCCCTTTCCTTGAGTCATTTATCATATTTCTGAATGGAAATGTCCTTCCATGAAATATAGTGCATTTACGGTATCTATATTTATAAATCAAAATAAGAGATTTAATACAGTTTTTACATATATTCCGGAAGGGACATAAGTTATTTTCATGCCCGCTGAACCCTCTAAATTATTCATTTTCTAAGAAACAATGGCACCAATATTTTTGTTTATTAAAATTTAAAAGCTACCGTCTTTGGGTGGGATATATAAACCCATATATCCCTCCGGAAGGCGGTAGTGTGGTTCAGGTGTCTGTCCTATGGGTCCATATATTTAATATTTTGTACATGATTAATTTGCTTTGTTGATTACCTCCTTGTCTTTTGAATAATTGTTTTTATTCCTAAATCTCTTTCTCATGGATTACCATTTTTTATAATATTAAATAACTTTTATTTTGAAGAGAAAAGATTTTTAAAAAATCCCAAAAGAAAAGACCATGGCGAACCAGATTCTCCCGAAAAACAATTGTGAGCTCTGTCTCTGCGTCATTCGTTCTTTTCTCAGTGGAGATTGATTTGTCTTGGGAGAGGCCTCTGATGCCACAGTGGCAGCTGGAGACCCGGGTTCGAATCCTAGCCAAGGCCAATCTGTTCAAAATAAAAATATTTTAAATTTATTTTTTTAGATCTTATATTTATTTTTATTATTTGAATAACACATAATAGGACATGTATTGACAAACTGTCGTCTCTAGACGTTTTCTTTAAAGCCTTCAGCTGAATATATTGTTTTAATTATTTTATAACTTTGTTATCACGATGTTTCCGTTCCCATGTGGTGAAAATTAGATGAGTAGGAGGAGGTGTTTTGATCGTGAGACTGGCGTGGAATTTAAAAGGCTCCATGCCCGTGTCCGATAGGCCAACAGAGAATGCTGGCAATGAAACGAATTCAACTTGTTGCCATGACAATGGTTGAGGCTTCTCTACAGCAAGCCTACCTACCTCACTTCAATGGAAAACTATTCCTGAAATGTGAAAGCCCTTTCTCAATATTTCATTCATTTTAATCCTTTTGTTTCTTTGTATTGATTTAAAAAATTTATAATGCTGCGAAATAATGATATAAATTTTATTTTATGTAAGTAGATACATGTTATAGGAGGAAAACTTAATACGGGAAACAATAGGGAAAACAATGCGAAATTTCGTCTTGTCATATCCCCTATGTTGCTAACATTAAAAAAAAGAAAGGATATTGCCTACTTCGTCTTACATTGAAATGTAATCATAATTTTAAATTAATCAATTAAATATGTAGTTTAAAGGTGAAACTTCCTGTCCAATGTGCCCTTCAATTTTGAGGAATATTTCGCAACAATACTTTAATTTAACACTTTGCACTCGGTTATCCCCTCTGAAGGGACATGAAAGTTAAGTAGCGATTACGGAGAATTAACTTGTTCTATCGAAATTTTTAAGAAACACGTGTTTTCCTGTATTTTTTTTATATAATGGCAAAATAAAATAAATCAAAGATGCATGATAAATAAATCAACCCTTTTACACGTCTAAAAGAACGTGTGAAGTGCATTCACAACGGAATACGCACTTCTCTAATCCGTTTAGCAATATTTAGAATAAGTGGATTAGGCGTACAAAGGTTCGAGCGTGACTCAATATAAATTATGGATACGGGGAAACCTGATAAGATAATAAATTTACAAGACTTCAGTTAGTATTGAAGAGTCGAATAGTGAAGATGTCGTCTCCAGTAATAAGGCAGTGTTTTGCTTTCGTAATAATTTCAAAAGTATTTCTTTATCCTTTCTTTTAATTGATAATCAATTTTTTTTTTTTTTAATTTTTTATAAAAATGAAAAAGCGAACAAGCACCAGAGAGTCTCATAAAGATAGCACTAGTGAAGACGAGTTTCAGATAGATTTAACAAAATAAATATTTAAGCAGAAGAAGATAAATGCAAATTTCAATATCCACAAATAAATATAATCCAAATTTTATTACTTTATTAATACATTTATTGATTGCTTACTTGGATGTAAAATAATACTGTATAATATTACGTTCTAGGGTGTACATTTTCGCGAAAAAGTTGCGTCCAGTTTCTGATAGGTAACAACCGGCGTCGAGTGCAAAGGGCTAATATTTGACAAATATTTATGACGGACGAAAAATTTAATTGTATTTTATAGTCTTTATCTAGCACTATGTATATTTACGTTGTTGCGAAAGATGAATTCTGAAGACTTGGCCGACTAACCAGGGATTTAATCATACAACATGCCGCATTTCGTGCCAGACCCGGCTTGACAGGTGTTGCTTACAGCTGTTAGTAGCAGATGTCTGCCTATTCATGATAATTTTCCGACCGAAATTATTTTATTTCCATTCCTTTACTCAGGATTTCTTAGAACTTCCACGGCTTTAATTTACTAGATAAACAGGTCTCTTAACCTGACCTTTTTCAATCTTCCACTGGTGTTCTCCGGCCTGTGAGTTGTGGCCATTTCATAAGTATGTAGGTTAGTGAGGCGAGACAACCTAATCAGAGAAACGTTCGTGGTACGTCCGTATGTGTTCACTTTCTTAATAGTAGGGACATCTCATTCAGTGTGATGTTATTAACGTACAATGACGCTTGAGATATTATTCGAAGTATTTTACGCTGAAAAGTTTAAAGACTATTTATGTACGTATGTTTCACATTGCCGAGCCGAAGTATTTGTAATCCATAAGTCCAGAGGGATTAAAGGTAAATGTTAATGTTCAATAGAATAATATTATGGGGTCACCTGTGGTGTAGTGGTTAGCGTGGCAACCTACAATACTAAAGGTCGCGGGTTCGCGCCCCGTGGTGGCCATAGGATTTTTTAATGGGAGTAAAAAAACCTTAGCTATGCCGTCTCACGGGTAGGGTGTAAAATGGACGTCCCGAGCCTGTACGATGTCACGTACTCGTTAAAGATTCCTATCCTAATTATACCTGGATAGGCCAAATTTAGGACTCGATGATGAGCATCGATTCGCCTTAGTGGCATAAAGTGACGTTAAACAAAAAAAAAACAATAATTTTATTAATTTTGCCTTTTATTTATCTATTTATTTATAATTATAAAATTATTGACTCAAACAAGCATTGTATGCACACATGTATCTTCCTATTGATATACCTTTTTTGTTTCGAGATAATTATATTGAATTTATTTTCATAAATTAAATAAGAACAAGAATGAATGAAGAATGTTCCTCCATAGGCCTATTGCTATCATAAAGAATGACGTCCTGAACACCACAGAATACAAAGAGCTTCATTAATATTAATAATCAGGAGACCTCTAGATTGGAAGTGTGTAAGACACTGGGTGAAATATATCCCCTCAATCCAGAGGAGTTTTCAGAGAGAAGCAATCAAACTTTCCCAAACAATTATTCTACAATCCTGCCTCGCCAGATGATTATTTACATAACAAACTATAGAGCGACAGAAGGCTCACTCGTAATCCGGAATAATTACAGAGAGTTGCAAGGGAAACAATGAGAGTACGTTTCTATGGAAACTTAATTAACAGCGTAACGAACGAAACCATTCTCTTAGAGTTGGATATTGTCTGTATGTTTAATCTATGAAGCAACCTCTATTGTGAATCAACTTCATTCAGGATTCAGCTTAGAAATCAAACCTAATATTTTTGTAAGGGAGAAATTTTAAATATTAATATTCCTGTTTTTCTTTTAACGTTTGGGTTCGAATGAATACATCCATATACAATTATTATCAGTGAATATAAGTCTAACCACCAGAGCAATTGATTACCAATATGTAATCCTTAATTAAAATGTAAATTCAAAGCAAAAATAACTGTCCGCATATGTAAACTAACATACTAAGCTGAATAGTCGGTATTTAAAATAATAATTCAGAGATAAAAAATATAACTTATATTAAAGGCGGATTAAAGCTTTATAACATGCTACAACCTGAGAAGTAATAATCTTAAATGTAAATCAATATTGAAAACTATAGATAATTACGAAATAATTACAAAAAATCAACTATCATAGGATTTTTAGCAAGTAAAGGACATAGACAAACTTTTTAGATTAGAGTCAACTAAACATGAACAGCCTAAAGTAACTTTAACTCAATTGGGTTGAAGATAGAAATTAATTTCTTGGCGAAACCGCATAAGTTATTACACCACAGGTAAATTTTCAAACGAAAAATAAAATAAAAATAAAAACAACGCACCAATAGTTTTATTCATGTTGTTATTAAATGGACTCTTGAAAGAAATTGGTTTAGTTCCATAAAGTATTCCCTTCCATAAGTAAGGAAGGGCTACCGCTGGGTACTGTTCTTTCTCAAATCTAACAAGGCTGTTTTAATGTTAGATTTTATTCTATCGCCTTCCTAGTTATTCACTAACTTTTGGAATAAAGAAATAGGGGTTTCTAGAACCCGTTTCCTCATAATTGTTGTATAAACTAATAGCTATACCTACCGATAAAGATATTTAACAAATGTTAAAAAACTTAGGAAGATGGAGAAAGTACTTAATAGTGAATGTCGATAGGCTGACTATACAACTTGACTTATGTGCTTCAAGTTCTTTGAAGCCGTCATGGAAGCACAGTCAAGCGCAATTCGTTCTGTGAAAGCCAGGCAGTAAAACTTTCCGCAAACAGCCTACAATAACTGTATCCCCCTCCGTTAGCTTTTCCTCTTAACAATGGGGTCACCTTAAGAGGAAAAAGGAAAAACATATTTTTACGAATATCGGGAATCTACTTGTGATTAAAGCCTTTAAAAAAAAAGAATTTGCGATTCGTTCATATCAACAATCTAATATTGGTCTATTATAAATAGGTACTATATTTGATGATACAATAAGGTACACATTGGCTCATTCCATTTTCAAAACAAACCATTATTTCACTTTTGTAATCTCATTAGTTTCAACACCAGGAATGTGCCTTTACGCGTATATTATTAATCTTAACATTTTACAGTAAATAATTTTAAGGAATATGTGTATTAATAACGTCAACGGTTACTGTGATATTAAACTGTTTAACATTAGAAGTTATAGATATTGAAGAAAACAAATTAATAATATGTCTAAATATAACTGTTTTAATTCCTAATTTATTAAGGCTCCAATAATTAATTAAGATTCCAGTTTTAATTTATTTTTGGGTTCGTTGCTTGTCGAGACAGATCTTACAGGGCAATTACATGAGTTTTAATAAGGGTTGAATTTGGTGAAAATATTATTAGTACTGAGCATTTCATAGTGCAAAAGTGGAAACTTACTATTTACATATCATGATCTTAAGGTTTAACAAACGGCTGATTTAAATGCAAGAATTTTCAAGTTTTATTCTTATTTAGTAAAACCCCCTTTTTAAGTAGGTACATTAAACAAAAAAATTCAAATTAAAAAAATATTCTTTACGCTGAAAGTACAGGAAACTGCATTTCACTTTTCATGTAAAAAATTCGACATATTAAAAATAGAATGCATTCTTCGCTTGCAAAGAATTCAGTTGAGAATTGATATAATTTTAATTTACTTATATAACATCCGGTTGGAACACATTTTGGTACTGTTTTCAGATTTGTTTCGTACTTCTTTTGGTAGAGGGCCAGAATTTTTTCGGTTTCCATCACTAAGGATGAATATGATTATGACTCAGTTTATCAGCAAATATTCATGTAAAATTTCAATATTAAATATATCTTATTCAATGTACTCAATGCAAATCATTTAGTTCGACAAGTGTTTGACAATCATGATCTTATGAAGGGTTGTTTCGGCAGTTGGGGCACCCCTCTCCCCTACGAGGGTTCCTGAAGATAACTGTTCTACGAGTGGCAAGAGATATACAATAGTAATTGTGGGGATCTGCAATCGTTAGGGTAAGACTTACATGCTCCTACTACATGTATAATCTTGGAGGCTGTTGCATTACATCGGACATATCTCAACTCCACCTTGAACTTTAGATATTTTTATTTATAAGTTCAGGTTCAGCTAAGTTTTTTTCGACATACTTGTTGAAGCTTTTTGTTGCAAGAAACTATTTCGCTGGCCGGAAGAAAAATGGGGTTTCCTTTTCCCGGTTGGTCCATTTCGCTGTTAGTAACGGTTGTTGGGATTCCAGCTGGCATACCGCCGCCACAGCCTTGTGGTCCGCCCGCCTCTCAAGCCATACTGCGATATGAGCGATGGCCTACATAATATTTCTTTTGTTCTCCTATAACTCAATATATATGTAATCCTTACCCTCAGAACCTAATAAACTGAAATGTTGTGTTAAAAATACCATTCATACAATCATGAAAGCCAATTTGAATACCACTATCTAGTTCAATTTTTCTATTTTTTAAAACGGATCAAAATCAGACTTTTCCTCAAGGTAGCGAAAATCTAACTTTCTAGATTGGATGTAAATGAATCCTCGCTCGAGGTCTTAGAATGCTGAGGTGCCTTCACTTATAATTTATTCGAATAGTAACACTCGTTTTTTATTCTTTATTTTCGATCGTCTCGATAAGACAAAATTGTAATTTACGCTCGTATTTTATATATTTTCTGTTTATGTTTAATGTCTCCCGAACGTATCCCTAGCGGTTCAGATTCATAACTTCTTCCCCTTCTACATCCTTTGCAACATCGTCTAAGTTCGCACAAAAGGGGTGCAATGGTCTGTATCAGCCCCGGCCTGAGGAGGGAAGATGTTAGATGATCCATAAGAGCAGTTTGAACTAGAAACGTTAAAGGGGAATGGCTTATTTGAAAAATCGCTTTAGAACTTATAGCTGTAAGGATTATCATACCACCTTACATCCATTTGTCCGAATCGGCCTGATCAAGATTACTAACCTTTCATCATAAACTCCGTAAGTACCCTGTGCTTACTTTTTTCTTTTCTCGCTTCCTCCTCTATTCCTGGTAATCTTCTGAAAAAAATGTGGCATTGTGATCTTCTAGTTTAAAAGTATTCTTGGAGATTACTAAAGGGTAATAGTTCTTCACGATTCCGCTAATGCTATTGGTTTTGTTTATTACGTTTACTTTTTTATTCAGAAAAAAAAATGCAAATAAAAATTTAAAACTTTGTAAAATGTATGCCATTGATTTAAAATTTCTGAAAATTCATTCAGCATTCTTTGTACCTTTGTGTTTTCACTTAATATTTATTTTAGACATTTTAAAAATAGAATTAAAAAATAAAATAAAATGGAAATATTCCTGTTTGAAAGTAAACGTCTCACCTGTAGTAATAAAAATATATTTTCGTTTTCTGACCCAATATTGTTTTGTTTACTTAATGGTACTCTTATTTCCAGTATTTTCTTCAACGTCTCAGAACCATTCAGGTTCATTTGATCGCCCTTGATTCAAACTCCGAAGGTCTAGATTGTAACAGGCAATTTCCAAATTGTTGCTAAAGGGAGGGTGCAAGTTTTCCGCTCTAGTTCCCGCCCGATGAAATACCTGATACCATTGGAACTGCTAGCATTCGCAATTACTTACTCGCCTGATTTGTCTTTTCTAGAAAGTAAGCTATGTACGTTAACGGTACTTCTACAATCGAAGCTTTGGAGAGAGTTATTTGTTTTCTATAATAGTCAAACTTTTCTTCTTGTTGAAAAAAAAAAAAAATGTGTGCCCTTGAATGAAAGTCGTCTAGAGAGTACTGGAGGAAGAGTTCACGCACTGATTGCTAGAACTTTTAAGGCGTGCGCTTAACTACAGTTTTGCTTTTACTACTAGTGGAAATAATAATTCATCGCTATGAGGGAGAGAGAACTCCGGCCTATAATTCGTGATAAATGACTTTATTCTGGAGCGTGTTAGCGCTAGAAGTTGGTTCGTGCTGTGACACATTTATTCTTCTGATGTGTTGACTTCTGCGTATATTAAACTTTAATGTAAAACATGTTAGACTAACCTTGTCGGAACAGTATCTAGCGATCACTTAGGTGCCCATCAGCTGACTCACATCTGCTCCGATCAATAGCGTCTGTATAGTAACGTCCAGCATTTTCAGCCAAACACGCGATCCTATATAGTTGACTAATACCCAATTCACTTCCATTTTATTAGCACTGCTAGAGATATTTAGCATTTGAACTAATGATAAATGGAGAAACAAAAATTAAATATATGGTACTTGACTGTGCATTGACTGGATTAGAAATCACCGAGGATTCTACGTAGCATTTTTGGAATATGTGTAAGTGCTCGCGAAAAACGATAAAAACGTGTTCTTATTCTTCATTTGTTACGAAAAACGACAATTCTACCTCTCATTTTTATAGCACTACTACTACCATAACACCAGAGGACGAAACTTTTTTCAAATATATTCAAAGGTCTACATAAAATAAAAATGGTAAAAAGTTAACAATTATTCCCCTCGTACACTCTTCTCCATTTTTTCTATTTTTTAATCAATTATTTTTCTATTTGGAGCCGTGACAAACCCAAAAAATCAAATAACTTTAGAATCAGTCTAGCCGTTCTTTGATTTACAAGTGAGTTGACTAACTTTCTTTACACCTAATTTCAGAATTTCAGTATGTGTCATCCAGTCTTGCATTTATTTGGATATCCACATTTTCTGTATAAATATTTTACTGTATATTATTTAAATATACTGAGGCACTTTTCATCAAAAGATTATTTTTAACCTAAGGTCTTAAAGAAGTAAGGAACAGACTCAGATTTTCCTGATCTCCACGACTTTCATGACCGACTTACTGAAATCCCAACCCTCCATCTCAAGCTCTACCCACCCACACAAACCCTTCCCAGAATACTGTTGAAGCTCTTGTCAACAACTTTACTGTTCTGTGTAATTTTGTTTTATGTTGTACATTTTATAATTTTTCTTCCTGTAATTTTGCTTATAATTGATTGATCACCATAATAGATTGCAAAATTTTAAATAAAAGATGCTTAAAACTATTTATATATAAACAAAAATCGTATTAGGGTCTAAGTAGAAGAAAGTTTTGGAATCCTCTCTAGCTAATTCTGTATTTAGAAATTCCTCGGGTGGGGTTGGGTTACTTTTCCCCTACATAGCCCCCCCAAAAAAAGATATAATAAATTCGGTTGGGGACTGATGAAGAAGATCCCCTCCTACACAATAGCCCAGTGTAACGAGGTGATCTGTCTCTGTAATAACATCTGGCTTCTCGGCTGGTGGAGGTCCCCTAGTCGTTACTGCCCGCACTGACTCAGCCGCGATAATGCCAGTCTCGCTGTGGGGCAGGGCTATGGGTATTGTCCAGTGTTAATGAACTCATTGAACATGATATTTGGGGCTTTTTTCTTAATTTTTTTTTCTCGAAATCTTCTTTAATTTAAGAAGACATCTTCCGCCTATACGTCATACCTCGTAAGAGACATTTTTAAAATGAAGAAAGAAAACTTTATTTTGACCTAGTGGTACCGCAGCCATTTATACACTATTTGGCCGAAAAAGAAAAACTTTAAATGCATGCGGCTTAGCTCTCAGACCATTTTTTGATCAATGCAGCTTCAGTTCCGACGTCGAAATACTTTTACAATAATAAAATAAAACAAGAAAAGAAAAAGAATAACAATAACTAATAAAACAAAAATATTGCTTCCTCATATAAATTTCTTAAATCTTTCCCCCGACTACCGGGACCAACTTTGTCAATGCAAGACTCTAGTTAGTTCTCGCGAACTTAAATTTTTAAAACCGTAATTAATACGGCTTTTTTTCGTGACTAGTTACCTCTCGCATAGGTAATTAGTTTAAAAATCTTTATTAGGTAATACTTTTTATGTATTACCTTGTGTATATATGTATTGTTACTAGTTTAAATCGGTTTAGTGGTTTAGCCGTGTTCGGTACATCAAAAATCTGTTATGTTCACGATTTTTGTGGAAACCGTGTTCCAACGCCTCTAACTATAAATTTATCTGTTAATTTTTTAATTTCATTATTAAAATGATTTTATCAGCAGAGAAAAGTTTAGCCATAGATTTGAACCCACATTTCCGCTTTACCATTGCATTGTACCATTGCAGCTGAATTATTAGGGGCTGAACATCATCTAGTGGTGGGATCTAATTGACAGGCTGTTATATTAAATATTTATTTATTAAATTTTAATTGACATTATTTAAATAATTTTACCTCAACAGACAAGTTGGGACATGGGCTCTTCTTGGTGACTTAGGTGGTTAGAGCGCTGCAACGAATCCCGGTCATAGCCAATCTTTTCTCATTAATAAAAATTATTTAAATAATGTCAATTAAAAACTGTATTTATAAATATCTAGTAAGACAGCCAGTCAATTAGATCCCACCTACCAAGCCCCTAATAACTTCGCAAAGTGGCAATATCTCTGGTTCTTGGGATCATGACGTGGCTAAGATACGAATCCTTCTTAGCTTAGTTAGTTAAAGCAAAGCAATAGTGATGCCATGAACCAGGTTCGAATACCGGTCCTGGCTAACATTTTCTCTTCAGATAAAATTATTATCCATTTATCTCGTTTATAATGAACTTACTAATTAAATATTACCGCGATAAGAGGCATTATAGGAAACCACTCAAATATACAAGATGCATATTTTCTAATATGTCCCGAGCCTAGCCATTAATGACAGTTGTTTTTTAGTTAAAATACATAAATAAGATTAATACAATATGTAAATTCACAATGAGACGATACTTTTAGAATGAATAATTAAGCATATTAAAATGAATAGTTAAGCAACTTAACATTAACATCAATCATAATGTTTGATATATAGTTGATTTTAATCATATTATAATGCTTATATACCTATGATGTATAATATGTCACTTAGAACTCAACTTATCAACTTAAATAAAATCAGAATTAATGGCACCAAATGCAGGAGTAAAAATAAAGTAAATGTGAGGAGGACATCCGTAATCACATGTTAACTATTATTTGGTATTATTACTACGTTTGGTAATAAATAAAAACTTTCTTTTTAAAATAATAAATATATATTTCGCTGCAGTAAAGTTTTTAGAATCGCATAAAAGTGAAAAAACAATAGGGAATTCAATACGATCCATATTTTATTTTTAATCTGCTCTAAACTTTACTATTTTTATGAACTTATTTATGAACAGATATTCCTTAGCAAAATTTATATTGCGAATTGAAGATTTCAAGATCCTTTTAACATTGGTGATTTTTTTTTCTTGTTTTCGTAGCTTGCTGGTTGTAAAAGTTGTTTCGGAGCGAGTTAATTTTAACCAGCAAGTTAATCAATTAAGGCTTAAGAAAGCCCATTCCCAGTACAACTTCACTTAATCCCTCCTCGGGCTACTTCTCTGTAATTGGTTTGGCTGGGCTTTTAACTTTATCTTTACTGAATTATTGTTTAAATTGTAGATCTAACGTTTATTCTATCCAAAAGTCTTTTAATTTAGCTATCAAAACTTATACAGTAATTTATGTGTATTTTTTTCAAGATTGTTAGGCTCTCCTGGGTCTCAAGATGTTTGACAAGATGTTGACTTTTGATTTTGTATAACCTGTGCTCTTCCCCGTTGGAACTGGCAACTCGCTACTGATTCGCCAAACTAAATTGGGCTACTATGCATTAATACCTTGATACATATTTAAACCAACTGGCTAAATTACGTTCTACAAAATCACAGTCGAAGAAATATTAAAAGACTGTTGTGGAATGAAGTAGGGGAGTTAAGTTCTTATATGTATTTTTATTTTATTTTATTTTTTATGTTAATTTTATAAATTTTGTTTATTTCATAATTATGATTTTACTGTATTATTTTGCAATATAAATACTTTTACTTTTTCAATATAAGGAAGAATTAATAGGATATTACATGATTGCTTGGAATCATTAACGTTTCCTTCATATTATGTAAAAATTAATAGAAGAAGTAATTACCTTGGGGTCCCCTATGTGGCTAGCATAGCAGCCTACACAACTAGAGGGCACGGGTTCGGCTTCCCGCGGTGGCCCTAGAACTTTTTAAAAGAAGTTAAAAATCCTTGGCTATGCCATCCCTTTGATAGGATTTAAAGGTCTCGAACCTGTGCGATGACTGGACTCGTTACATATCCCTATCCTAATTATACCTAGCTAGGCAAAATTTAGGACTTCCACTGTAATATCGTCTTATTAGCCATAGTGGCATAAATTGAAGTTAAACAAACAAAAAAAAGTAATTATTTAATGATAATAATTGTAAATTAATAAATTGTTTTATTAATTAAAAAATGAATCAGTTGTTGTTTAAAGGCGTCATTGCACTAGATAAAACATTTCGGAAAAAAATATTCCTTAATTCATGCTTTTTAAACAGAAATGACATACTTTGCTTTCTATATTTAACATGAAGGTCAGCAAAAAGGTCACATTGCTGCTGCCTTCAATGATCGCAAAAAAAGTGGAAATCTTCAAAACTATAAATCAACGCTTTTTTTTACAAACGATTCAGTTAAATAACAATGTATTTTAATTCAAAAACTGAATTTATGTTAAAAAATTGAAATTGTCATTGTAGCTCTGATAAAGTGTAGCTTGTTATATTTTTGAAACCAGTTATTGCGGATTAGTCTTGCTTTGTCACTTCCAGCGGACGAGTGACGTTGTCTTCTTCGGGTTTGTGTGTTATCTCGTTCCGCTATTCTTCGAAACTGTTATTCGCTTGTATTGTATTGCAGTTACAAACCTGTTCAAGAACTGTATAGTACATATAGTAAAATATGAAACGGAAATGGTGTGGTCGGACGTTTCGATCCGAGTTTTAGGTCATCATCGGGCCTTTTTGGTTTGGAATAGATCTTCAGACACTATAATCAACTAATCATCCTCCATTTAACTCAATGAATATATTATTCTCATTGTAAATAAAAAAAAATGAAAAGAATGGAATGAGTATCAAATCAAAATGGGTTATTTTGAGAGAGTGCGTGCCAAATGTGTTTCTCCTAAAATATAGAGGTTCCTCTTGTTTTGAATAGAGGACTTTTGTCCTTGCTCTTAGCCCAGGTATGGAAGCCCATTGATTGAGACGGTAGCACCTGTTGGCCCTTCCGTGGTAGTTTACTATAATCATACCAGCTCATTGAAGCTTGAGGCTTCCGAGATAAGCAGCTATGATGACAAATTACGGCTTGTTCTTTTGGTAATTGTTGTTTATCTTTGCTCTCTGTATAATTTCGGTGCGAAAATTACTCTAATTTTTTCAAACCACAATTGCGCTGGTGATGTATGGAATATGCTGAAATATTCTTTTTATTTCTTGATACCCTCCAAACTAAATTCATGACTTTCGTATTTGTCTTTTTGTGTAAAAGATGATTAAAATATTGTATTTAATATGTTTTTAAGCTAGAGCTCCGTACCTTACAATAGTTTTGTATATGCGAAAACGTAGAGTTATTATCACTATAAATAAATAATAAATGAATGAGTGTATTCATTTCATGATTTTGAAAACATTTGTAATTTTGAGACTTATTTATTTTAGGAGAGAATTGATGCTTTTATTTCTTACCTTCAAAGTCCTATTAACATTTAATACTTGCATTAAAGAAATTTTCCCAGGTGTGTTTAATATCTATGTAAAAGCTGTTGCTACTGACATTGCATTCGACAATAAATACATCGAATTTGACGTCCCTTAATGAACCTTTTAGATACAATAAAGATTAACAATCATACAGTGAACATCGTATTCGTTAAGAAAAAAATTCCTCCAACTTTTTTTATTAAATAAAAAAACACATTAATTTTTACTCCTTTTATATCTTGTACTTCTTTTCAAAGAACAAATGTATGAATTTTGTTTATCGATATCCAAAATCATGCAATCACCGACATTTTTTGCATCCTTTTAATCTGTTTTTTTTTCTTTTCAATTTAATTTAATATCATCTGTAGCTTACTATAGATGTTTAAATAGTAAATCGAATTAAAGTAGTGTTACACATTACTATTTCTTCTTTATCTTTATGAAAATTGATTGAATAGAAATAAATTAATTTTAATGAGACGTGTAATTATGAATGCAATTTTTTTTTTAAAGATTGTTAACAAACTTTATTTTAAAGCACACATAATCCTTATCTTGTTTATTGAAATTTCGACGGTTACGCTGTGAGAGATCTGTAATTTATACAATTTCGTGTCAAATCATATCTAATGTTTTTTCTGGTTGGATGGGAGAAACCATGATTATCTTATATTTATGCTAATTATTAGAAATTAATTTAATTTAATGAGGCAAGTAATTAAAGAAAAATTTCTTTTTTAATAAGATTTTTAAGAAAAATTATTTTAAATCATCCATGATAAAGATATAGTATAAAATTTATGAACAAATCAGAGATAGTTAGCATCTAAATTAGACATCTATAAATCAATCCGTTAGGATTGAATTGATTTAATTTAGTGTTAAATAATGTACCTTGATCTGAATATTTTATATCTAATACGACTAAGCGTCGCGTAGGCCCGCAGTCTTTCGGAGAATTTAATAGTTTTAAGGAGGGTGTATTCTAAGAAAGAATAAAATGAATGGTTGTACAAACAGTATTATAAATTCCTGTATTTCGAAAAAATTAGTTTCACTCTCATTTTAGGTCTTGAATCTTTTCTGAGTCTTTTTTTTAACCCTCAAATGACCTACAATGTGTTTCGAAACGTCGGTAATGATTGGATTACTTTAACTGCAATGTTTTTTATTCGGGTTCTTGGTTTACGTTTGGCCATCAATATTTAAAAATTTAACATTTTTATCTTTCTATTTGTTAATCATTATGTGTATTTATTTTTGTAATGGACACCTCTACTGACGAGCTCTGCCCAGCAGTACCGCAGACAGCGGAGTTGGAAGCTCCTCGAACAGATGGCCCCAAGGCGTCCCATTGTCCTCCCCGTCTCTCGCCCCATTTAGCCCATGCAACCTGTTAGTGGAGGGTCTTTATATTGTAGCACATCGAGGGGAAACCCATTCTCTCTATCCCATCCTATTGCAATTATCTTGCTATGCTAGGTTTATCAGCTTTAATTGGAGCAATCGCTCCATTATAATGATTGTTATTTATTTATTTTTTAATGGAATACGTATAAGGAAAGATATTCTATTAAAAAATAAAGAAAGGTAGATTAGAAAATAGTATGTGAATATTTGAATAATAATTTTGATGATTATGACGGTTATTTTGAATACTAAATATTTCTATATTCACCTCAGTCAATCTGAAGACAAGTAACTTACCAATAATCCTTTAATTATATTCTTTACAACTTTTATTTGGAACAGAAGTTTTCATTTTGAAAATGAATAAATAGGATTTTTATTAATTTACCTTTTTTTTGCTCCTCCCCTTAGTCGCTTTTTTTAAGGCTATACGGGGTTTTCCTGAGCCATGGGAGAAGATGGAGGATTAATGCCGAGTATTATTAAATGTCTCCTGACTCCAAGTTTTGAACCTCAATGATTTTGAATTTTGAATCTTCAGTTTTACAATAACCTGTTGTTAGGGGCAACGCGTCAGCCCAAAAGAAAGAAAAAATAATGCTATATTGGTTTAAGTTTAGTTAAGTTTATTTCATCCTCCGATATTAATGGCACATTGTCTTCTAGTATTACGGTTATCATTCATTCATTGAAGCTAAAGTAGGTAATTCGATGACTATTGTGTCATAATACCAGGAATGAATAAGATATGACCCGGGAGAAGAGAACCCTGACCCTAGAAATCCACCCTAGGCGATTAGCGGCGATATGATCTCCTTTCCAGTGAGTTGGCCCCGCTCATTATGTCGGTCATTAATGTCGGTTGCAGTGGCTGCCCGCCGCATCAGATTGCATCTGCAGCAGTCCCCATGTCTACTGCATCACAACACCTGTCGTGTTACTAATCTTTTCACCGAACATGAAGGTTCTCATTGTCAGGAAGTCAGTTCTGCCAACTCATCAAAACATGAGGCTGAAGCTGCGTTACTCTATTGTTAGTGATGAAACCATTGCAAAATACCCTACATAGAAATTAGGCCTGTTGCATGGTTTTTCCTTTTTACAAATTGAACGAATTCTATAATATTATTTTTACGAAATATATTTTATTTTTTCACTTCTTCCTATATCTTATTTATCCACAATACTTAGCACCTACTTTTGTGGTTACTCCTTTATTGATATCTTGATTCTCTGGATGTTATAAACTGCGTGATTCATTCGGCCGTGCGTTTGCATTGGCTTCTAAATATACCGAACTCTTCAATGGCTGTTATTTTGTTAAGGTATCTAACACGTTCAGGCCGGCGTATACCACTGGTGGCCCGCACTATACTGCCTCATCGGACACTAGTCAATCACAGAACTTTCCACGACGGTTAGGTATTAGGTAGGATTGTATTGTTTATTTTATTGTTGTTGGATTGTCAATCCTGCATAATGCTCTTGAATAGCTCCCGTCCAGTAGGGCGAAAATCATATAAAGCTCAGCACCCAATGGACGACGAGCATGAATTACATCCCCGGCGTGAACGTGTTAAAATATGTATAGTTGTTTGAATCAGCTTTTCTCCGCCTCCTCATTACAACACCTACAATAGAAACATAGAAGTTGTTATAAAACTAGATCTCGTATTGCCTTTAAAACTATCCAAATTTCGTAGAAACGTAAAAATGATTTCATGCATTATCTCCTCATGACTGCGGTAAACTTTTGAGTATAAGTATTCATAAAGACATATCAGACTGTGTATATGTTATTTCAGTTCCCTCTATTTTTTGCCTTCGAGACAATCATCTGATGTTGATTAGACTATGGGCTCTCATGTGAAAGATTTTTTTTACCTTACTTCATGATTTGTATATATAATAATGGAAGTTAAATCTCTATTCCAGGTATAAAATGAAATATATGCTAGCTCTTCCACCTACTCCGGAATAAATACGGATATTCGTTAGCATTGCCAAACATCCTTATGCTCTAACATTGATAACTTTTCCCTGCTAAATATTCAGAATATGTTTATGGGGTCTCATCGACGCATAGAGTACAATGGTGAAATGTATATATTTAGGAGTCACGTGTTTTATTTTATCATCGTACTGCCTTGCTATTCCTCCATAGATTTGTTGCAAGCTGCTACATCGTGGAAATAAAGAAAAGTCGAGCACAGGTGCGAGAGAGCTGTAATTGAACTTTTCCTAAATATAAATAACCGCTCCAGTATATCACAAGCGAGCCCTCTGGAACTATTAGCCCAGCCCGTGGCTGTAGTAACAATCTGATTCCCATTCAGTTTGCTCAGCCCGGGACGTGACCAGCCTTCCCCGATTGTTTGTGTTATGCTAATCTCAAGACTGGGAATAAACTCCTTATTCAGGCTTTGTATGCATCTTATGCTGTTGAGGCTATTATTCGTGTTGGCCATTAGCTCTGAAATGGTTGTCGATAACTTGATAGCTCAGTTGAACAGTGTTCACTACACCAACTCAATACCTGTACCATGCTCGCTAGTACTTATGGTTTCCGTGTCTTATGATCTCAAACGTCAGGGTATTATTAATATTTGATCCGACAACTTATCTCTTTAATAATTTTATTAATGATTTCTATAAGAGATAAGACGTAGTGTGCTGCTGCCATCCGCGTTATCATTACCTTCGGGATTCGGACATGCGAGGACCTGGGACCTCGTTAGCCATAGCTTCTTCCACACGGATGTGCTTACTATAATGGATAGATATATTTATAATGGATTATCTAGTTTGCACGAAGAGCTACTCTCATTCATGCAACGCATATTTAAATAAGCTTGCGCTATCACTATAATTAATTCCAAATTAATCACAATCGCTTAATTACATTTAATCTAAGTGTAATTAAATGATTTAAAGATAAGTAATCTTTTTGAATGTTGAATTAATTGTATATTTATTTATTCATTAGATGGAATCAAATTAGCTATTTAAACTGTTTTTGATCATAAATTAATTTATATCTGTACATTTACGAAATTGACAGCTTAAGGACAGTTGATTATGGTTTTTATTATCGGGACTCCTGCAGAAATTTTAATTTAACTACTCAACTTCATAATTTACGTATGGGAACTATTATTTTATTTATTTATTTTTTTACCTTTTCTCGTATTCCTTAGAACTCCTAGTCCTAAAACTACGCAACAGTTAGCAAAGAGAAATTTGAGATGCGTATTGTTTTTTTATGGATTCAAATTTATTGAAAAAAAAACCTATTTTGGTTTGGAGTCTAAGTTCTTCAAATTTCATTTCATTTTTTACTATATTTATATCTAATCAAAAAAGGCGGACTTTCAACAAATGAGAGGTTTATTGAGGAAATGAGAAAATGACTTGTTGATCTAAGAAAAAATCTTATATCTGAAAAAAGCAGTATCCCTTTTTCTGGCTTGATTTGATTAATATGGTTGTTTAAGTGAGGAGATGGCCTTTTAAATCTTCTCGTAACCTTTGGTGTATCAGATATATCTCTTATTAGCTTATTTGTTAGTAGATACTATTTTTATGTTCAAATTAAAAAAAAAAAAAGATTTTATAAGCTTTAATAAGTGTCGAGCAACTGTTGTTAAGCGGAGATCAATATATGGGGTTCGATGAGCTTATGTTATATTATGAGATATTATGATGCTTTTATAATCACGCAGAATAGAAGCATTATGGAATTATTATAACAACCGTAATAAATTAGAATTCTATTCAACTGGCTGTGTGAATATGTGGCGTGAAACCCCCAAGTTAAATTTACTTTTGTATAGTAGTATTACTTTTATTATAAAACAAAAATAATTAAAGCTGATTTTTTTTAATTATTGAAATAATTAATACATTCTCCCACAATCAAGGGCAAAAGCTGAAATTATTAACAACAAAGTGCCTCAACCATCCCTAGGTAACCTTATGCTTCGATGTTCAATAATAAGAAGCTATGTTCAGTCAAGCACTTCTTATAATTAATCCGCAATGGTCCTGCATAGATTATTCCAAAACATGTGGTCACGTACCAACATATGATTATAACCTTTCCATGCAATTCTGTAACATTGAACTTTTTGAGTGTAACAGAAATAATCATCTGTTTTTGTTCCACGTCACGGCATTTTAACTATTTTTATTTTGTAGGATTATCTGTCTTATTTTCACTTGAACTATTTCTTTTTTTCTTGAAATATTTCAATTGGAATACTTCGAATCCGCTATATCGATTCTTTTTATCACAAAAATTTCTCCAAATTACAGGAAAGAAACTACAAACTCGGTTAATGACCGCTATTAACATGAGATTTCAGTTTTCTCTATTATCACTTTCTACACCTAGTTATCATGCTTCGTCGGTTTGGGGTCACCCAACTTCCATATCGTGTCTCTATGCTTCTATGATTTTAAGCGAATTTCTCCCATTTTATTTTTGCACCTTTTTTTCTTTCTTTTTTTTAACATTGTAATACTGCAACTTATTATAAGATGTGGGTTAAATAAGTGCGGGAACTTATTGAGGAAGCAAACAACGTTTTTCTCCACCGTAACCAGCAAAAGTAGGTATCCGATCAACTGAGGCTTATGTTTTTGTCTCAGGATGGTTTCCTAATAATTAGGGTGTACAAATTATGAATATTTACCTTTTATGAAATGCGTTTTAAGTGTTAATAATTTATGAGCTTGGTTTATAAATAATAACAAACATTTTTCTTAGTGAAGTTATTAGGTTTTAAATCATGATTTATTTTTTTCTGTTTCAGGTGAGTTTTATATCTTCATCGTGAAGTGTGTGGAAGCAGTTGTTAAGTATATACTTTGAATATTATTATTATGTCGATTTTTTGGCAATGTTTATTAAAAAATGAAATAACATTTCAACTTTGGTTTTTTGTTGAACTAAACATAGCAAACAGGGAGCAATTAAAAATAAAAAAAGACCATTATATATTTGGATGTTATATATAATGGATGTCTCTTTTGTTAGTTAATGAATCTTCTTTGAACTCATTATTTTTAATCAGTTGTCATTCCGCTGCAGCGTTTCGAATCGTAGCTGTCGCAGTGCCCTACTACGAGTTCTGGGTAATGAACCCCGTTCCAGATCTCCATTTTGGTAAACAATGCTTAATAAACAACGCCGACAATGCTGCATTGTTGTTGCTTTTCTCCGGAGTCCTTCCATCAGGCTCTGCTCATCTCATTCGCCTCCGGGTAAAAAATGAAAAATAATTAACTTGGGAATAGTCAACCAATGATGCGATTGTTATATATGATATTTTAAGGGTATTCTAAAACTCTTATGTTCTTTACGTTACCATGTCCTGAAGAGTCGCCGTTTTATATAGTATGTAAGTTACGTATAACTGTAAACATGAGCCATCATGTAGCAGAAACATTCCGGATGTCGCAGACGACACCGGAGTGAATGTGGGTATGTTTTCTTTTTGTTCTCCACCGCAGGTAATGGGTGCAGGTATGATAGGGGCATTAGAAAGTAGCTATGGATGTGAGGAGCATTGCACCCTATTAGGTACTGCAAAGAACCCAGCCGTGGTTCCGATAAACGGATCCATTCTGTCTATTCTGCTGCGTTCGCACAGCCAGCCGACCGTATCATTTAAGCATCCGAAAGCGTGAAGTGTCGTAAAAAAAGAGAAAAAAGTGTGGTAACAACTTCGCAACATCGGAAACCTTTGACGCCGATGGGTTCTGATGAATCCCATCACGACTTGTATTAATAAATGACTCCATCCTATTGCGAAAAATCCACTTGTTGATTTTTATTTTCTTGTACAGTTTGAGGTAAAGATATGCGCTATAGGATGTTTAGAATCCCGTATCCCTTTCAAATAATTAATTAGGTTGATAAATAATATACGCACCAACATTTTGAAACCAAACTCTAATTAAATTGTCTAATTAACCTGTAATCAGAAGTGTTTATAATATATCAGTAGGTAACTACTTTTTTTTTTAAATTCCGTTTGTTGTACCGTCTTTAATGTTTTCCACTTTTTTATTTTTTTATTAGAAGTGATTGTTTGTTTTTATTCAAAAATGAGATGGTCTGGGAGTTGTTCATAAGTGCAGAAAAACTAATATTGTTTCTTTATAAATTGCTAACGTGTTGTGTTGACCTCGGTTATAGGACGACATCAAGCCTGAAGGAAGTGGGAGGAAGAGAGACAGAGAGAGCTCTTTGCTTTATTCTTTTAACTTTTCTCAGGCTTCATGATGGCCTTCAATGGATTTAAAAAGTTAGCAGTTTATAAATATTTTGTCCGACTAAATTTATTCAAGCTAACTTTTGCGTATATTTATTTTACCAGCTTACCCTGTGAACTTCATAAAGCTTCCTACTTGGTTAAGAACTTTATAACCAATTCGGTTTAGCCGTTCTTACGTAATCCTTTACTTTTCTTATATACATACCTGTACTTAAATGTATATCAGAAATCTTAAATTCTATTCTATTGTGCTACAAATCGTTTAGGCAGGTCCTCCCGCAGTTTGAACCATCACTCTTGTCAATCTTGATTGGGCTTTTCGTGCATATTCTGGGCATCCGTTGCTTTCCTCTTATTTTCATGACGCATTCCGAGTTCTATTTTTTTTAAAGCATTTTACTACTTATTAAATGCTTAATAAGTAAAATATTATTAATAAATTTACAAATAAGTGTTTAGGGCGTTAAGTTTTCTGTTTTATTGGGTGCACACCGACATTATATTTGTATAAATTTTCACATATAACCATTTGGTTTTATGTTTAAAAACTTTCGCAGATTAATGATAAATCTATTTGTTCTCTTTCTACTTGTACTATACAAACTCAGCTTGACGGGTTTATAACGAAAACGTCTTAGTAGCCGCTTCCTGACCTCGATGGAACACAATGCTACAGCTTGGAGTGCGGATAAAGGAGAAGCAGTGCCTACCTTAAGCTTTGCCTTTACCACTCCACTCCTATATCCTCCCCGGCAGCCCTATATAAATCCTACGGGATTAGTTGCTCAATCCTCCCCATGGCAGAATATCCACGTTGTTAGCAGCCGCTGACTTCCTACGAAATCCACGTCTCAGGGGATCAGGATGATTTGAGGGGATCAACAAGTTGAGTCGAGCGTTCGAGTCGATACACATCGCCCATTCCAGTTTGCCTTTGAAAAAATATATTTATTTCCAAAAATCAGAAACTCCATCAAATCGAATCCCGAATGCTGAATCCTTTATATTTTTTGTTGATGGATTTTACGATTTGTTTGAACTCGCCAATCGTCTTTGGATTTCGTTCAGCTTTGAGTACTAAATTATTTTTATTACACACTTACGTACAGGCTATTATGTGAAATTAAATGAAATTTCCGACTGAAAAATATACCAATAACTGTCTTAATAGTATTGAAAATAAATATAAGGGTTTTTTAGGATTTTTTTTTAAATTATTGTATCTACTTCGTATCAATATAAAGTCAAATCATTTTTGTACAACTGTAAAATTTGTAACGACCTAAGACAAAGCCTCCTTGCATTATTTTAAAATATGAACTACGTGGGTTTTAAAAATTCAAAGGTTGGTGGAATTTTACGTAGTTCATACGTTTTAAGTATTTCCCCTTTCTTACCTGTCTTACCGTATAACTTTTACAAAAATGTCAGCTTGTATTTTAAAATAGATTAGACTCATATAGTAAAAGTATATAAAGAATCAGAATGATGTATACATTTTTTCTTTTCGCGTCATTATCATTATTCAAGAATTACATTCTATTAGTATGGCAGTTAAACTTAAAAAAAAATTAAATGAATGGTCATAGGATTCACATAATACATTCGAAGGAGCAGGTATGTAAATTGGATTTTTTTTCCCTTATAAATGCTGAGCGTTTCTAACTATTAATAATTTTATACAGTAAGTATATTAATAATTTCATCTATGGGTATGCAAATTGCACTGTATAAATTACGGGATTTTCTACCTCTCGATCCTTTCTATGATAATTTATTGATTCGCTGATCATTTATTAGAGTTTCTTAGGTTTAAGCATAATTACAGATAATCCTGGAATATTCTGGCACCAGGCTTAATGATTTGTCGTAATTTTTCATGTCAGTACCTAGGGCTATTAATTATTAAAACAAACGCCTATACTTATATTAGTTTAAATGTTATTTATAAGTGTTGACAGTCTTTGTTGAAATCATAGTATATCTAAGTTTTCCCAAGATTTTATCTTTATTTAATTTGCGGTGTACACCGCACTACACTAACGAACTATTACGTACGTGATGGACTAGTTACTTTTTATTTAGGATTAGAAGTGTGCTATTTCTGTCTAGTTTGGTGGACGTGATTTAGCAACGCCTGTAAAAACCCTTTTACGTTTCTGTGAAGCAGAAATGTAGATTAGTATTTTAACAAGGGACTGAATTTTGTTGGAGGTAATAACTTTTCTTTTTTAATGCTAATGACTTCGCTTCTTTTTAAAACTTCGTTGTAAGGACCGTTTGTTTTCGCTAAAGTGTGACATTTCCAACTTCCATTTACTGACAGCTTCTATATAGCTGTATATAAACGTTCAATGCAGCGCAATATTTTTCGTGTAGCTACCTTCACCTTCCCCTAGTCCTTTTTCAAATTATTTTTGTTATTATTTATATTGTAAATATCCTATAAATAAGATGAAAATCTTATTAATATTTAATAATTACGTATTCTGATAATACGTGTATAACCTGATGATGCGTATATAACAATCTCAAGTATTTTGATATTTTTATTTTCATACCTGAACTTTATTATCATGAAAATAGGAGTCGCATCTCCTAGGTCGCGCCATAACCTATTCCCTCACCTACATTTTAGGCTATGGATTCTAGAATTGCCTGATTTTTCTTTCAATTAAATAAATTATTCATTTCAACGGTTTTACCCGAGTTCAAATAATTTTGAAACTTGGTTTTTAAGCACACTTTCATCGTGTCTTGTCATTGAAATTCAGCACCTTCACTGTCAAGAATCCACTTCTATCTCTTTACTAATGTAAAAGTAAGGCATTTTTCTACAGTAGTCCGCATCTAACTCGATTTTTTAAAAACATACATTCATTCTCTGACATACATACTCTGTAATAACAATGCAGCAACTTTTTATTCAATCCCTGCAATATATAGTAAAACATAATAATAAAAGCAATAGTAAATACTTTCATAATAATAAAAGTAATTCGAATAAAAATAATGAGTCATGTTCTAAATAATGTATCTTCTTGACAAATATTGTATTCTTAAAAAGAACTTCTAAGGAAATTAAAAATTATACATCCTATTGATCATTGTTCAGTTAATTGCAATTTTTTATTCTTATAACATCGTTATGTTATAAGTTATGTACATACTTATATCATTTACGTTATGATATGATATGCATTGTATAAAATTGTAATTTGAAATTAATTATTGAATGATGAAGGGTTTAGGTACCTTTTCATCTGGAAGTACAGAGAAGGCACGTTATTCGTAGATAGGATTATTGATTAGCCGGTCGGTATGGCAACCGGTCCATTCTCTAAATTGGAATTCATCTCTTTTGGACCGTACCGTAAGGCAAGGGTCCTCGTGGTATAGCTTTGGCATTAGTGAAACCACATCGTTAGGATTTTATTTGTATCTTTATGTTATATTCTTTAGATATGGGAATTGTATGGACTATTGAGGTCCCTGACTATCGGGAGGGAGGGTGCATTTAGCAATTTTTTTAGATAGAAATGTAGCATAACATTCGTCATGACTAACTTGAAAATAAAAAAAACATCGAAAGAATATTTACACTCATTATATCCGCTTTTCCAGCAGTTTCTTTTTTCAGATATTTCTTAAATTTATATTATTTCTTGGAAGTTTGCGTATGTACAACTAATAATTGTTGTAAAAAATTACGTATAATCTCACTTGGGGATAATGTGTTTTTGCCACTTCATTGTACTTAAATTTCAATATATATGTTATACACATTTAGTGTTGTTTTTCACACAATTTCATGATATGTAGCAGATGTGTTAATATAATAAATTGATTTTTTTAATTTATTTTAAAATTTCAGCTTCATTTTTATAGTATAGTAAAGAGAGAAAATATTATGTAATCATTGTTATTTTTATTATATTTTAGCTTAATTATCGGGTCAAAACATTAATTATTAGAGGAAAAGAAAATATTTATTACGATTGGTTAAATGATGATCAGGATTTTCAGTTTGAAAAAAAAATTTATTTTCTAAAGCCAACGTTTCGAGGCTACATGACAACCAAGTGAAAATAAAATATTAAAAACTAACAAAATAGATGGTACTGTATACACAAGTTGGATCGAAACGTTGGCTTTCGAAAAAAAAAAAATTATCGAACTGAAAATCCTGATAATCATTTAACCTATCATAAAGAATAGCAGTTGACTATCTCTCACTTAAAATATTTATTATTTTTATGGTGGAATAAGGCTCTGTCACGTTTTTTAAGTTTAGTTCTTTTAACCTCCTTTCATACTTCAAACTTGAAACCGAAGTTGAGTTAGAATGTCCTGATTAATAGTTTCGGTCTGTCCTTAAATAAAATACCAACCTTAAAGCCGGATTTGAACCAGCACCGCTTTTATCGAACCAGATCGTGTTGGTTTTCCACACCGGCTTAGTTTAGAAAATGGTGCCTTGGATGGCTAAATACCTGAATATAAGTATGCCTGCAACAGTATGCACTGAAACTCATGGTGAGCTTGCCATAGGCCTGTAGTATTTTAAGCCGGCGCCACTTTCCAGTTACACGGCTCTTACATGTGGCATGAATCCCAGGCATTAGGTACCATCTCACTGCGTTTATTCTAAAAGGCATTACTAAATCTTCAATTGTTTCGATGCTGAAGGAGTGTGCTATTGAGAAGGAAATGGTTTAAGAGAATGGCAGAACACCGCCGAGAAAATGAGCGGTAATCCTAGGAAAATTATATAGCACAAGGACGGCTTTGAAGACAAGTAACTGTTTGTAATTACATAGTTTTGGTTTTCCTCTTTACAGCGCATTTGAGCTATATTTTCTTCTTTTCAAAGTGGCTGTTATTGTTTTTAAAGTGAAATATTTTCCATTTGCAGTTCTTAAGAGTTTTCCTTAATTGGATTTTTTTCTGTCAGCGATGAAATAACATAATAATTTCTAATGCTTTAATATCATTCCTCTGATTATTCTTCCCTAAGTCAGGCTAATATTTCAAAATTTAATAAGATATTTCTAAGCGAATGATCATTGTCAACTTCACGTTCAGACGTACATTATAGGTCACAGCTAAGGTCAGATAGTAAGGTCTTTATTCTATATGTTTAGTTTCATAAATTGTATTGGAGCAATCACCAGGACAATTTCCATATAAATCTCATTTATTGTTACATTGACGACGTTTCGGCCGTACCGCCATTTTCCAGTCTAAAATTGGTTTAATCAATTATACATTATTAAATAACACTAGTTAAAAAATCTTTTATTCTTAAAGAAGAAAGCACTCATCCAATAGTTTAACAATTGACTGGCATACTTGCTTAAGATGTATTTCAATTGAAGAATTTAGAATTATAGTTTTCAATTTGAAGAATTTGTACAAATATAATCCTGTACCACTACAACCCATGAAGGCTCTGTGATGCGTTACTGTGTAAAGAAGCACTGTTTCTTTATCATAGGGCGTGACAGAAGGGGATTTTACCGTGATCACGCTCAACCACCAGTTTTCCCTCCCTTAATTTTCTCTCTTCTCTTCTCGGATCTCTTGGTCACAGAGACGATCTGTGACAGAATATTAAAAATATCCTGCGACAAGTCAGATTTAAACTCAGGAGCTTACCCGCTCTCATATATTTATAAAACAGGTAAACAAATATTTATAAATATAGAAAAAATTTGTTAAACTAATATAATCAGGAATAGTGTATCATAACGTTAACAAAAATTAGAAGTAAGAATATGGAAAAAACAAAAAGAAAAAAAATGGCATTTTTAACTATAATATTCATTTCGTGGGCCGGAATTGCCGAGTGGACAAAGGCGCTCGCAATAGGTAATCAAAGTTAAGCAATGTCGAGCGTGATTAGTACATGGATGGGTGACCGCTCCATTCAGGTGACCACCCGCCATTGAACGCCACGCAGTCCAACCCTACCCCCACCCCCGGGTATGTGAGGCCCGTCAGTCTACTGGAGGCGCCTCACACCGACCGGGCGTAGGGGTGATGTATGTACCTTTCCCGTGTATCCCATCGAGAATCGTGGTGTGGTTTTCCAGGATATAAGCCTACTTTAGGCCTAATGCGCCAACCGAAAAAGAAAAAAAAAATCATTTCCTATGAAATGTGATAAATTGATTCTCCAGGTTTTTGGGATTAAATTTTGAAAAATGTTGGAATTGAAACCAAGTAAAAATTAAGGGGCTACATGAACGTTCAACAACTACCTAATTGTTTTGTTTTTCATTTTGAATTATAGATTTATAGGACTGGAGCTCAGCCACATTTTAGACCTTAAATCCGAATCATTTCTAATTTCTAAAATGAAAAGGTATAATTCATTGTTAATATCTCTCTAGTTCAAATAAGACATTAAAAAATAAAAAAAATTAAGGTAGGTTATGACTTATTCATTTACCGATAAAGTTATTACCATCGAGAAATTAACGCATTTTCAAAAAAAAAAAGGAATAATAAAAAATATTTTTCATACTGCTCTGTCTGAGATTTTGATGGGGAGGAGGAACCGTGTTACTTTATTTCAGAATTTCGCTTGAGATATGAACATAATATAAACCAAGAAACATTTATTTTCGTCAGCTGCATGCTTTACACATTCCGAAATACTGCGCGACATTGTTAAATGGATAAAAAGGAGCCTGAAGGCGGTTTCTTCATTATGAAATAAGTATAAATAAAGTCAGGCATTCATTTGATATATAATTCTTGTTAAATCTGTTTTAGGCGTTTGAAACAAGTGTGTGTTTTAGGGCTGAATCATTCTATTCTACAAGTGTTATGAAGGTCATAAGTAAAGGCCGGATTTCGTGCAGTAAAATTTTTAAAAACGTGCAATAAAAATTAGCCAAACGTGCAAAAACGTGCAATAAAAATAAAAAACACTGAAAAAACGTGCAATAAAAATAAAAAACATTGACAAACGTGCAATTCAACCTTCTGCTTTTTGAAGAGGTGGTAATAATTGAAAAAATGAAATATTAATTTAACATATTTGTGTTTTTATTGTAACATACAAATGTGCTCACAAAAACTACAAAAAAAATGTTTGCTATGAATCATAATTAAACAAAACTAATAATATATATAAAACATAAATTTTCGTAATTTTCTACTAACTATATTAATTTATCAAATAGAAATTTCTAAATTTTTATTAAAATTTACAATCATGTACATTTCCAGATTATGTTCCGTAAAGTTATATCGTCGGTCATCTAATATGTGTTTCAACTGTGAAAACATGCGCTCCACATTAAAACTTGTGATGGGACACCTTTTTTAGTTACTCAATATTACTGGATCCACCTCCACATCTGCGTCTTCTCCGTTGAGAGCTTTGTTGTAAATTTGTAAAATTTTGTAACCCGTGTTTTTTTCTATAACTAATTTAAATTTATCAAAAATTATTTTTCCCTTTTCGTTTTCGATTTTTTCTAATTCATCTCCAACTTTCTCTATAATATCAATCAGTGACGTCAACGTTAAGTTTTGCTCTTCAAGCTTTTTTATTTGCGAAGGTAGAACCGATAAATGGGAACTTATAAATGCTAGATCTGATGCAACAGATGTAAAATTTAAAACAGATTTTACTTTTTGCACATATACTGCGTCATCTTCAAGAGTAGAAACAAACTCTTTAAAATTATTAAAATTATCTGAATAAAATAGGGCTGCTTCAATCCATGTTCCCCATCTAGTTATCACAGGTTCTGGGGGAAGGGGGCACTCCATACTAATTCTTTAAGCTGTCACGCGGTGAGGAGCTTTTAAAAATATTTTTTTCCCATTATTAACAAGTTTGTTGACATTTGGGAAAATTTCCCTCGCTTTTTCAGCTACACGGTTTAAACCATGCGCAACACAAGTTACGTGTGTACCATATTTGAATAAAAAACTTTTAATGCTTCTCCAGGTTTTACCATATACGGAGCGGCATCGCTAAAAAATAAAAGGATTTTATCTTGGTAAGATGTTTGACGGAAAAAATTTGCTAAACAGTCGTTCACAAATCGAGAGAGTCTCGTAGTTTGTTTTTGGAAGCTGCTTGCATGAAATTAGATATGGTGTTGGATTTACACAAATAAATCCAAGGTGAATAATGTATAAAAAATATATTGATCATCGGAGGGGCCCCTTTACTACGAATACCCCCCTACGGGTCGCCCCGTCAACGCCTAAGCAGGCCCATGCGTGGCCACCCCCACTCTTTCAGCGTGGACCTTAGCCATCCCCACGATGACGAGATGGGACTCTGACTGCTGCCAGCAAGGGAGAAAGACGGCCTGTGTACACGGCATATCACGGCATCTACTTAAGAGGACCTCCAGTCGCACACCACGGCTACCGCCAGCGACGCGAGCACGGAGACTCGAACCAGCCCATCGCTAGGAGAGCCAGAGCAGGGCGGAATAAGGAGAACTGGACCCCCCCGAGATCCGTAAATATAATTATTAACAATAATGCCCCTTCAGGGATTTTAAACTGTCAATAAAAGGGAGTTTATAAATAGCAATAATTATTCACTCAATAAAACCCTCACCAAAATTAAAGAACTTAAATTATCGAGAAAAGGGCTCCTGGCCATATGGCATGTGTCAGGCCCCCATTATCGAACAAAATGGTGCCCCGGGTGAGGAATTTTGGTGAAAGGTTTTTAAATTAAAATTTTATGTTCAGTAAATATGTAAAACATAGCGCCCACCGGGTTTAATTTTCATATTATTTAATATGTCTTAATTATTTAAGTAAAGAATTTCAGTTTTATTCATTTAATCAATTTGCTTAAATTAAATTAAAACTCCCTAATTAGTTGTGTTAAATATTCATTAATAGGTGTATTTATTTATTTGAAGGATCTCAGACGTCTGGCAAAGCAGACACTTAATCCCACTTGCAACGATAAACATCGCGAAATAACTTTCAATTTCATTAACTCCAGCATTTAAATATTTCTATTATTTTTCATTTATAGATTTGAATATATGTATAGTTTGTTTGTGCATGTTCTTAAATACAATATATTGCATGATAATTTATATAATTTATGATTCTTTATAATTATTAATTATAATTTGATTGTTTAAAGTTTTGATAACTTAATAATTTAATAATTGATTCGAGCTTTTGAAAATTAGATTTAAATAATTATTTATTTCTATTGAGACCACAATTATTAGTGATAATAGCAATCATAATTTTATTAATAACAATAAGATTATTTTTGATTTAACAGCGTTATATTCATGCTAATTATTTATTGCCCTAAATTTAAAGTCTACATTTGTGAAGATTCTTTCTTAATATTTACGTTCATTTTATTGTTGTATAATAGACAGGATTTAATTTTTATTAAGGGCCTTGATTAGTTTATATTGATAAATTATTTTTCATACTAATTCATATTGATTTTAATTTGGAAATAATTTGTTAAGAGTTAGTTATTTGTTGTTATTAATTTTAGATTTCATTTAGTGCAATATTCACTGCTGTTACCATATCACTCGTTTGTTCATTATCATTTGTTTATTTGAGTATTTATTTCTAGTTTTTTGCATGTTGAATTTTTATATACATATTTATATATATATTAATATCGGCGCTTTTAATATTTGTTAGGCATATTTAAATATTTATTCTTGCATGGTACCATATGTTGTATTTATCTTAAATTATTTATTCGAAAATTATTTGTTGGAAATCTTTAAATTATTTATTTGATATTGGGATTAAAACTTAATATAATATCATTATTACCGGTGATTTTTAATTATTTATTTGGTGCAATTAGATTATTTATTAATTGATTTAAAATCGGTTAAAAATGAATGGGAATAGCGATAAACCTTTGACTGATATGCCCAGTCATAAAAGCGACCTCGAGCGCAAGCTCCGAAACATAAAGCGGAACTTCCAAAAGTTAGGCTTGCTCACTTTCGCTGCGGATGCCGCTGATGATGATGATCAATTTTTTCGATTCGAGGTCCAGTATGAAGAGGGAAAACTTTTATGGGACCGGTACGAACTCGTATGGGACGAACTTGATCGTATATACACGTCTCAGGGAAATCCTTACCCGGCTGGTTGGGAAGCCGAATACGACGCGCTTCAAGGCGAGTTGCGGACAGCTGAAGCACACTACCGCAAACTAAAGTCGCGCCGCGGTTCAGCCGCTCGTGGGACCCAATGTACTTCGTCTGCCCATTCATCCCATTATCAGCTCCCGAACATTGCTATTCCGACATTCAGAGGGGATCTTTCCACCTGGACGCACTTTCGAGACACCTTCGTCTCGTTAGTGCATAACAACTCTGATATATCGCCGGTGAGCAAAATGCACTACCTAAAGAATGCGCTTGCAGGTGAACCACCCTCACTAATATCGGGTCTCACGTTCGATTCAAGTTCTTATCAGCTGGCATGGGACAGTCTAATGCGCGAATACGACAACCCGCGCGTTCTCGCATCGCGATGCCTACAAAAAATAATAAACCACAAGTGCCCTAATTCAGGTGGGGAATACGCTAAGCACGCATCATACATCGCCGAAGTAGGAGAAAGCATAGAAGCATTCCGCGTTTTGGCTCTAGAAAATGAGGCTGACGCCATGTTGTCAATCCTAGCCCTTCGAGCGATGGACCCGAGCACAAGACGCCAATTCGAGCACGCGCATGCGCGAACTAACTTCCCCTCGGCTGACGAGGTTGTGGCATTTGTTAGACAAAAGATGATGGCTTGCAAAATGTCTAACGAACTCCAAACGTTCGCACCTAGTGATACACCGCGCGGCAAGCCTTCTGATAGGAAGAAATCAGGGATCTCCCTGATTACCGTAGAGCAAAATCATAGAGCTGCTCCCGGCTCATCGAAATCTCCACCTAAGCGTGGCAATTCACCCAAGGTATCTAAGAGGCGTTTAGAAAGATGCCAACCGAACGACACCCCGCGTAGGAATTCCCTGTCGCCAAACAAGGAGCTCTGTCCCCACTGCGAGGGCAGTCACCGCCTGTTTCGGTGTTACAAATTTTTGGCATTGGGCCCCCAGGAGCGCCAAGATTTTGTTAGGTTGGCCAAGCTATGCCTAAACTGCCTTAGAGCAGGGCATTGCTCATCTCAGTGTAAATGCACACTCACGTGCATTATCTGCAAGAAAGGCCACCACAGTTTGTTACACACTGATGAACCGCCAAACATAAAAGGCTTCAAAGGTACCGGGGAGACGTCCGATTTTGTCGGTCATACCCGCGAAATGGTAACTCCGAGTGGCTCCCCCTGTGAGGTGTTAATGGGCACCGCCTGCGCCATATTGCAGGGACCACGACATTCCGTATCAGCGCGACTTCTTCTCGACTCAGGGAGCCAATACACATTCGTCACCTCTGAAGTGGCCTCCCGTATTGGCAGGAGCTCTATACAGCCATTTTACGGCAAAATCTCGGGTTTAGGAGGCGCGTCTGTAGGAAGCATAAAAGGCTGGATCACTTTCCGGGTCCTCTCTACGCTCGGGGACCAAACAAACTTTAAGGTTCGTGCGCTGGTTGTTGACAAGATAACCTCAGACACACCTAGGCATCCCGTACCCAATGAATTGTATCAAAGGATATCTGATCACGTCTTGGCTGACCCGACGTTTGGGGTCCCAGGGCCCATCGACATGCTAGTTGGCGTTGATCTTTACCCACGCCTAATCAACGGTGCTCCCTCCAAGGCTTCGGGTGACGATCACCTATACCTTCTTCCCACGGTCCTGGGTAACGTCATCATGGGTAGTTACTTTGGTAAGGGTCCTCCCACTGGCATCTCCCTGCTTTTACAGGACGATGCCACCATAGCGGAGGAGCTTCGGGCCTTCTGGGAAATAGAAGAGCCCGGTTCCGCCGACCGTAGGCACCCCGAGGACGTCTTTTGCGAGGATTCATTCGTGAAAACGCACACTCGCACTACTGACGGAAGGTATGTCGTAAGATTGCCAAAAAGAGATGCAACGGCCGAACCCGATCCCAACCGCCAGATAGCCTTGCGACGCCTGTATGCTCTCGAACGCAAGTTTAGCAAGGATCCACGACTTCAGGCCAAGTACACTGAATTTATGACGGAGTATGAGCGGCTTGGCCACATGTCCGTCGCCCGCTCCCCTGCCCGTTACGTGATACCTCATCATGGAATTTGGCAGATTAAACCCCAAGAAACTAAACTCCGGGTCGTGTTTGACGCATCGAACAGCTCGGGAGCAAGGAGCCTCAACGACATTCTCATGTCTGGCCCAAAGCTCCAGCAAGATCTTGCCGACATCTTGTTACGTTTCAGGCTGTACCCTATCGCTTTGACCGGTGACTTAGTCAAAATGTACCGTCAGATACAAGTATGCCCCGAAGACAGACATCTTCAGCACATCTTTTGGAGAAGCGATCCATCACAACCCGTCATTGAGTACGAGCTGAACACCGTCACATACGGCGTAAACGCAAGCGCCTTTCAAGCAATTCGCACGGTTCAGCAATTGCAAGATGACGAAGGGGCGCGTTTCCCGCTGGCAGCCGCTCGGCTCAGGAATTCTATTTATGTCGACGACGTTGTATCAGGGGCAAATTCCGTAAAGGAAGCCATGGAACTTAAGTCGCAACTCATTGGTTTGTTCCGTTGCGGAGGATTTGAGATCAGTAAATGGGCGTCCAATGCGCCCGATCTCCTCCCTCAGTCGGACGACCCTCAACCCATTCAGCCAATGCCCCAGGAAGGTAGTCACTTCGTCAAGATCCTTGGCCTCGTTTGGTCACCTGAGCATGACATTTTTACTTTCTCGGTACAGGATCCGCTGCGCGCGGCCACCAAGCGAGTCGTCCTATCCCATATCGCGCGGATATTCGACCCTCTCGGGTTTTTGGCGCCTATTATATTCCTCGCCAAAACCTTGCTCCAGCAGATCTGGCGTCGCAGCCTAGATTGGGATGAACCCCTTCCGGATGACCTTCATTCCAAGTGGGTTTCATTGATCGACGCATGGTCGTCCTTGAGTCGCGTTAGGATCCCGAGGTATGTTTTTGCCGCTCGTTCCCGCTTGCAATTCATAGGGTTCTCGGACGCCTCATCTAAAGGCTACGCAGCCGCTGTTTACGCCCGCGTGTTAACGTCGAAAGGAGATGCTCTTTCCTACTTGTTTAAATCCAAAACAAAGGTTGCGCCCTTAAAGTTTAAATCCATTGCGCAGCTCGAGCTTTGCGGCGCCTTATTGCTGGAGAGGGTTATGTCTTCGATTACCATTGAGACTTCCCTTCCACATTTATATTACACTGATTCAGCGGTGGTTCTGGCTTGGTTGCGGACGCCGGTGTACAATCTTAAGGTTTTTGAGGCGAACAGGGTTTCCGTGATACTCAAGACATCCGATTGCGATCAATGGCGGTACGTAAGGTCCGAAGAAAACCCAGCTGACATAGCATCTCGAGGTTGTACTCCTTCCGAGCTTACCGAATGCGATTTTTGGTTCCATGGGCCTCCCTGGTTAAGAGAAAGCACGCTTCCGTTTTTTGAGTTCGGTCATCTGGGTCAGGAGGCTGCGGAGTCCGGAATAGCCCTTCTTTCTCGCACAGCTCAGGGATCTTACGATGACACGTGGATGGACCGGTTTTCGTCTTTGCAGCGATTGGTTCGAGTCACGGCTCTTATTATTCGTCTTGCCAGACATGCCCGATCTCGTTCCATCGGGCTACCCGGACCTATCCTGGCTCCGGAATACTCCCAGGCTCTCCTAACGTGTGTTCGAATTGTGCAGCATACCTCATTGCCTTCCAATATGTATGCCGCTTCCGCGCCCAGGGAGTATCGGCAGCTGAATCCCTTCGTCGATGAGGTTGGGTTGATCAGGGTGGGCGGCAGGATCCGTCACTCTGATGCGAGTTACGACCAGAAGCATCCTCTTCTGCTTCCCAGTAATCACATCTTGACGCGTCTGATCGTGGATGATCTACACACTCGACACTTCCACGCTGGTCCGACCTTGGTCCTTTCATTGCTTCGAGGCCGCTACTGGGTACCAAAAGCTCTGAAGGTGATAAAGAGCCGCATTTATCGGTGCATCCGGTGCAGGATTCAACGGGCTAAACCTAAAACTCCCTTCATGGGTGACCTCCCTGGTTCCAGATTTGAACAGCGCCGCGCATTCCAACAGGTCGGCGTGGATTATGCTGGCCCTCTATTGATAAAGGCATCCCGCCGTCGGAAGGCTGCCATGGACAAGGCCTACTTCGGCATTTTTATCTGCATGGCCACTAAGGCCATCCACCTTGAGCTGATCTCCTCTCTAGCAACAGACGCCTTCCTGGCCGCGTTGGACCGTTTTGTGGCTCGTCGTGGTCTGCCTCGATGCATTCACTCCGATAACGGAACTAACTTTGTAGGAGCCTCAAAAGTTTTGAGAGACCTTTTTGTTTTCCTTAGGAGCAATAGGGACCATATAGTTGAGCATCTGGCTGCAAAGAATGTGGAATGGCTGTTCGTCCCGCCACGCGCTCCTAACTTCGGCGGGCTATGGGAAGCCGGCGTTAAGTCCGTTAAGAGTTTGCTGACGAGCGTGGTCGGAAAACAGCCGCTGACGTTCGAAGAACTTAACACCATCCTCGTCCGTGTGGAAGGCGTTCTGAATTCCCGACCACTGTGCCAATTGCGCGACGACGCCGAGAGTTTCGACTACCTGTCGCCGGGTCATTTTCTGATTGGAGCACCGTTGAATGCGATTCCCCTCGATCTTGAAGCGTTTCCGTGCTCGAAACTGACATCTAGATGGCGCCTAGTACAGCAAAGCGTGTCTAACATCTGGTCGCGTTGGCAGAGGGATTATTTGCACCAACTCCAACAGAGGACCAAATGGTCCGAGGATCGTCCAGGGTTATCTGTTGGCGATCTAGTAATATTGATTGAGGACCGCAACTCCCCTGGAACGTGGCCTGTCGCCCGGGTTAGCAGTGTTTTCCCCGGCAAGGACGGAGTGGTCAGGGTGGTTTCGGTTCGCACTCCCTCGGGTAAGATCTTTAAGCGCCCCTCATCTTCCTTGGTACCGCTGTTTCCAGAGTAGGAAGCTTGATCTTGTGCTTGGAGTCTTAGAACGAATACGATACCTCGACCGGCTAAGATTTCCATTATGATTCATAATGTATAATTAAATTCCTATTTTATTTTTTTTCATTTTGCCAACATTTGTATCTATTCACACATATTAATTATTCATTTATCCTATCTGCCTATATCTATAGTTAGATTTAGTATTTAAATATGTTAGCGCCCTGTTGTTGGTAATTACTTATTGTACAGTATTTATTAGTTACATGTTGAAGATCGTTGTAATTGGTAGAAATCATTAATGCCTCATTATGCATGCCTCGCATTATCAATTATTCATAGGTTGTTGACATCTTCTGTTTTATGTAAATTTAAATGCTGGATATTTGTTTGATTCCTGAATACGTACCCCCGCCTCATCTGCTCTTATTTCATAAATCTGGCTGAGCCAAATTTAGGTGGGCGGTATGTTGGATTTACACAAATAAATCCAAGGTGAATAATGTATAAAAAATATATTGATCATCGGAGGGGCCCCTTTACTACGAATACCCCCCTACGGGTCGCCCCGTCAACGCCTAAGCAGGCCCATGCGTGGCCACCCCCACTCTTTCAGCGTGGACCTTAGCCATCCCCACGATGACGAGATGGGACTCTGACTGCTGCCAGCAAGGGAGAAAGACGGCCTGTGTACACGGCATATCACGGCATCTACTTAAGAGGACCTCCAGTCGCACACCACGGCTACCGCCAGCGACGCGAGCACGGAGACTCGAACCAGCCCATCGCTAGGAGAGCCAGAGCAGGGCGGAATAAGGAGAACTGGACCCCCCCGAGATCCGTAAATATAATTATTAACAATAATGCCCCTTCAGGGATTTTAAACTGTCAATAAAAGGGAGTTTATAAATAGCAATAATTATTCACTCAATAAAACCCTCACCAAAATTAAAGAACTTAAATTATCGAGAAAAGGGCTCCTGGCCATATGGCATGTGTCAGGCCCCCATTATCGAACATATGGTTTGGGTTCAATCTCCGGGTGTAGGATTCCAACAATTAAACTGCAAATATAAAGTCCCCGTGGGTCTGTTGTTTCATCTACCATGATGTAAATATAATTATTTTCAATTATTTTTTGCATTTCTTCAACAGTTTTTGAGATAATTTTTTCTTAGGGTGCTCTCGTCAGGAATGTTTTGTTTTGTGTATTTTTACAAAAAACACTTAAAGGGCTTGGACTGCAGTTTATTGAATGGAATATTGGAAGCGACCATGGCGTAACATAAATCGGCAAAAAATGTTTGTTTATTGTCTAACGACGAGCAGCTTTGTGTGAGTAACTGTTGAATTGGGGCTCGCTTGGATTTTTGTGCTGCAGTTAACTGTGTGTGCCCACCTATAAAAATAAAAAGATATTGGGAATAGTCAAATGATATCGTGTGCTACTTATGAAAAGATAGAATCTACTTACGTGAGTTGCAATGAGCATCCACTTGAGATTTTCGATCGGAACCAATTGATTTATTGCAAGAAGAACAAAAAATTGTTTTCCCGTCAGATTTCAATTCTGGGTATGGTTTTATCCAAATTTTGATTTTGGAAGATTGGCTAGCTGTCACTTTAGGCATTTTCACTATTGTACTTGTTTACCGAACTAAACTCAACTTCAGAATGAAATGAAAATAAAAGAGTAGTGGGAAGGTTGGGTCAAATCAAATTAGAACTTCTAAGAAAGTTAATACAAAGGTACGTTGTTCGACATAATATTATTTCCTTAACGAGTTCGAAGAAATATTTTGAAATCATGAATCATTTTTTCTATCTTAGAAAATTAGGTAGTTAAATAAATTATAAATACATAAAAACATCGGTATTATTGTTGGTGATTTTAAAATAAATCATAACTATTCTCTATAATAAAAATTAAAAAATCAAAATCAATATTTTTAATGAAATATCAAAAAGTGCACTTTCGTGCACTGAAAACCTAAAATGTGCAAATTTGTGCAGTAACCCTCAAAATGTGCAATTTCGTGCAAAATAAAACTTACATATGTTAATCCGGATGCCTTAATTCGTGTAAATAACTTGTCCCCGATCGATTATAAGCAACCGAAAAAAAAGTGCAATTGCACGAGAATCCGGCCTCTAGTCATAAGCCATGGATTTCTTACCGTTCCTCGGGCAATCCCTATCGAAGTAGTTTTCCTGTCGCTGTATAAATAAGATAATACCAGGTCATCTGACTAATTGTTCCGCTCCTGTAGAGCTATTACTATAATTAGGTCGCTGGGGCGAAAACATATTTCCATAATTGCCTCTCAAATTACACTTGTTAATAGAGTGCGCGGCTGCCTCGCCGTAGTAACTTCGCGTAGATGCTAATTGATAGAGTCCTCTCAGAATATATCTCTGTATCCTTACCTGCCTCTGCTGATGTCTGTGAGGTCAGTAGATATAGGATTTATTTTTTACAAATTCTGCTTTATTAGGGTAAAGTGCCATAATATGATACACGTTCCAAATATGAGACACCCTCCTAATTCTAGTTTATTACATCTTTCATTTAAAAAAAACAAAAACAAAAATCGCCCAAGTTTATTATCGTCCACTGCGATCTGTATTAACCTTTATTATTATCAGTTGGCGTGGTTTTTCAAATTGAAAGATGTTATAAACTACAATTAGGAGGGTGTCTCGTATTATACATATATCACTGGTGTTTGGTCAAAAGGGTTTAAATCATGGAATGTGAAGCTTAAACAACGATTTACCAAGCTATTGAAAATCATTATAAATTCTTTCTGATTGTATTTCTTTATCCCAGAATAATAAATGAAACTATATTCTTTCAACAGAGACTGTAATAAATTATGAATAACGAATAAATTATAGTCAATTATGAATTTTAAGAAGACTAGACAAAAAAAATTTTTATGACAACCCCTTTTGCCCAAACATGAATGATATATTCATTATTTTATTTATTTTTTCCTATTCAACTGGAAAGTAGTTTCTATGAGGTACTCATTAAATTTTTAGAAAGAAAGTTTATTAGCAGTATTTAAGGTGTTACATGATATAATTTTGCGTGGAAATTAAAAGCAACAGTGAAATTGAGAATACACTCGTATAAGAAAAACAATAACATTATTAACTGTACTAAATCAAGTAGGCTAAGATACTACTTGTCTCTAGACTGGAGTGAGAATGGAGGATAAAAGGGTGCAAAATTCTCAAAGTGCAACCCGCCCTTCACTAACCAGTATTGTTCTTTCTCGCTGAATAAGTTCAGAAACCTTGGTTTATTTAGTGTTTTCACTTATCAGCTGTGGTAGCTAGAAGCTATATTATACATCATTGTATACTTGTTACTTTATATAATTTATTTAACTTTTCAATTGATTTTTAATGTATTCAGGATTATAATGGGGTATAATTTTAAAATTCCTGTGGCGCAGGCAATTAATTATTTGGTCGATCGTTTCCTCAGAAGGGTACCAGGGTTTAGATCAGGGCTCCTCAGGGATATTAGATCGCGATCAACTTGTCAATACTTCATCATGGAATTCTGATTTAAGTAGAATGAAACTTAAGTCACAAAGATTATAGTTCTGATTCTTAATGCTGCTGAAATTATGAGGAACACACCAGAGTCTAGTGTGTGTGTGTGTGTGGGAGTGGGTGGGCAGCTGATCCGTTTTCCTCTATAAGGAAAATCAATTTTCCCAACCCTTAGCCCTCATTAGCGACATGGCCTTAACTTGGTTATTCCAGTAATATTTTCTTTTCTTTTATGTCCCACTAACGCTTGGATTACCGATTTCTTCCTTGGGTCTTTTATTTCTTATTTTTATATTTGTGATTATGTTATGTTTTTATTATTTATTATGTCATTATTATGTTTATATCATTTTTATGTTGCAGTATATCCCAGCTTGTTGGCTATAATGAAAATATTAACTCACTTTGTCTGTTTTATTATTGAAACCTAAATATATAATTATTTCATAAGTTACCCCCCTTTAAATTGAAACACGGGGTTTTACACACTTATGTTTTATATAGAGTAGAAGTATTACTGATACTTGGGGGGAGGGATGTGAGACCAACAAGTGGGCTTGAACTTGCCCCCTAATAATGTTGGGGTGGCTCTGACTCATTCAAATTTATGGCTTTCCGGGGGTAGGGCCCCTAACCAATTTATAGATTTGCTACTATCCTTCCTTCTTCTTCCAACAGCATTTCTCTTGCAAATATTTTTTCCTAATAGTTTGGTTTTAAACATTTTGTAATATTTTTATAATTATATACGACATTCATTCTTCATGATTATATAGATCTATTCTAACTCGATAAAAAAATATGGGTTTATTTTCTACAAGTGAGTTTATTTATTAGTAACCCCCTTTGATCATGTAATTTTCAGTAGCAAAAAAATCAATCATGTTAGGGATGTCAGAAACCGGCAGGTTAACGTAAAACCGGTTATTTTAAAAACCGGTTTCACCGGTTACGATACGCCTTCGGTTTTAACCGCCAACAATATCCATCCGGCAACAATATCCTTCGGTTTTAACCGGCAACATTACTTCTAGCGATGTCAAAGACTGTGGTGGTTATTTAAAAAGAAAAAGTTTAACCGGTTAGGATAAGGCTTCGGTTTTACTAATTAGTAGTGTCCGACCGAAACCAAAATTTTAGCTGAAACCGAAACCGAAACCGAATTTCGGCCATGGATCTGGTTTCGGGCCGAAACCGACACTTATTTACGTCAGGATAAATAATAAAAGTAAGTGTGTAATATGTATAGTTTAGCAAAAATATCAATGAAAGCTAATAAAATTACAGTAATCTAACTCAAGTATTCATACAATGCGTGGGACTGGTATAGAAGAGTGGTAAGACAGGTGTACTACTTAGGTTAAAGGATTCAATCCCGGCCCCTACTTCCTAGCTAGTACGGCTGGTACCCGCGGGATACTATAACCCTCAAAGTTGAAGTTTAACTCAGCCCTAAAAGTTGAAATAATCCTGCAATACAGGCTGATAAAAATAAACATTCATATAATCATATCTAAATAATAAATAATGTAGTAAATCTTTGTCATAATAAAGCCGATGGAATACAAAATGGCGGCCTATTGAGTACTTAAAGCCAAATCTCAGATGCTATTTAGTCTACTGAGTCAGTTTTGGTCTCAAATGTTTGTGGAAATAATCTAGTTTCAAAATGTATAGAATAGTTTTTTGCCGAGATGTGCTTCTTTATGGTCAAAAGGGAAAACAGTTTTTGGTACGTAATTGGTGATCCGGGGGGGGGGGGGGCTGTTAAGATCGAAAAATTTATTTTTGCATCAGAGCCTCATTCCACACAAAAACAAAGAACTAAACCTACTCGGTAGTATTTTGATTTGATGCAACTTGAGCCCCATTTTTACTTTCACTTACCTATATATGAAATATATAGTAAGTGGAAGTATTGCGATCGTGAAAATTTTCGACTTCCGGTTTTCAACGGAAATACACGTTTTGGGGTCCCCTGAGTCAAAATAACCAAGTCCCGCGAAATGGTCTGTGTGTGTGTGTGTGTGTGTCTGTGTGTCTGTGTGTGTGTGTGTGTGTGAACAGACTAGCTCAAAAACTATAAACCGTGCGAACCTGAAATTGGGTATTTAGAGTATGTATAAGCCCGCGATGTGACAGCAAAAATTTCATCAAATTTGCTTAAAGGGAGGGGGTACTTTACTTAATAACTTTTTAAGTTTTTTTCGATTTTCTCAAAAACGGCTCTAACGATTTTGATTAAACTGAGTATTTAATCTATTTATATGCCTGAAATATGACTGTAAAAATTTCATCAAAATTGATCAACCGGAGGGGGGACTTTACTTAACAAATTTTGTATCATTTTCACATGGTTTTTTTATTTACTCAAAAACGGTTTCAACGATTTTGATCAAACTTGGTATTTGATGTATTTATATGCCAAAGATGTGATAACCAACATTTCATCACAATTGATCAACCGGAGGGGGGACTTTACTTAATAAATGTTGTATCATTTTCACATTTTTTTTTTATTTACTCAAAAACGGTTTTAACGATTTTGATCAAACTTGGTATTTGATGTATTTATATGCCCGAGATATGACTGAAACAATTTCATCAAAATTGATCTACGGGAGGGGGGACTTTACTTAATAATTTTTGTATCATTTTCACGGGTTTTTTTATTTACTCAAAAACGGCTTTAACGATTAACAAAAATAAGATATGAATGTAGAAAAATGTGTGACTTTGGGAAATGATATTTAGCAAAACACGTCAATTTCTAATCTAAGTAAGTTGGTAAGTGAAAGTTGTGTGTTGCGCGCACGCACCAGATTTTTTTAACAAGTTTACGGACTAAAAATTTTTTTCTCTTTTGATTTGAATCTGTGTACATGTATTTCTCCAACGACTATTTTCAGAAGGATATTCAAGCAATCATAATTCCAATTTACGAGCATTATAGGTCTTATTACCATCGATTCTCCATTAACGATATCTTGTCGAAAACCGACCAAAATCTCGACTGTTTAGTAACTTCATCTTGGAATAGCCGGATTTGTGTATTTATGTATATTTAACTCAACACATCTCGGAACACTGATGATGTATGTAAATGACAAGTACTGACGACAATATTTAGCAAACACCCTTCCCAATGGAACATTGATCTTTAAAGAAATAGAAACCATTTTTAATTATAACCTAGTAGGTTGAAAGTTGTATAATACACGCACCGCTTTCCCACTTTTCTGTGTGTATTCATAAAATTGAAAAGGTGACTGTTTATATATAGAGAGAAACATTTTATTCATCATAAAAGAGATGCTGCCCAACTACATTGGGTTGCTAATACACAACATACTATATGTCTACCTGAGACTATTTGTAACATCTTATTGTAATAATATATAATAATAAAAAGGCCCGGGAAAGACGAATGTGGTAGAGCGTAAAAAGATTTCGAATTTTTTTTTTAAACCAACGTACGGTTTTCTAAATCGGTTATCTTCTCCAACTAAAAAGTATGAAATAAAAAACATTTTATAAAAAAAATTAAACCGACTTCGAAACCTAGGAACCAGTAAAACTAAATTCACTGAAAAATATGAAATAATTACCTTCTGATTTTTATAAATACACAGCAAAATTGAAAATGGTATAAAAATTGGAAAAATGCAATAAGACGAATAATTTTATTTAGATTTGTACAAATACACACTAATTGTTAATAAAAATTATTAAATTAAAATATTAAATACTATGTTCAATACAACACAATCTTTTCGGAGGCGGCGCAAAATTTAAAATTTATAACACTAGACATTATGAAAATCTTCTCATGACGTCATGACTTAACATGTCATTTCTATTTTGCGCCGCCTCCGAAAAGATTGTGTTGTATTGAACATAGTATTTAATATTTTAATTTAATAATTTTTATTAACAATTAGTGTGTATTTGTACAAATCAAAATAAAATTATTCGTCTTATTGCATTTTCCCAATTTTTATACCATTTTCAATTTTGCTGTGTATTCATAAAAATCAGAAGATAATTATTTCATATTTTTCAGTGAATTTAGTTTTACTGGTTCCTAGGTTTCGAAGTCGGTTTAATTTTTTTTTATAAAATGTTTTTTATTTAGAAATCAAATTTCATTAATATTAAAGAGATAAAAGCACAAAAAGGTTCTTAACGCTCAAGGTAAAGAATAAATACCATTCTTTACACTCAACGTTAAGAATTCTTTATAAAAAGAAAGCTTTCATTACATATTAAGACTTGATGTAATTTATATGGCACATCCCTGTTTGACACTATCACATTTTTGTCTCTACACCCCCCCCCCCTTAAAGTTTTGGATCGATTATACATAGCAGAAGTATTAGAAAAATCTATGTTTCATCGAAATACGATACAAGTGTAAATAACAGATTCTACACACTATTAAATCCAAGGATGATAAAGGCCATGAAAGAGATTGAGTTTACAAGCTGAAATCGTGTAGTCCTACTTCCTTCTCGTAGATATCAGACACAAAAGCTAGTTTCGGCTTGGCCGAAGATTCGGCCGATTTTTGGCCGAAACCAGGTTTTTCAGCCGAAACAGGCCGAAACCGCAACTTCGGTCGGTCACTACTAATTAGGTTATCTTCAATAACCTACTTCCCTCGATCACGTTATTGTAATATCTTCATGATCATATTGTTATTTGAAACATAAAATATTTTTTATTTTAATCATTTATAAATTGTTTTGTATGAATAGGTTTTTTTTATATATATATTTTTTTTTTTATCTCATGTTGGATCTTTTGCGTTTGTATATTCCAGGAGTTTTTATATCCTAAATATATTGAAAAGTACAAATAATGCACATAGTAAAGTATTGACACATTTCTTCAGATGAAATACACATAGATTTTTTTTACACACCCAAACACAATTTAAAAACATTCAGTGAAATTTTTAGGTTTTTTAAATATTTTAAGGTTTGTTATCTCTTTCTTAGATTTAAAAAAAAAAAAAAATACGTTAGAACTGACTTTCTTGTGTACGGTTTATTTATGTAAAAAAATAAATTTTTTGAAAAATACTCGTTGGGTAAGGGATATTGCAGAATTCGATAAGCATGTAATTCCGTTCCATAAAATCGACTTCTTGTATTTGAAACTTTATTCTTAGAAGAATGATTCAACTGATGTTTTCATTGACATATCCCAGATAAACATGTTATCTGTTTGCGACTCTATTTGGAGATTGCAACCATTCTCCTCAAATGAGTTTGATTGATGATCGCGTTGTTTATCAGAGCTGCATAATGCTTTCTAGCTGACAAAGATGCGTTCCCTATTCTTCCATTTCCATTTTTTTTACACTGTTACATTAAGCCAAAAATATAATATAATTTTAATATAAAAAAGATTGTTTATAGAAATATATATACATATATACTTCTAAAACAAAGAGGCCTTATTGAGAGTAACATAGCGCAATCTAGAAAGCGTAGCGTATCTATTTCGTATTACTGAATAGAGAAGTAATTGTTCAACTCAGATAACCTTTAAATTTACGGTTAGGCTTGTTTGATTCCCCTTGTCCCCGTCAATATTACCGATCCAATATATGTAGTAATATCAGTTTCGATAATATCCTTTTTTATTTCACTTTTTAGTTTTATTGCTTCAATGATAGTCTTATGTATAGAATGTTCACAGATCTCTCTATGTTATTTATTTTTTGTATCACATTATGGCTCCGCAATATAATAATAGAGTAGAAACATATACAACAATATTAGTCTTTTAGTTTTTACTGGAGCTATTTCGTTACGTAATAATAGTTCAAGTTACAATTTTTGAAATTTAAAGTAAAATCTCTATCGTTCATATTGATTCCTTTCAATAACACCTGCATTTATGAACTAATTATGCATTATAATTTTAATGAAATAGGGCCCAGATAGACAAAATGGACTTAATTTTAAAGTTACGAGTACCTAAAATTTACTATCCTATTTTTATATTAGATTGGTTTATGGTTTTATTAAATGTATATTCGATTTCGTTTTCAGGTCACCAGTTAATTGTATCTATACGGATGGATTTAAAAATAAAATTGTAAATCTTAACCTGTATAAAGACAACTCTGAACTCCCATGTAGAACAAATTTATTAATCAGTGGTTGTTGAAATGAGCTTTGTTTTATTACAATTTTATTTGAAAAAACCTTTTATGAGGGGAAAAATAATTTAAGTTTTTAAGTAACTGTTACATTTCAAAAGTCTTTTTTTTCCTGTTTTTTAGTTTTTATTTGCCACGCATGGTGCCCTTGACTGTGTGAAGGCCTGTTTGCTTACACGGTTAAATTTTTGGAACCATTTGCGAAAATCGCTATTTGGCCGATAAAATTCGCCCTTATTAATGTCATGCATTGTATATGCGTTAAATGCTTCTATTCATTCTTCTAAATTTGATTACATAAATCTATAACAATCGTCTTTCGAGCGGCAGTGAAATTTTTCAATCTTTTTTCTTTTTTACTATAAATCTCTTACATTGAGAGTTTTTGAGTAAGTTTTCTTATTGACTTATATAGGATAACGTTTTCCATCTCAAAGCTCAGGGAAGTGAAGGTGTTACATACCAGCGAGTTGTTGCAACAACCCACCGGGAACTGATACCCTCTTGGTGAAACGCCTATTGTTGTCTTAGCCGTTATCATAGACAGATCTACAAGAAGAATAACGGAAGACATGAGATCTGTTGAGATAGAGAGGCGCGATAAGCGGGGCTGATAAACGGGAGGAAACGGAAGCAGAAGAAAGAGACAGTGGCCAGCTCTAGATCGGGCAATGACTTAAAGAAAGCTATGGCTAAATGGAGATTGCAATATCACCGGAGTCCTTTCAAGAAGCTGCCTTGTGAATAATGGGCGAGCGAAGGAGGACTTAATGACCATCGGCTGAGCGAGGAACGGTTTTGCCGGTTCACACGGAGAGAAAGGTCTCAGAGGACGGAGTGAAAAGGTCCGGATGGAATATTCATTTAGATCTGCAGTTGCTGAGTGTCAATCAATCCCCTTCCGAGTCCACCATTGTTCTAATCGTGCAAGGTCCTCATGGGTAAAAGGACGGGAAGCACGGACTTTCAAGTCTAGTCTATTGTCTTTCACGTTCATTGCTATTGTCTTGGATGATTTGTTGGCTTCTTCATGAAGTGAGATTGCTTATTAGTTTAGTTACTATGCCCTGGCTGGTATGGCATACACTGCCAAGCACAAAGCCACTGCACAGAAAGATTGCGGTCCAGCTGACTTAATTCTTAGCCTGAAATAATGCTGACGAAGGATTTAAGGATTAATATCCATGGCAGTTGCATTTGTTACTTTCTACTTGGTAGTTTTTGAATACTTAATGATTAATGTTAAGTATTGTTTAATTTTTCGAAGAAATTAATCGAAGTGAATTAAACATGAAAGCAGACAATGCTAAATTATTATTTTATTTTTAAATATCCATTCTATTATCTGAAATTAAAGGATGGTTTTGATAGTTCATTTATTCATTTTATAATATCTAATCTTCTTATTTTTTTTTTAATTTTCGTTTTTCGAACAGTGTTATACTAATTTAACTAAAGAATAAAAAGAAAAACGTGTCTTCGGTAAAAAATTCATTTATAAAAAAATAACAAGGTTATTTTCGTTTAGGGTTGGCGGCTTATCTTCGACGAGGTTATCCTAAAATATTTACTGTGGCTGTGTTGTTTGAGTCCTTGGACCCATTGTTATGAAAGCTGCGGGTATTGCTTGTGCAATATTGGTTTATTGAAAATGATAATTTGAAGTAGAAAGCAAGCATTACAACAAACTTACTAACATTTCCAATTAACTATATTGTTCACTCAATCGTAGTTAGTATAGACTTCATTGTTAAACGTAATTTAATTGTTATTCAATCTTGATTTGAAACCACAATTAATAACTTTAAAGTCTCTATGTTTTTAAATAATTTATTTTCTCTTCAAAAAATAAATAATTTAAAATAGGTGGTCACCCAAAAATTAAGATTAGATTAATTTAAAGTTCTAGTTTTACCGACCTTTGGAAAAAACAATTGTAATAAACGAAATTCTTATTCGTGTGCTTTAAATTAAATTAACTAGTTGCGATTAAATCTTTTACTTTAAAATTGGCTTATACAGAGGAACAATTTTGAAGAAGAAAAATTGTTTTTATGTTTTACCTTTATTCGACTATTTTCACTCTAAAAAATCACTAATACCAACGGATTTTTTGTTTTATATTTAGTATAACCCTGTATTCTATAAAATTTCTAGATTTTTTCGCTTCCATTTCTTACTTTTAATTTTTTACTCATGAGTTCTACAGATCATAGGTAATGTGTTTCCACTCCTTCATAACATTCTGAAGTTATAACTAGATAGTTAGTTGCAGAGGAGTATCACAAAAGTAATACTCCAGAATAAGTAATTTTTTCTATGTATACAGTACAGAAGAATTTACTCTTAATAAGATGTAGTAAATAAATATAATGTTCTTTGATACTGTCTTTAAATAATTGTTGCTCATGTTGTCTAATTGTAATGGATGGTGTGGAATTAGCTCTGTCCAATCCTCTCTTATTGGGGTTAGTTCTTGGTGTTGTCTGTTAATTGTCCACTACCAAAAGGAGACACTTGAACCATTAGGACTCATTTGGTACCATTTGTCAAGTACATCTGTGTTGTGTTCTGTTATCGATAGAGCCCACCGGCTCTGCCTGTGACTGTCATCCATCTTCCTCTTCAGGGCCTTCTTTGTCTTCGTCTTCTTTCCTTTTATCTCCACTGAGTGGTAATGGATCTGTCCGTATGAGGATTGGAAAGCCGGCTGGCGAGGAGCTCTAGGCTTTGATGAAGATACGATACTAAATAGTAATCGATGCTAATGTGTTTTCGTTATCTAGTTTCCGATTTCCATCTTATGAAATTGTGAAAGTTTACTTTCTTGCTGCCGAAAGGGATAATGGTTTTTGTATTTTTCATTAAATTTGGTGATTGATGTTATCTGAATGTTAAATTTTGCTGTACTAATCCCAAGAATCATTTCCCCCATAACTAATTTAGGCACTGACATGGAAAAGTTAGTAAGTCAAGAAAACCGATTTTGAGATTTTCATAGGAAAAAGTATTTTCATAAATTCGTGCCAATAGTATATGAAGAATGAATAGTACGTCAGTGCTTGAAGTGTTGGTTATTTGCTATGAACACCGGAAGATGCTTTTTATGAATAAACCTAATTTCAGCAGTTGTATCAAAATGTAAAAATATCAAAATAAAAATGGGTTTTCTTGACTTGCTACCTTAATCATGTCAACGCATCAATTATAAAGAAATCATAAACAGTATAATGCCCCTAATGTTACACTCTAACTTGATGTTAAAAGTGTCTTGACTTCCTCATTACTTTTTCGATAAGGATCGACAATTATATTCAACAAAAGGAAGGGTGAAGGAAATGAATGCGAACCGTGATTATGTATCAGTCTATATGTCCACAATTTCATTTTTTGCCATTGTTTTTTTCCTGAGCATTATTCCTTTAGCTGTCCGTAGTTGATTTTCCAGACCACCTCTATATAAGAAACGTTGGCAAAAATAAAATATGTGATTATTACATATTAGTGCTATTTATTGTGACCGCACCCCCAACCATTTCCCCATTATTACATCTATGGTCAACTATCTTCCGCCATCTGGTCATTTTTTGAACTTTTTCCTCTTTTGTTCGTATTTCATTAAAAAATAAGATTTTTATGTTAGGTGTTTAAGAAATAGGGTAATCTTAAAAATATTCAGGGCGTTTTCGTCATGGAACATGATTTCTATGACAATATTATGTCGTAGTTTGCAAATTTCACTGGTGATACGTTCCCTTCATTTTTTTTTTTTTATCTCTATTTTTCCGTGCATATAAACTCGCAATATTTCCCACCTAGCGAAATAGTACCTTCCTAGGCGGTGTGAAGAATGTTTACAGGAGGCCTGGAGAGAGTTGTGAATCTGTACTGTCGCCAACAGCCATATATCCTGGGAGAGCTGCCATCGCTCCGGGAATAGAGTTCCCTCCAGACCTTCTCCAGACGTAAAAAAAGAAAAACATACAGACGGGAATAGCTGGAACTGGAAGGCCCTAGATATAGCGGGGTCTTCCCTACTATTATCTTCCCCTCTCTCTTTCCTTTAACGTCTCTATTTCTGTACTTTTCGACACGTGTTACGCCTTTCTACCGAAATCCGTTGTGTTGTTGTTTTTTCGTTCCGTCGCGTGAAAGATTTATGTTGATGAATGAAAGATGTCTTAGTTCTTATATATGGTGTAAATGGGATTTTCCTATAGTAAAATAAAAATGCTAATAAACATTTCATTACTTATCATATCATTTAAATAACTATATTGAATCTTTCCTCTTAACAATCTGAAAATATAATGGATTGTAATTTATAAAAACTGAAATTAAAATTTATCTATCTTCTTTAAACTGTTATTTTGAGCCTGGAAGTAGTATTATTTTTCACAATATTGAGAGGATTAGCCAAAAGGGATACAACAAACATACTAAGATAATATTACTAAAAGTTACTTAAAGATCATTGGACATCAATAAATGAGGCTCATATAATAATAATTATAAAAAAATAAAATAATCTTATAAAGTTATGCTCAAAAGCATTGCTAGTGCTTTTAAATGATGCGGTACCCTCATTTTTTAAAGTATCCGTTCATACTTCATACTTGTTTTGGAGTGACAGTTATTTTTTAATTTTTTCATTACATGATGTTAATTAATCATTGATTGTTTGTTAAACAATTAATTTATAATTTTTAAAGTAATTAATTAGAAGATAAAAGATTCGACCACGGCTGGGAATCGAACCCAGGTCCTCTGCATCTATGTTCAGCGCTCTACCACTGAGCTATCCATGGGGCCTTTATTTATACTTTATTTTATTGAATTATACTTGATAAGAGTATCAATTCAGTAAGCTGTATTTTTGTTTATTAAATTCTTGTTTTTATTTTCTTTTTGTTTATTTGAGTTACAAAAAAAAAAAACAGAACGCTACCTAACATGTAAAATTGCGTCTTTGCTTGTATCAGAACCAGACATGAACTTTAATTTCGATGTTAATGTGAAAGGTTCACCACACATTATCAAGTTGTCATTTAAAATGATCTAATAGTGTTTAATAGTCCTCTTCTTGCTCCCCTCAAAAAGAAAGTAATAATGATAAAAATAAATAAAGAATTATAATCATTTTGACAGATCTAATTTTAAGCGAAAAATACATATATTTTTTTCTTGCCTTATCTTCGGGCAGGAAGTCTAATTTTAAGCGAAAAATACATAAATTTTTTTCTTGCCTTATCTTCGGGCAGGAATTAATTTTGAGTTATGTCAAATTTTTAGAAAACGGGTTTTGAAATTATTACAGTTAGTAGAATTTAACATCCTAGAATGGTGGATTTCTATAGGTTATATATTTTGAGATATGATTTGGCGCTTTGAGTGTCCTCTCCACTTCAAAAAATTAATAAATAATAAAATAAAATAGAAAAAATAAATTAACAAAATCATTTTATAATTAGCTGCCTCTAATTAATGGAAACCAGTTATATGATTTGTCTTGAAAATTCATTTTAGCGCTTCCCTCCTCCCCAAATGAGAAAAGATTGAACAATAAATAAAATGCACATTTCTTCTAATAAAAGCATAATTAAAACTGAAACTTCGATTATCTGAAAATCTGATTATTTTTGTTTAAAGTCTCATATCTTTGAAAAACATCTGGGCCATAATAAGTTTGTCCAAAGTTCAAGATCCTCGTATAGTCTCCTAATCTCGTCCTGTTCAAACCTTAGATCTCAGCTGGCCGGACTCCACGAGTATCTTGGACAACTCACGATTTTTCAAAGATCAACAACAATATTAACATTTACGTTTAAAAAGTTTGTTTTATTTTAATTTTAAATTCTTGTTTGAAGAAACACTAAATACTAGCCAGTGAGTTATTTTTTTTTTTTTCTGATCCTTATAAGTCCGTGAGTTGTTACAGGGAGGCTTATTGTAGTTTTAGGTAAGTTTTTCCTTTTTTATTATTCGATATTTTGTTCATTGAATAAAAAATAGTTATAGAAGTTTTTTTATTAAACCTATAAGGAAAAAAAAGTTATTTTTTTTTCGAAACAGATATGTTTCGCTGTTTTTCGATAAGTTACTGTAATAAGTTGTTTATAAGCGTTTTTTAAAGCTACTTCTATACAACTGTTTGCTGAGTGATCATATGATTTCTTGATAGAATCTATCATAGGCTTGTAGGCTTTTATCAATAGCTGAGTTTAAAGTTCAGGTTGTGTGTTAAGTATATGATCCCAGATGTTCCAAAATCTCAATCTTTAGGTGATTTGGTTTATTTCAATGAGGAATTAATGCTTATTACTGTGAAATACCCGTGTAAGGTTATCTACTTGCTGGGCGACTCCATCCCCCTCCCCTCCTTCGTAGGACGATACCCAAGAACATTTAATTTTATTGCTTTCCACTTCTTCAGGGTAATTTCGCCATCCCCCCCCCCTCACAATTTACCCTTCTTGTATGTCAGAGCTATTTCGTGAAGAATTATAATTCTTATTGCCTCGATTTAGAGATATTTCTAAGGCGTTACTGAGTATTTTAGTTCTTTGTTAAAAGAAATTTTGTTAAATATGACACATATCTGAATCTTGATACTATGCGTGTAACTTTGGTTTCTTGCGTGAGTAAGTTTTATGTATTTTAATAACATGCACTTCATATCGCGGTTGGAGTCATAAATCAGCTGTTCATTCTATTTAAAATTTTAATATAATAGACAAAAGAAATTGTTTACTTTTGTTTTATCCACCTGATATAAAATATTTCTTTTTGTATTTCAGGATAACGATTTTAATGATTTAAAAATAATCGAAAAAAATATTTCTTGGTTATAATTTACTTTATATGACTTAAATTTTCAGCCTTTTTTTTTTTTAATCCTGTGGTTCCGAATTTCTTATTTAGTATTTAGTGATCTAACATGTTTTAAAGTTCGCTCATAATTGTATAACAGATCTCTTGGTATTTATTACTTCATTACTGTTGTTCTTTTCCGAAGGAAGGAAGAAATAATTTTTGACTGTATATGAATTATTTGAATATTGCTTAAGATAATTATCCTATAAATTAGTAATTTTATATTGGTTTAAAAAAATTTTGTTTGGCTTTGTATATCAAATTGATAATTTCGATTAAAATTGAAATTTTGTATAAAATGGACCTGTCAAGGAGTATTATTTAACAAGAACTTTCTGAACCGAGTAATTCTATAAAAGTGGTATATATTTCTTTATATAAATATATAAAGTTATATATTAGTAGAGATGAGAGATGGTCAACTGTTCTTCAATTACGATAGGTTAAATGATGGTCAGGATTTTCAGTTACATTGATATTTATTATGGTAAGCCAACGTTTCGATCCAACTTGTGGTTCTTCATCAGGGCTACTGAGTCCAGGTGGATACTAAGACTCCCAATGAGTCTTAGTATCCACCTGGACTCAGTAGCCCTGATGAAGAACCACAAGTTGGATCGAAACGTTGGCTTACCATAATAAATATCATTGTAACTGAAAATCCTGACCATCATTTAACCTAAAGTTATATATATTTATTTCCTAGTTACTTTTACTCTCTTAGGTTACTTTACTGTAAGGCCATATCAGTATTACATTGTTTACTTTTGCTATCTCATGCTTAATCCTTGTTGGTTTATTTCAGTGGTGTTTCCGGTAATTTTTATTCATAGTAGATTAATATTTTTAAATTTTATTTTTAGGTGGTAACCAACCAAATTGTATTTTAAAATTAAATTTTATTTTATAGCTGGTTACCCGTTTTATTGAAATCATAACACTCTTCAATCTATATCCATCCATGAGCGATCTGAGTTTCGAAACATTCCTGCTAGACCCCTATCACGAAGATCAGTACCGAAATACATTGAACTCCTCGGGTCGTAGCAGGGGGGTTGAACACCCCTCAATGTCAAAGCTGGTAATAAATATCTCCTTGGGTGAGGCAACTGCTTGTCATGGCAGAATACAAGGGGGAAGGAGAATGGATTCAGTCTAAAAATGGTTTCTAATTTCGGTATGTTTGTCTTCTGTCTGGCATCTGTAGTGTGGGGATGGAAGTTAATATATTCAAGAATTTTTTTATATTAGTGGTTTAAAATCCTCATTCCATCAACCCCTAAAAATGCTTTATATTTTTCTTTTTCATGTTTCTCTTTTCTGTATTTCTTGCAAAAGTCTTAGCCAACCTTAGATGGTTGCGATGATGAGAAGAAAGTCAAGCCAATTTTACAATAATTTATATTTCCTAAAGTATTCTCAAAATAAGAAAATTTTTGTTCTGTTGTTACTTCAGCTTGTTTGATCAATGAGTAATAGAATTTTATGGTACTGAAATATGATCAATTAAAAACTTGAAGATGACAAAAAAAAAATTAAATATTTAAAAAAAAGTGTTATACAGAGTTCAATTTATATAAGCGATTACAACGTATTATTTGTTATTCATTTAGCATTGGATTTGGTGTTACCGGATCTTGATGAGTAAAAAAGTTTATTCTGGATTTAAATTGTTATATTTTCATTTTCGTTCAATAACATTTATTACAATTCGAAATTATTGAAATCGCGAAATATTAACCTGCGGTTCCGTTTATTTAAAAAAAAAAAATCTGTTTGTATTTCAGATTTTCTAAACAAGATCATACTAAAATTAGTTCTTATCCCCATAGCTATTTTTAATTTTGTGGCTTACCATTGTTCTATTGTTAGCAGTCGTTAGTTGAATTGTATTGCCTTATTCTGTTACTCAACAATGATCGAATCAATATTCTTATTGTTGCCTATGTTTCCCAATAGTATTTCTAAATTGAAATTTTATTTATGTGTGCATTTTAAGGTGTCTGAATGTTTTTATAATTTATTATCCTCTTATTCAGGGGAGTTGATCTAGTATATAGTATTTTGTAAATGTATTAATGAAGTCCATCTATTCTTATTTCATGACTTCCATAGGCGCCTGAGATAACATTTTTTTCTTAAAACTCCACATAAATAATGCCTTATTAATGCACCTCATATGGAGCATGACGATACTATCTTGAATTTTTTTTTAACGTTATGGATGTGCCTACGTGTCAGTGACTCCGTCTTCTGGAATATGTGGTTTATAATTAGAGCCTAGGATGTTCATATTGTGTCTTCATTTTTATTTTACTCATGAAATTTTTGTAAAACTTTTAAATCCCTGTTATTATGAATACAATAATTTAGAAGGACAGTCTTACCTAATTGCTACTGGTGGTTCAATTTCTGTTTTGAAACAAAATTTTGTACTTGGTATTAATAATAAGTAACTTAAGGGTCGTATTTACTTCTTGTTCGAAATAAGTTTGAAATTATAGAATTCTAAGGTAATAAAAAAAAAAAATTCTCATCAGTTAAGATAACATTTATATGGTTATGAAAATTTTAATTCATGTTACAGTGGATTAAATAAGTTCTGAAAAGTTTTGAATAATTTCGAACTAAATTCGAACTCTTTTAAAGAGCTTAGTGGAAGAAAATGTTATGTAAAAACAAGTGAAGTTCATATAATTAAATTTTAAGTTTTTTTTGCTGTTTCACGCATTCAGAAGTTTTTTTGAGTGATGTAGTTTGGTTTTCATAAGAAAAAACAAGCTATGTTTGAAAGAAAAACATAACTCGTTAAGTATCTCAATGTATTTCATAAATCTCCAACATATTCAACTAAGCTCTTCATTATGACAGTGGTGTAAGTCAGATTATTATAAATAAATAATTTATTATTTATTTTAAATAACATAAATTTAAACTAAATTATTTCGATTTAATTTTTAAGATATTGTAGACATTTTTTTAAATTTTTGTACTACTTTATTATTTTTTACTTTCACTTACCTACATATGAAATATATAGTAAGTGGAAGTATTGCGATCGTGAAAAATTTTGACTTCCGGTTTTCAACGGAAATACACGTTTTGGGGTCCCCTGAGTCCAAATGACCAAGTCCCGCGAAATGGTCTGTGTGTGTATGTGTTAACAGACTAGCTCAAAAACTATAAACCGTGCGAACCTGAAATTTGGTATTTGGTGTATGAATGTGCCCGCGATGTGACGGCAAAAATTTCATCAAAATTGGTCAAACGTCGGTGGTACTTTATATAAAGAATTTCGCCTAAATTTTACCTTTTTTTCGGTTTTCTCAAAACGGCTCCAACGATTTTGATTAAACTCGGTATTTGAAGTTTGTATGTGCCCGCGATGTGACAGTCAAAATGTTATCAAAATTGGTCAATTAGAGGGGGCACTTTACTTAATAAATGTCTCATTTTCACGTGTTTTTTTATTTACTCAAAAACGGTTTTAACGATTTTGATGAAACTAGGTATTTGATGTAATTATATGCCCGCGATGCGACAGCCAAAATTTCATCAAAATTGGTCAAACGCAGGGGGCTCTTTATTTCATAACTTTTTTTCCTATTTTCACATTTTTTCCGAATATCTCAAAAACGGCTTTAATGATTTTGATTAAATTAATCATTTCTAATTAATATCAAGTCATTTTTTAAATATTATTTATAGAAATGGCAATTAAAAAAACATGTCAATATCTAATCTAAGTAAGTTGGAAAGTGAAAGTTGTGTGTTGCGCGCATCACACCAGATTTTTTTTTTTACTGATAACATTTCATAATTACGCGCTATTTTTTTTTAAATTTGTAAATGTTGAAGATTTTTGAGATTGCATGATTCTTATTTGAGTTTGTGGAGTCCCACTTCTTTTACAAAACTTCCCGATGCTGTTCTCATCGTAATTATAACTAATAATGAAACATCTAAAATTTATACAAATGGCAAGAACATACACAAAGGCTGGTCAGGGAACATCAGCCTAATCGCTGAAAAATTAAAAGCGGTTCGTTACCAGAAGAGAAAAGTGAAAAGAAAATTATGGTTAGACGTGGTTAACCTTGCTTCAAATTATTATGATTAAGAACTCCATAAGTTACAACATTAGGGGCAATTATTCGGGATATCGTTAATGATGTTGGGCCGCAGCGATCCGTAGGGGGTAATGCACCTCCGTCCTCTCTGTCTGAGTGGAGGATAATCTGAGGTGTCTGGTTTATATATGCTTATTTATAATATTATTACTATTATTATTAACTATTAATTATTATTATTTACTTATATGTATTACTTATTAGTTAATACGCTTATATGAGACATATATGTAGTCTACTTAGGTATTTTATTCAATAAATGACACTCCCATTAGTTGATTATTAGCACGTTTAATAATAGCAGGAAAAGCAGGGAGGATACTGTAGAATGGGATAGTAGTGGTTAGTTCTCACGAAGTCTTGAGAAAAGAAAAAATTGTTCCTGGCGAACCCTCCGAGATTTTCCCATAGATCCTTCTTACATTTTCCTCAGTCTGGTGATTTTTAAAGAGTTCAGTATTATTATCAAGGGTGGTATTATATTCATCAGTACCTGAAGAAAAGATGAAAAACAAAAATGTTGCTAGGTAGAGGGTTGCAAGGGGGGGGGGGCGGTTAGATTTCCTAAATTTGATAAAAAAAATTAGTTTCATAAATTCAAGCATTTAATTTCTAACAAACTTCCTAGTATAGCAGTAATTATATACATGAATTCAATAAATTTCCTAATATGTTTGCATATATATAAATTTATTCGGTTTATACGCTTTAAATGAGTATTTTTTGCTTTCTGTTATTCTAAAATAGAAAGAAAGCCCCCCTAAGTTTTTTCCTGGGACCGCTTTAATAGGTTTTTGATTACCTTTGGAACATTCTAAAACAAATTCTGTCCCTAAATCCCACAAGGTTGCTTTAGTTTGTCCTTTTGGGCATCATTATCAAAGAAAAACAAAAGAAACCAAAATTAATGGTTCTTGATATTGATCAGCTGTATGGATATAATGTACAATGTTAACTCCCTTTCCTTAATAGTGAGAACAATGCGTCGGGGTTGTGATAGATGAAGTAAAATACAGCAATAAGTGGTACATGTTTTTTTTGTTGTGCTCCTACGTTTCGACTCAGTCACCTCCTCTCTAGATATTTTGATGGACGAGAGACTGTTACAGAGATATCTATGAATTATCTCTTCTTCCGTCATCTGTGGACATTCCTAATGAAGATCTGCAAAGAGAGTGTGTTAACTCCATTTATCTTCCTCCAGACCCACTTATACTTCCAATTATCAACCTTTTCCTTCATCTGTTGAGCGTTCTTGACTGTATTGTCCTGTGTCATTTGATAGGGAATTTGTTTAATCTTCATAATAGTAGACGTCTTTATTTTGATGTTTCACAAGCAAAAAATAAAATAAAACTAGATTTTTCTTGGATTGGCGAAAAGGTTATAATTAAGGTTCTGATTAATTATTTATCATTATTATTGATGATCAAATGCTTTGTTTAATATTTTGCTTTATTAACAAGCTTCGAAAATTAATATTTGTAACATTATTATTTGAATATTTTTTTTTAAATTTATAAATTACTGGAAGAATATTTTTTATTGCCTTGATTGTCCATTAGCAGACTTAGTAGACACACATGTGTGTTGCAGAATTGGATGGTGTACGCGGACGAATTTCTGTCCCCGAGGGACACAGGAATGTGGAATACCGTGTGTCAGCTTCTGTGAAAAAAAAAAGAAGTCTGGTACAATTTCATCTGGACCGCTAGGGGACACCAGAGGTTTGTCACGGATTCCGAAGTTTTTGTTGGGGGCAGTAGTGGTGGGGGCGGGGTCATCCACCCTGTGGGGGTGGCTGTCACCTCGTTATATCTTCTAATTGGCTATATTAATTGGGGTAGCGGGGGGGGGTATAGGGAGGCAATCCTTGATCAACTGGAGTCCAGAAGTTAAGACTGGTTCAATCGTTCTAGATGACATTTAAATAAACGTTAAGTCAAGCAATTTCGATGCAATAATCAGTACTATTTGTAGGCATGGAACCTTGTCATCTTTACATAAGCCAACTGAATTATTCATTCTAGTAATCACCTCCTGGTAATCAAGTGAATCCTCAATCAAAACGAAAAAAAAAACTTTCTATTCCAGTAGAGACAGAGTAAAAATACAATCCCCTAAAATTATAATTGGTAGACATAAATGAAAGATTATTGGATGTTGGAGGTTATTTCAGGATCTTGATATTAGGGAGGTATGTAATCAAAATACTTTTTATGTGGAAGGTTTACGGCTAGAGATTTCCAAAAGGAATCATAACACTAAAGCGAGAATGGAATGTCTGCTTTTATCCTAGATTCAAGGGTTAATTTGTAAATAAATTACTATGCCTTTTAGGTTTTAACATTGAAATAATCCTTAAAGAATTTGTTTTCTCTCTTCTTCTATTAATATAAAAGTTAAAAGCTAATTCTCGGTACTTTTGTCACCAACGAGCTTCATAAAGAGCAGAAATGATTAGCGTAGTAAAAAAACGGCAAACGAACCGGAAACGGCATCTAGGTCTTACAACTACAACGTGTACTCAGGTAACCACTCAACCTCGAAGAGCCGTAAAAATGCTCGTCTATTAAAAATAAATTATACATTTCAGCCACCATGAAAATTTGATGGTCATAACATCAGTCGAGCTCGTTTCTGAACTTCAAATTTCTCCTTGGAAACTAGAAAGATTGGGAATACAATCATATTTTGGATTTGTGATTGCTTATCCAACCAAAGAGGACTAACTAAACATACCCTTCTACATATGTACATATCAGCCCTTGATATTGTATCATTTGTATGCTTGTCGCTAACATTCCTCAAAGTTGAGGCGAATTTCCTTCATTCCTCAAAACCTACAATGCCAGAAAATTGTCACAATATTAGTAATAGTTCATTTCGCGCATGGGCAATTCAGCATATCCTTTTATGGATGGGATGATCGTGTTAACACAGGTAGAGGGCTACCTTTGAGTTACAGTTAATATCAGTGTGATACTAACTGCCCCAATAGTAGACTATTTGTGATCAAAGACTATTTTCCCTATTTGTTGTTTGTTGGTACATAGTTAAATTGGGAATGCAGTTGTAACTTCACATGTGATTATCCATCTTCTTGCCGACGTGCAATATATTTGCAAATAAAATATATTTTAAATAATCAGTTAAAAATAATTGTTTCATGAAAATTCTTAGTGTTTTTTTTTTTTTTTTCATAATTAGATGGTTCGCATTTTGATGGTCTCACTTTGGTCCATGAGTAAGTAATTTCTCTTCAGTTGTTTACCCACTCCAGGTTATCTTTTGCTTTACTTTTTTTTTTAGATAGAATTTTTCCGCTATTAGTATTGTAAGAATGATTAACCACTCCAAGACAAAACTGAGACGGGAAGATAAAAGCCCCGAGGGACTATCATGCCATTGGATAAGGGGAGTGGGTAGGATCACGTTTGGGACCTAAGCAGGAGATAGAGCTTGTTCTCATTAGTGTTTCGCCTTTCTTGGTAGCTTATCTGCGATTATTGTCGTGTCAGTACTCCGCTCTTGTTTCTTCTGTTGATGGTTTCAAGTACAGCCGTTGAATATTCTTTTTTCACATTAATTTATTATTATTGTTGGTCTTATTCCGACTGTTATTTTCTAATCAAGTTCTGGGCATTTATTTGATATTTCGAACAAATTTACTTGATGCATTTTTGTCAATACAATTGTAAATTTCAATAAAACGTGAGAACATTTTCGGAAATAGTGTTCCAGTTGGTCCGAAAACATGTTTCGTACCAGGATCGAGTAAGATACACAGGATTAAAATTTATTGATGATTTTTATCACGATCCCATCCCACACCTTTAATTCTCTTCAAGTACGTTTGGGCGTTTTCCCCAACAATTGTTGAAACCAGATCAAGGCCTGATATGTATAACCGAATGCATTTTAGACGTATTACTCGGTAATTTATAATCAAGATAAATCTATCATCTATCAAATAGCTGTTGACTCAACCTTTGTTTATCCTTCATAGTGTTGATTTATTCGAAAAGATTGCTGACATGATGTATTTAATGTATTTAGTCAAAGAAAAATTTAAATATTTTTTTAAAGAAATTTAAGGGAATTGGATATCCCATGCAATTGGTTTATATTTTTTATTTTGTGAATTTTAAAAGTTCAAAATATATTAAGACTAATTAGAAAGCTTTTAATGTTATTTTATATTAGCTGTGTTTAATTTACAACTTAATAATCATACTCAGTAGGTTCTTAGCTCACGACTTTCGGACCTATTTAAATTGATGAAAAGTTACTGGTAACTATTATTTCCACGCGACTTATTGAAACTATACAAATTTTTACTTTCACTTACCTATATATGAAATATATAGTAAGTGGAAGTATTGCGATCGTGAGAAATTTCAACTTCCGGTTTTTAACGGAAATACATGTTTTGAACTGAACCTCAACTATTTACCTGCAATGAACAAAAGAAATAATTGTACCATGTGCAACCTCAATACAATAGAAAACACCTTCCACTTTATCTCAACATGCCCCATTCTAAATGAAATCAGGATTAACTGTTTTGGAAAACGGTCTCTGAATATGGATGAAACCGTAGATATCCTAAACGGCAACCAACATCTATTTCTGTATCTAAAAATTGCAACAAAATATAGACAAGAAATGACTCATGAATATAATCAGTAGAAATAGATTCCCCTATACGTCAGTGGAAAAAAAAAAAAAAAAAAATCGCTTATGGCTAGTTTTAAGATTTGGCCATTTATATATGAAGAGTTTTTCAGTATTTATGTCAGTTCAGTTCAGTATGAAATAATTTTTCTTTTGTTACTACCACTTTTCACATATCTTTTGTTATTGTTATATATTTGCAACCTATTTATATTTATAACAAGCTAGGATATCTCGACAGACGGACTTGCGTCCATTGTCTATTTACGTCTTAGTATTTTCTTATTTTGTTTTGTATTAATAATTTTTTCATGAATAAACGTTATTTCTATCTTCTATCTTCTTCTACATGTTTTGGGGTCCCCTGAGCCCAAATAACCAAGTCCCGCGAAATGGTCTATGTGTGTGTCCGTGTGTATGTGAACAGACTAGCTCAAAAACTATAAACCGTGGGAACATGAAATTGGGTATTTAGTGTATGTATATGCCCGCGATGTGACAGCAAAAATTTCATCAAAATTCCTCAAATTTCAATAACTTTTTAAGTTTTTTTCGATTTTCTCCTAAACGGCTTTAACGATTTTGATTAAACTGAGTATTTAATGTATTAATATGACCGAGATATGAGTGTAAACATTTCATCAAAATTGATCAACCTGAGGGGGGACTTGACTTAATAAGTTTTGTATCATTTTCACGTTTTTTTTTTTATTTACTCAAAAACGGTTTTAACGATTTTGATCAAACTGGGTATTTGATGTATGTATATGCCAAAGATGTTACAGCCAACATTTAATCAAAATTGATCTACCGGAGGGGGGACGTTATTTAATAAATTTTGTATCATTTTCACGTGTTTTTTTTTTATTTACTCAAAAAAAGCTTTAACGATTTTGATCAAACTGGGTATTTGATGTATGTATATGCCAAAGATGTGAAAGCCAACATTTCATCAAAATTGGTCAAACGGAGGGGGCACTTTATTTCATAATTTTTTTATCTTTTTCTCGATGATCTGAAAAACGGCTTTAACGATTTTTATCAAATTCGTCATGTTTAATGAAAATTAGGTGTTCTTTAATATCAGGTAAGCTTTATCATTATTAAAACGTTCTGAGGGGGCTTAAATGGGGTAGGGGCCTTTTTTGTTTGTTTTTTCCGATAAAGTACCTTTTTTTTTTGTTTATATGGATAAATTACCTGTCTCTCGTTACGCCTAAAAATAAGAAATGGCTAAATATGAGATATGATAAAAATAAAGAAAACATATAGAGGAGAAAAAAAGAAAAATATTCAGTCAACTCATAAAACTAGTTGAGCCCACGCACGCTGAGTACGCCTTATATGACAAACTATTGTTCATAATTAAAGCCGTTCAGTTCAATTGAGAAGTGGCAATTAACAAAACGCATTAGTTCCTAATCTACGTAAGTTGGTAAGTGAAAGTTGTGTGTTGCGCGCACGCACCAGATTTTTTTTTTTGTCATACTGTAAATTTATGTTATCAATGCGGATTCATGAGGAAGGAATGTCCAACGGTTGTTTTTAGTAACGGCTTTTTTAAATTATAAATTTGATTGGTGGGGTCAGGCCTGAGGTTATCTGAACTCCTATTTTGTCCTCTGGTCAGATATTGCCAAATCTTCACCGGGTTCGCTCGTAGCCATGTGTAAGTTTGTTTATGAACTGATTATTATTTGTAACTTTTCAAATCCCAAATAATATTTTAGTTTTTAAGTTTAGTTTATTTTTCTCTATTGCGCAATTTTTTTACTTTTTCCGTGCTATTAAGAACTTGTGCGAAGTTATGATGCACAAGTAATATTCAGACTTGTCTCCATTCAACTCATCTTTGTTCCGTTTTTTTCTGATGAAATATTTTTATTTAAAAGTTTTACTGTTAAACTATGATTTCAGCTAGATCGAGAATTCAGTTGCTTCTCTCATTATACCTCCGTGTGTAGTACACTGTAACCGTTAGATTATGGGCTACACATCCTGGTCATTCTTTTTTTCTTTATTTTTTCTTCAGATTTGCATATCACATCCTACTGCATATTTTAAAACTAGGAATTACATACTTTTGAAAGATGTGCTCATAACCTCGTTCACTCATTTGAAATGTAACCATATTAAAGATCCAAGATCTCATGATATGCGGGGTTTAATCCCGCAATCCCTAAGCAAGTTAGCAACAGTAAGATTTTTTAGACAGAATCAATAATTTAACTCGTTCTGCCACTTGCCTCCTGTTATTGTTACCAAGTAGTCCCAAACGAAATTTATATAGCAGTGACCTAGAGATATTCTACTGCAATCAAAGTTGGTCGGTGTTATGCCAAAAACAAACTAAGCGCCAAAAATAGTATTTTGAGAAAACTGAAGATAAAGTTACATTTTGTGAAATAGGGTTGTGTTTACTTCAGTCGGTTTTGAAGTACAATATATTTTACTTTTTCTTTTATATTATTAAAATATACAGAAGTATGATTTTAAAAATTATTAAAAATTTATTAAATTTTAATTTTAACTAGATTTTTAAATAGGTTTGGGCTTAGTTCACTATGGCATTACACCGACCATATATGGACTTTTGCTGTGTATATATTTATGTGTATTGCAAAATAATTTACTTGAAGTAACTGTCTCTAATGAAACCGTTACTTTTTTGTTTCAGGTGACAGGTCGGGAGTGTCAAAGAGTCTTGTTACGGCGGCCAAGTCGCTTGGCTCTAAGGACAACATCTCAGTGGTAGTCGCCTGGCTGGACATGTCGACCCTCGAGAACGGGCACTTCGGCCAGGAGCCGGAGGTTGACGTTACCGACGACATCCTTCTTCCATCCGTGCTCAGGAACCTGAAGCCATCTCCGCAGATCACTTCGGGTAAGTTAAAGAAGTGGAGGAGGGTATGGCTTTGGCTTGGCTTTGGATTTGAGGCTGGTGGGGGAGTAACAGCCGCATGGCCTTCGATACTGATTGGTTGCTCTAGTTACATTGTCATACATTCGACTTTCATAGAAAGTAATATGAGATTAGGTTTTGTAACATAGGTGGTGACTCCATCTTACACCCAATAATCGAAATAAAGCGGTCTTGGGATCTTATTACAAAATATGCAAAGTTATTTCTTGTTTTAAAAGAAAAAAGTTGTTATATAAAAGGGATGGATCAGATTTTCAAATCCTTTTTTTTTCTTTTTTGTGAACCCATCATTTATTTAGTTTTAAAAACTACTTGGACGGATTTCCCTTATCTGTTTCTACTATCGGGTTTATTTTTTTTTATCTCATATTCAAGTAAAAACCGCACCAACCTTGCATCGTATAGTAAATCTATATTCAAGTATTTTCCATAGCTCCCACCTAATATTACTGTCATAGACTCATTTGACTGAATACTAAGAGTTTATATTTTGAAAAGTCGGTCAAGCTATTCCCCATTACCTTTAATTCACTCATTTTTATTTCATACATATTTAATTTTTCATAAAATGGTGGAATCAAAAGAATGCAGTTAAGAGAATGTGGGAGGCAAATATTTTAAATTCCTATGGCTATTTTAGCACTAATTATGGTTAATTCTGGCAATATTTAATTTTAAGAAATTTTTACTGTATAACAAAGCATGCCATGCTGGTCATAATAACTTAATTACTAATTAACTAACTAATAAAAATTACTAAAAAAATTAGGTTTCTTTCAACATTAATTATTTCTGCAATAATTTTTATTACATATTCATGATTTGTGAAAATTCATCAATCCTGGTGGAATGTATCATGAATTTTATTATATAATATTTTGGATAACCATGTTTATCTTTTGAAAGAAAAAAAATAAGATGAGATAATTATATGTGGCTGTTACTCTTTCATTCATGATAGCCTTGCTTTTTTAATTAATGAAGAAGGGCATGTCTCAGATTTAAATAATTTATTCGAAACAAACGTAATGTTTACTGTTTATATTTAAAAAAAAAGAATTATAATAAATGTGGATGGAATTGAGAGACAACCCCTTCTTATGGTGCTACATTATTCACATGAGGAATATCAGTATTTGTGAATGAAATAAAACAAACTTTGTGAAAATTAACTGGTTATTGAATATTTGATTTTATCACAGAATTTGATAAATTTTGTTGGTATAAAGTCATTTTAAAATTATATTTATCTTATATATACAAATATCTGATATTCTTAATTGCTTATTTATTTTTATTTTTTATATTTTTATGGTTGTTTTGTACTGGATTTTTTTCATTTGCGCACTTTTTATTGTGTAGTCATCGTTGTCATAAACAGTGTTCGTCTGAGTATTTTGTACATTTTATTCAAATATGGATCACCTGCATGTTATTTTTTATTTTTTTTTTCATCTAGTTTTGATGTCAGTTCCTGTAAGAGTTTTCCACCTGTTTCTCAGTTATTTAACTACTTTTCATATGTTTATTTGTTGTTTTTTTATCCGTCGCATGTTTTCCAATGTTGGTAGGCATTTAGTCGTTTGGATGTCCCATTTATTTCAATGCCGATTTTTATAATGGATTAAATTAATGATAAAAAGTGTAGCTTTTTGTTGTTAGGAGGGGAGAAGCCCCCACAATGATTAGGATGGGGTAGCTTTTGCCCATCATTGGCACCCCTCACATGAAATTCAAATGAGCCTCGCATTGGATCGTATGAATTATTCAAACGAATTGAAAATACTGATAGATTTCGTGTAAATTAATCAGGCTTCTATTCTTCCGAAATCCCGATTCTCGTAATAACCATTAATAGATGTGAAGGAATAAATCGTCCTTATCTTGTAATTTGTCTTGATGGAATGCAGGGCCCCTCAATAACAATCTCGATCAATCTCCCTGCTAAATGTAACGATAACACAGTTCTCAGTTATTTTAATCTCTTCCCATCTCTAACTTTAAATAATTTTAATGTTAGCCCCAGAAATACATTTTAAATATAAACTAAAATCCATACCTTGGTGGGGAAAAAATCTTTCCTTTCACATATCATGTCCATATCGGACAAAATTTTCTGTCTCATGCTTCAGGGTAGTGTACAAAGTGATCACATTATTGTTGCTATTTTTTTTTTTTTTAGTAGTTCTAATCATAGATTTAAAATAATAATTTTTCTACCTCACATTCCTTATGTATATAATTCTAAAATGTTTTAGATTATTTACCTAAATCACAGTATCATATTAGTAGCTCACATTATGAAGCATGGATAAACGTCTTAGTAGTTTGTTTTTTTAATGTGAATTTTATGTTCACTGTACATAATCATTTACTAGACCCAGAATCACTTGTATTTAGTCAAAGGGAAGGACATTTTATGGATTTTTTCTCATTCTATGTTCTGATAAATCCTTGTTTTCAATAATCCCCTAGTCTTTATCGTTCCTTTTTTTATTGTTATTGTGTTCTGAAGTCACTAAGTATCCCGAGGTGGTGGTTTGTTTTGTAGTTAGGTCGTTAAGTGAAGCCTTTCTCTCGTCTTTTTTTTTTTTTTTTTTTCAACTATAATAATGATAGAATAATCCCCCTTTAGAGAAAATTAGTCTAGATTTTCGCCCCTTTTTTTGAGTAATACCAAATTATAATTCATTTGATCAAAAATAATATCTTAAAATCAGTCATTAATCCTTATATTATGAAGTTCATAAACTCAAAACTACCAAGTACGCAATTTAACTGTCCTAAAATTATATAGTTTATTTACTTTGATATAAAAAAAAAAATAATAATAAATACATAATTGTATTGCTTTATCTGTTCAGAAATTATAACTTCTCTTTTCGTTATCTTAAAAGGTGTATAGGTTCAGGACCAGACAAATAAAATTAATACGCATGTACACCTGCTGCATTATTGGACATCTGAAAATTTTGCTGACAAAGCAATTATTGAAAATAGCCTTTAAACATTATAATGCACTGCACTTTGCAGAGTTGAAAATATACAGATTGGTTGTGGGATCGCATCCAGCCATAGGATTTTTCAAAGGAAGTAAAAATTCCTTGGTTATTTCTTCCAAAGGATCTGACTTAAAATAGAGGTCCCGAGCCTGTGCGATTTCGATACTCGTTAAAGATCCCTATCCCAATTATGCTTTGATAAGCTATATTTAAGACTCCCACTGTAGTGTCCCAATATACTTACACTTTGAATATTCATGGCTACTGTTATAAAAAATACACTTAATGTACGAATTACCGCATATAGCAAGAATTCAATGAGTTATCTTTATTTTTTGGCTGTCATATGTAACATGGTCAGCATAAAGATATCCGAAATGTTCGAATATAAAAAAACCGTATTTTTTTTTTTTTTTTTGCAATTTTTGACTAACACTAATGGATATAAATTAGTTCCTTATATTAATGTCCTTCTGCAATCTTTTTTGAAAGGCTTCACTCTAATACAAGTACCCCGATGTCTGTGTCTGTTCCCGCCCCCCCCCCCCCAACATTCCTTTGGCCTGTGATCCATCTTACGTTCTCTCGCCGCTAACATCATCACTAAAGCGATTACATCCTTAGCCCCTCAGAAACTGGACGAAAATGCCGAGAAGTGGCTGAAAACACTTCCGTGGTCCTACGCAGATGCCGTGAGGAAGCCTGCGCCGAAGAAGGACGAACCGGCTGCCCCGCAAGTTCCTGAGCCGGCTCCTGTTGTAGCAGAGGTACCTGAGGTAGCGGGTGTACTTGAGGAGCCTCCTCAGCATAAAGGTAACTTGTCCTGTGTGCGGCGGAGGCATGTGTCGTCGGGAGTCCTTCATGTTCGTTTGCATTTCTTTCTCTCTCTCTGATTGGTCGATAATTTTTTCCAGGGGATGAGATGGGACTACTTGATCCGTATGGAAACCTTAATATGAACCGGGTGACATCACCGCACTTAAACTTTTTAACTTTTCATAAGATTGCTTGTGTTATCTTGTCATTTTACCGAACTACCTCTCAGGTATTTGCTTTATACCTTTTAGACAAGAACTAAAGCTACTGCGATCTCTTATAATATTTTGGATTTCTTTAGGGGAACTGATCCCATAAGACAAAGGTATATTTTTCGAGGATTTATTTTTCCCGAAGGGTGAACATTGGGATCCGATCCAATGTTCACTCTTCGGGAAATGAACTTAAATAATGAAACGAAGCTTTTGGAGAGAGCAATTCTCAAATAAAACAAGTGGAACGTTTAGCCGTAAACCGTTCCTATCACTGCAGCTTTTCTGTTTAAAAGTGATGTTGACACCAATCAATTTTTAGAATTTTCAAGTCTCCAAAACACTGCATTGGTGTGGGAAGAGTTATTTGTTTTGCGAAGGCAAAATCTTTTTAAGTGATCAACTCATATCAATCCACTTGGGAGATGTTTGGTGCCTCTTAACACTATATTAACTATACAAAAACAAAAAGTTTTTGTTTGTATTTATTATTAATTGCTTTACTAATAATTTATTATAGCTTTCCTAATTTATTAACATTTTAAAATATGAAATTTTTTCATCAGATGTGATTTTTTAGACAAATTTTTTTCTGCAGATTTCCTACCCTACTACCGGAATGGTATTGCATAAAATTGATCATATAAGTATTTGTTTTTGCTTTTAGTCTTTCGATAAACAGAAAAATACAAACTTGCGGAATTCTTATTGTAACGAAATGTAGGGTTGTTATCTCAGGTCTCATCCATCCCCTGCAAGGAATGTTTGACTCAATTAATCCATTCATTTTCTATAAACGAAGTGCATTAACTGATTTATTCATAAGTAGAATTGTCTAACATGTCATGCTGTTTGGAAATATTCTATATGTTCGAATTGCGTTTTATCGTGTAAGCGAAGATGGGAGATATATTGTTGTGAGGTTTAGCTTACATATATTTAAAAAGAAAAAAGGTTATCCAACGAAATTGTGTCGCCAGAAAACGCATTAATCTCAAACAGGTGGATGGGACTCTTCATCTATCAGTTCTTGTGAGTAACGGAATCATTTCTTTTAGCATGGTTTTGAAAATTTTTATTTTTGCATGGCGCATGTGCTATTTTTCGTATTGCTTACTGATTTGTAATATTTTTTTAAGTATTTTTTTATTTTCTAT